>PVLA01000587.1:14458-507994 GCA_004027455.1 Hydrochoerus hydrochaeris
CCATGACGGGTAAGGCCTGGTTGGGTTCATATGAAAAGTCCTTGACCCAAGACAGGCGCTGTCCTACAGGCAGCCAGAGACGGGCAACTAGGACACATATGTTATGCCACCGGCCGCCTAAGACAGGCACAGGACCAATTGCTGTCCTGCAGGCCCATGACGGGTAAGGCCTGGTTGGATTCATATGAAGAGTCCTTGATCCAAGACAGGCGCTATCCTCACAGGGCCTGCCATACTTCCATAAGTGATAAGGGAAAAAATGTAGGGACCAGCATGATAGCTTCACAGCTGCCGTTCCATCTCTCCCTCCTGTGGGCATCCATGTGCGTCGGCTTACATTTTCCAAGCTAATTAAGTAACAAGATAAAAGTGTTACAAAGGTGAAAAAAGTTAGCAAATATATACTCCAGCTTCTAAAAATAAAATAGATTCAGATTCACTCACAGACGGGTGTGCAATGTCTTCTGTCTCTCACTCGCCGACTCCCTGACCACCTTTGGGACCCCTGAGCCCTGCCGCAGCTGGACTCTGGCAGTGGAGTAAAGCTGCTCACCTTATGGCAGCCAAGAATGAGAGAGAAAGAGAGAGGGGAGTGAGCACTAGGAGTCCTAACATCACCTTCCAGGGCATGTCCCCTGTGTCTCCAATGACGCTACCTCTTGAAAGTGACAAGACTAGGGATCAAGCCTTCAATACATGGGTTTTTGGGGGTCACACAAGATCCAAACTATAATCCAGGTGTGACTGTGCACACCTGTAATCCCAGCACTCTGGGAGGCTGAAGTAGGAAGACAGAAAGTTTGAGCCCAGCCTGTGCAATTTAGCAACATGTGAGAACTTGTCTGAAAAATAAAAAATAAAAAGGCTGAGGATGTAGCTTAGTGGGAAAGCCCTGGATTCAATCCCCAACAAATCACACACATACACACCCACAAATACAAATGATAGCTTTTAATAATTATGGAGTTTAGCTTTACAAACTCCTAAAGAAATAAATGAGTTTTTTTTATTTAAAGAGAAACAAAAGCATGCAAAGGTTAGAGATAATACAGAATTCAAAAAAAAAAGATAAACAATAAGAAATCACTAGTTAATAAATTACATATTGTCTTCTTAGAAATAGTTGTTCAAGTTACAAAATTAAAGCACACAAAGTAGACATTCAAACAGTGAGAGTGTAAACAGCTACGCATGCATGAATCTCTACGTGTATTTCTATCCTTTCTGTATTAGAGGGAAAAACAAAACTTAGCAAGACAAAACAAAACAAATTCCTATAAAAACATGAAACCAAAAAGTGGTATAAAACCACAGTACAAGGTGACCTACGATGATTACTGTGTTGTTTCTTATTATCTGCAATAGAATGTCTATATCATTAGGTATAATTGAATATAGCAGTATAATTGAGTAAAGTAGTAAATAACAATATTAGTAAAAATAAAACATTGTAGACAGTCTAAAACTTCAAAGGCAGGTAATAATCAAACCAGAGTGGATATTCTAATGAATCTTGTCATCTTCATTGCAGTTGCCTATACTCTCAGACTTGATACTATCAATCATAACAGCTTTGAATAAAATCTATCAATACAAAACAGTGATCCATCAGACCAGATTCGATTACGATCAGTCATGGTAAAACAGTGCAGGTTTTACAGAGTTTTAGATTAAGTTCATAGGAAATTAATGATGATTACCATACTATACCCTGTTATTTTTGGGATTGCTGTCTGTGCCCTCAAATCTAGTACAGGTAGAATGACTGGAACTGAATATAATACATCTAAGCAGAGTAGTGTGAGTAATGTGGGTTTTAAATCCTGGTGCACTATTAACACTATAGTGTATCAAGGCCATCTATGTTAGAGTTTCTAGTTATCCTTCTCTGTCTCATTTCTGCTATGCTATTTTTCTGCCTTTGTTTGTCTAGTTTTCTCTTTCATTCTACTGCCTGCCCCACTCATTGAGGCCTTTCTGCCACTATTCCTAAAATCCTGGTATTTTTTTTCTCTCTCTAGAATGTCCTTTAGTATTCTCTGTAGGGTTGGATTGGTAGTTACAAACTCCCCCAGTTCCTCTTTGTCATGGAAGCATCTTGTTTCTCCATCAACTTCTAGTGACAGTTTTGCAGGGTACATCAATCTGGGCTGGAGATTATTTTCTTTCAGGGCTTGGAAGACTTTGCTCCAAGCTCTTCTTCTGATGGTCTGCGTTGAGAAGTCAGCCATGATTCTGATGGGTTTACCTTTATAGGTAATCTGTTTCTTTTCTCTGATGGCTTTTAATATTCTGTTTTTATATTGAATTTCTGGTATCTTGATTATTATATGTCTGGGTGTAGATCTGTTTTGGTTGTAGGTGGCTGGAGTTCTGTATGCCTCACATAACTGAATGTCATTTTCTTTTCCCATGCTTGGGAAGTTTTCCTTAGTTATTTCCGTGAATACCCTTTGTAATTCACCTGTATGTATTCCTGCTTCTTCATTCACATTTCTTATTCTTAAATTGTAGATTCTCTTGTCATCTTCTAGCCTTTGTATTGTTACTGCCTGTTTCTTTGTTGTTTTTAAGAGATCTTTCCTTTCATGATCACACATTGCAAACTTGTCTTCAAGTTTTGATAGTCTATCCTTAGTTTCTTTTAAGGAGTTTTGCCAGCTTTCAATGGAGTTTTCAATTTCCTGGTAGTCTCTTTGAATCTGCTTCATGTATTCTATGTTTTCTTTATATTCTTTATTGAATGTTTCTCTCCTTTTTTTGTGTTCTTCCCTTCTTCTGTCTGTATCATTCTGAGAGATGCTTCCTGAGGGCATTTCTTTTATTACTCTACTCATATCCTTCTTTACCTGATTTAATATTTCAGTATTGAGCTTGTCTACAAGGTCCCAAAGATGTCTCTTAATGTCCATTTGAAGCCATGTCTGATGTTGTGTGTTTGCCGCCTTCAGTCTCCCTTGTTTTTCCTTCTCCTGGATCGGTGCTCTTAGGGTTCTGGGCTGGGGCCTCCTCCTGCCTCTCTGTCCTGTCATGGCCCTGGCTTCCTCCACACAGGTTACAGTGCAGGTCCCAGCCCCCTTCCCTGTTGGCCACATTTCCTCCGAAGCACACTGGTGAGGGACCTCTGCCCTCTCCTGCCTGCTCTTGTCACTGAGGTGTAAGCAGGCTGCGTATGCCTGACCCTCCCCACTGGGCCAGCCAAATTTCAGGTGACTTCACCCGGTTAGTGTGTGCTAGGCACAGGGAACTGATATGGGACGGTTCATTGGGTCCTGGCCAGGGGGGCAGCCCAGTCCAAGCAAAGCCCACTAATCTGCTCTGGGGAGGAAGCAACCAACTGAAGTCACTGTTGCTCCCAGTTCAGGCTTCTCCTGCCTGATTCCAACATGTTGCCCATTTGGTCACGCCCCTCCCATGGAGTGGGGGTCTCATTCCCAGCATTGGGTTAATGAAGGTCCCTTCGCAGGCTCTGCTCTCCATTGGGCTCACCAACCCACAACTTCCATGCTGCTGTGGTTCCTGTGAGTGGCAGCGGGAACAAGTTTGGGCAGCTCTGCTGGCCAGCGTGGATTCAGGCAAACTTGGTGGGTCGCTGTGAATGAAAACGCTGTGTCCCATAATTTTTAGGTGTTTCAGTTTTAGTCCTGAAGTATTTGACGAGCTTTTTTATGTTTTAATTTCTTCCTGTGTTAAGAGGATCCATCTCCCTCTGTCTGGGTCTCTCCAGGGTGTTTTATTCTGGCAAATGAGTTGTTTCTTCCCGGAGGCTTTATATTTTGTTGCTCACTGATCGGCCATCTTGTTTCTCTCAATAAATGAGTTTTTAAATAAAAGTTATTCAACTTCAGAAATTCCCTTTGCAAGATACCATTAAATAATCTCAACCTCTCTGTTGTTTATGCTTTCTTCCTGGCCCTCCCTCCCCAGGTAGAAGGACTAGAGAAAGAAAAATTGGTGTTAAATTAGACTCAGCTGTGTGTTTAAACTATCAGCAACACTACATATTCAGTTTAAATAGGATCTCTGTTTTCTTCCCTGCAAGAGACACAAATTCCCACTCGATTTCTGTTTAGATTTTCCCAGGAGGATCCCACTGAATCTCTGCAAATTGGTATTGAGAACAAACACTATTAGCTAGGGAGTGGCTATGGGTCCTTGCTTGTATGAAGAATTAATCAAAAATAATTTATGGATGAAGCCATTAATTTCTTTTCTTTTCTTTTTTTTCTTTTCTTTCTTTCTTTCTTTCTTTCTTTCTTCTTTCTTTCTTTCTTTTTTTTTTTTTTTGGTGATTTTGAGACAGGATCTTGCTATGCAGTTTGGACTGGTCTTGAGCTCACTTTGTAGCCCAGGCTGGTCTTGAACTCACAACAATCCTCCTGCCTCAACCTCCCAAGTGCTGGGATTACAGGCATGAGCCACTACGCCTGGCTGAAGCCATTAATTTCAGCTAGAAGAAAACGAGGTAGGTTACAGACAACATCAAAGGTATAAACTTAAAATTATCCATTTTGGAAATATGGTTTTATAGCCAAAAGAGAACTTAGAAACCAACTAGTTCAATATTATCTTTTTATAGACATGGAAATTTAAGGCTAAAAATAGGTAGACCCACCCATGGTCACAAAGATGTTATTTGCTCTTATTTTAGGGAACCACGAAAGTGACAAAGAAAAATAAAAGGCCAATTTTCTAAAACACAGTTCAGCAAATTTTGTTTCAAAGACAAGACAGTAAATATTTTAGGTTTGCGGACCACACAGTCTCTGCCAGTTGTAGTAAAACCAGCCATAAACATATAAACAAAGGGTACGGATATATTCCTATAAAACTTTATGTGTACAAACAGACAATGACATTAGGATGGTTGTGACATTTTTTAAACAGAAAGTAACGTGGTGGCAAAGATGCAGAAATATTAGAACTTTTGCCCATTGCTGTAAGATGACATAGTCACTGTGGAAAATAGCTTAGCGCACTCTCAAAAAGTTAAACATAGAATTGCCACATGATCCAGCAAGTCCGCTCTGAGGTATATACTGAAAATAAAGGCTCAAGTAAGTACATGTTCAGACCCAAGCATATACATGTTCATAGCAGTACTGTTCACAAAAGTTGAATGGAAGAAATAAGGCAAATGTCTATCAATGGACAAATGGATAAATGAATTGTATATACTCACTATAGAATATTATTTATCCATTAAAGAGATGCAGTACTGACATGCTATGGTGGTTGTGAAAATCCAGACCAGTAAGTGAAAGAGGTCAGACATGTAAGCCCACATACTGTAAGATTTCACAGGAAATATGCAGAAGCAGTAACTCCATAGAGACAGAAAACATTGGTTGTTGTCAGGGGGTGGATGGAGGAAGAGATGGAAAGAAACTGATTATGGATAAAAACTTGACTTTGGAATGGTGGAAATGTCTTAGAACTAGATAGAGGTGATGGCTGGACAGGACTGTGAATGTATTAAGTGCCACTGAGTTGCTCACTTTAAAACAATTTTGTATTAGATGAATCTTACCTCAATAAATATTTTTTAAAAAGGCACAATGGCAAATATGACTGTACTTTGCCAATTCCAGTTATAAAATAGAATGGAATGGCTCAGTGGACTACACATTTTTGTTGTCAGAGATATTTACTGTTATTATAATAATTTATCATGTTAAGGAAAAGAAATAAAGCAATTTTCTAGGAGTAACATTAAGAGATCCATGAATTTTAATGAGCCTGAAGACCCCTCCAAATCTAAGTAGGTAAATTTTGGACTCACCTAGACTCAATTTAAATCTCTTGAATTGTTTTGTTAAAGACCAAATTCAGTGTTGATGAATTGTTAGACTCCATTGGAGATCTTTCTTCCCAGTTTTGGGAACTAAAATAAATGTTTGGGACTTTTGTCAACTTCCTGTTTCAAAGGAAGAAGAACCTATGAAAAAATCTCATGTAAAATGTTCCAGAAGTATTTGGGACATCAAAAAAATTCCAGAGAAACAGGGAATTCATTCACTGTAAAGGAATTTGAGAGACACTAGATAATTCTATTTAATAAACACTTTGAGGAATGACTCTTCCTCAAAGACAATTCCAGGGATTTAATCAATTTGTGGTTCAGTGACCTCAAAGCCATATCGAAGTCAACTATGAAAACAAACTGTGAAAACACTAGATGCTCATGGAAAGATGTGGAATTCTCATGTGAAACTGCACATTTTGTCCTGATAGTTTCACTGCTCTTTTAAGTTAATTTCAATGGTTGGAGAGCATGAGAAAAAGAGGCTAGTTTCAGAGGAAAAGAAGGTGGCAAGGAAATGATGTCTATGACTTGATTCTTGTGTACTAGGCCAACTGGCCAGGTTTGCTAGCTGAGAGTTTCATTTCACTGATGAGTAAGACCCTTCAATGGATTTTGTCTAAAGAACAACCATATTTAAAGTTAGAATAAGGCTCTTTTAGGCTTTAAAAGAATTGCTAAAAAGAGAGTCTGTCTGACATTAGAAACGCTTATTTCCAAGGCAGGACTGACTACAAGGGCTTGTTGCCTCCTAGTCTAGATGCCCAGAGCTCTGGGGAGTCCCTCCTTCTTGGGGACCCAGTTCTCTTGGGAAATACCAACAGTCATGACAAATCTCAAATGCTCTAAAATCTTAAACTTTTTGAACATTGACATGAGCCATGAATGGAAGTTTCCACACCTTCTTTAGTAAGACAAGTTACAGCTAAAATGCAGGTGCAAAACAAGTAGCATATGCAACACCCACAAGAGACCAAAGAGAGAGAGAGTGAAAAAAAATCAAAGTCTTGCCTCTGGCTGGGACCCAATAGCCAGGGATGAAATTGCCCCCGAAGTTGTCCTGAACTGGTTTTGTCTGCATGGCACACATTAACCTGGTGAAGACCCTCACTGGTTGACTGGCTAGGAGGAGAGGGGCCAGCCTACACTGTCCCTGCTTGTACCTCAATGATCAACATCAAACTGGAGAGGGGAGAAATCTCTAAAGAGCATGCTTCAGAAGAACCGTAACCAACAAGGAAAGGAGCTGGGACCTCCACCATACACCTGTATGGAAGAAACCAGAAACATAACAAGAGGAAGAAATAAGAAAAAGCCTCCAGGCCCCAACCCAGGGAATATCACTCCAGGAGAGATAAATACAGAAGAGAATTAGGGCAGCAAACATGCAATATCAGACACAGCATCAACTGACATAAAGAAATATCTCCATGATATTACAGATGAGCTCAAAACTGAAATATTAATACAAGTAAAGCAAGATACAAGAAGATTAATAAAAGAAATGCTAAGCACCTCTCAAGAAAACACAGATGGAAGGAAGGAAGAACACAAAAAAAGGAGAGAAACATTTGATGAAGAATATAAAAAAACCTAAAATACATGAAACAGATTCAAAGAGATTACCAGGAAATTAAAAACTCCATTGAAAGCTGGCAAAATTGCCTGAAAGAAACTAGAGATAGATTAACAAAACTTGAAGATAGGTTTGCAATGTGTGATTGCAAAAGGAAAGATCTCTTACAAATTACAAGAAACAGGCAGTAACAATACAAAGGCTAGAAGACAACAAGAGGATCTGTAACTTAAGAATAAAAAATGTAAGTGAAGAAGCAGGGTTAAACACAAAGGAAATACAAAGGCTATTCACAGAAATAATTAAGGAAAACTTCCCAAGCATAGGAAAAGGAAATGATAGTCAGATGTATGAAGTATACGGAACTCCAGCAACATACAGCCAAAACAGAGCTACACCCAGATATAATAATCAAGATTCCAGAAATTCATCACAAGAACAGAATATTAAAATCCATCAGAGAAAAGAAACAGATCACCTATAAAGGAAAACCCATCAAAATCATGGCAGACTTCTTGTCACAAACCATCAAATCAAGAAGAGCTTGGAGTGAAGTACTGCAAGCCCTGAAAGAAAATAAGCTCCAACCCAGATTGATGTACCCTGAAAAACTGTCTCTCAAAATTAATGGAGAAACAAGATGCTTCCATGACAAAGAGGAACTGGGGGAGTTCATGACCACCAATCCAACTCTACAAAAGATACTTCAGGACATTCTAGAGAGAGACAAAAAAAACCACCAGGATTTCAGGAACAGTGGCAGAGGGGCCTCAATGAATGGGGTAGACAGTGGATTGAAGGAGAAAAGTAGACAACCAATGGCAAAAAAAACCATAGCATAAATGAGGAAGAGAAGGTTGGCTATAATCTCTACCATAGATGGCCTTGACACACTAACAAAAAGAAACATAGGCAAAGTAGATCAGGAGATAAGGTCCATCGAGATGCTCTGTATAGGAAATGTAATTAACCTGAAAGGGGGTTTATGGACTGAAAGTCAAATATGAGAAAACAATGCTCTATGTGACAGGGAACCAGAGAGAAATAGGGGCAACTCGACCACCACCTGCAGATAGTTGGAAAGACATGATACTTTTGTGCAGTAGAGAAATACTCAGCTATAACGAAGGAAAACCTTGAGGCTTTTGTAGGTAAAAGAATACAACTTAAAATCAAGCTCAGGGGTAAATAGGTTCAGAACCACTTAGGTAAATAGCATATTGCCCACCTCCCGCCCTGCCCAATCTAAAAACTAAAATGGGACCCAAAATGTACAATGTACCCTGTGAAAGTGAAAGGGGAGGAATTGTTTAAAAAAGGAAGGCAGAGGATAGTGTTAATAGTGTATCAGGATTTAAAATGCACATTATTCTCACCGCTCTGTTTAGTTTGATTATATTCTGTTCCAGTTTGTCTACTTGTACTAGATTTGAGGACACAGACAGCTACCCCCAAAATAGCAAGATATATTATGGTAACCATCCTTAATTTCCTATTAACTTAATCTGAAACCCTGTATAACATGACTGTCTTATTATGACTGATCTTATTTGAATCTGGTTTGTTAGATCGCTGTTTTGTCTTGGCAGATTTTATTCAAATCTGTTATGATTGATAGTATAAAGTCTGAGAGTATAGGCAACTGCACTGAAGATGACAAGAGTCACTAGGATACCCACTCTGGTTGACTATTACCTGCTTTTGAAGTCTTATAATGTCTCCAATGTTTTGTTTTTATTAATATTGTTATGTACTGCTATGTTCAATTTTACTATGACTGAAGATATAGACAATTCTATTGAAGATAAAGAGACATCATAGTAACCATTGTAGATCACCTCATATTGTTTTATATGACTTTTACGTTTCATGTTTTTCTAGGAATTTGTTTTGTTTTGTTTTTCCCTCTAATACAGAAAGGTTAGATATACATGTAGAGACTCATGCATGTGTAGAACTTCTAAAAAGTTTATGAGACCTGATTATATAATGCATGATGACAGGAATAACTACTTTGAAGAAAAAGAGACACTAAGATACCCAGTGCTGGTTCTGTAGTGTCAAGATGTGAAATCCAGCAATACTATTATTCTTTGTTCAGAGTAATTTTAGTCTGTTTTGTTTTGTTTAATTTCAACATACGTGTAGGTATGGACAGCTATTTTGAAGAGAATGAGAGACACTATGACAGCTATTGTGGACTGACTTCCTTATTGTCTAGTCTTAAAGACCTAAAATGCTCTCATCACCCTGTTTGGATCAGTTTTATACTATGTTGTCTTGTATGAATTCACTGTATGTAAAGACATGGACAACTATTTGGAAGAAAACAAGAGACAGTCTGATAGATAGTAAAGATCTCCAGTTGTCTTGCTTTGAAATCTGTATCTCTTACATTGCTTTCTTCTGTTCTGTTTTCTTCTGTTTTATTGTGTTTAATTTTACCCTCTTTAAAATAAAATTAAAAAGAAGAAAAAACCAAAGTCTCTCACATCCCCTTCTGTTTCAATGTACAAAATTTGTTTCATGAACAGAATTGTTTAAAATATGGTATACAATTACCTTCAGGCCATGTGTATAGCGTATATATGAAACATAAATGAACTTTGTGTTTAGACTTGGATTCCATCCCCAAGATATGTATATGTAAATATTCCAAAATCCAGAAGCATCCTAAATCTGAAACACTACTGGTCCCAAGAATTTGGAATAGGAGGATGTGACCTGTGTTTACTTTTTAGCATGAGTGAATTTAAGGCAGTGACATTACATTTAGGTAAGTTTAATAGTAAAAAAGCTGAGTATAGTGGCACACTTTCAATACTCTGGGAGGCTGAGGCAAGTGAACTACAAGTTCAAGCCCAGCCTGAGCAACTTAGCAAGACCTGTCTCAAAATAAATATATGCTGGGGATGTAGCTCAGTGTGAAGGCTCTGAGTTCTATCTCCAGTACTACAAAAACCAAATCCAAAATCAAGATAAAACAAAGTGGTGAACAAACCAGTACTGATCTTTGAGTTCTGGTCCCGGGAAGCAGATTGGAAGACTTCCTGAGCAGAAGTTTCCCTCTTGAACATTCATTTTACAGAGCTACCAATTCTTTTTTTTTATTTTAAAGAGAATAAAACAAAACAAAACAAATCAGAACAGAACAAATGCAAGCAACACAGCACTTCACAAGACAACATATTGACAGTAGCTACCATAACGTCTCTTGTTTTCTTCGAAATAGTTGACCATACCTTCGCACACAATAATATCAAACATAACAAAATAGTATAAAACCAATCAAAAGAAGAAAAGCATTGCAGGACTTCAAAACCAGATAACAGGAAATGAACAATGGCTACTATAATACTTCATTTTCCTAAAAAATGTTTTCTATACTATCACACATAATAAAATCAAATAAAACACAACAGGATAGAACCAATCAAAACAGAAGAACAAAAGCATGACAGGACTTCAAGGCAAGATGATAGGAAGTTGGTAATGGCTACAACAATGTCTCCTTTTCTTCAAAATAGCTGTTCACACAATAATGTCTCCTTTTCTTCAAAATAGCTGTTCATACCATCACATAATAAAATCAAACAAAACAAAAGAGAATAAAACTGATTAAACAAATGAATGAAAGCATAAGACTTCAAAACAATAGGAAGCCATGATTACCATGATACATCCTATTATGTTCAAAATAACTCCCCATACCACCAGACAAAGTAAAATCTAACAAAACAAGACAGAACAAAGGCAAACTTAACAAAATTGTGAAAACAATACAAGAGTTCACGAGAAGACAAAAAGAAATTAACAGTAGTTACCACCTTTCCCTTCTAGGTGCTTCCTCTCCTATCACTCTTATAATAACTATTTTGCTCTTGGATCCCATTAACTCCTTCTGTTTCTTATGCTAGGGTTCTTGAGTATGAGTTCAAACTGTTTTGCCCATGAACATGATCTCCAGTTGCGTCCATTTACCTACAAGAGCCTCGAGATTTTTCTGCTTTATAGCTGGGTAGCTTTCCACTGCATGGAAATACCATATCTTTTCTATCTATTCTGCAGTTGATGGGCAAGTTACTTTTGCTTTTTTTCTAGTCTCTTGTCACATGGAACAATTGTTTTCTTTCCTTTGATTTTCAGTCTATGAATTTCCTTTCTAGATGCTTGTATACAGTATATCAATGGATCTTCTTTCTTGATCCACTGTCTTGTGTTTCTGTTTATTGATGACCTGAGGCCATCTACATTAATGGTTACAACCAGCATACACTGGTTTGTCTCTGCCATGCTATCCTCCTGTTGTTGGCCCTCCACTTTTCCCCTTCATTCAATTGCCTGTCTTGTTTGGCGATCCTCTGCTGCTATTCCTGAAACCATGGTCATCTTTATCTCTCTCTAGAATATCCTTGAGCACTCTCTGTAGGGTTGGTTTGGTAGTTGTGAATTCCTTCAGTTGTTCTTTATCATGGAAGTATCTTATTTTTCCATCAATTTTGAAAGATAGTTTTGTAGGGTAGATCAATCTGGGATGAAAATTGTTTTCTTTCAGGGTTTGAAACACTTCACTGGAAACTCTTCTTGACTTGATGGTTTGTGTTGATAAGTCTGTCATGATTCTGATTGGTTTTCCTTTCTAGGTGATCTGTTTCTTTTCTCTAACAGCTTTTAATATTATGTTCTTATGATGAATTTTTGGGATCTTGATTATTATATGTCTGGGTGTAGATTTACTTTGGTTATGGCTAGTTGGAGTCCTATATGCCTCACTTATTTGCATGCCAGATCCATTTCCCATGTTTGGGAAGTTTTCTTCTATTACTTCTGTGAATATCCTTTTAATTTCATTGGTGTTGACCCCTGCTTCTCCACTGATACTTATCACTCTTAAATTATGCTTCTTTGCATCATCTTGCAGCCATTGAGTTATTTCCTGATTCCATGTTATCTTTAAGAGATCTTTCCTTTCACGATCACTAGCTGCAATCCTGTCTTCAAGGTTTGAAAGTCTATCTTCAGTCTCTTTCAAGTGGTTTTGCCAGCTTTTGATTGAATTTTTAATCTCCTGCATCTCTCTTTGAATCTGTTTCATGCATTGTAATTCCTTTCTACATTCATTCAAGGTTTCCATCATTTTCCTATGCTCCTCTTTTTTATCTATGTCTTCTTTAGATAAGCTGAATAATTCTTTCATGTTTGTGATTTCTTCTTTTACCTGAGACATTGTTTCTGATGGACTGCTTTTACAATCTCATAAAGTTATTTCCTTACTTCAGTTGCTATCCTTTCTGAGATTTCAGGTGTGTGACTTCCGTTTTCTTCCATGACTGTATCTCCCAGACATGTTCTGTGTGGGCTGGAGGTCTGAGACAGATTTTGCTCCTTTGTCTTGACATTCTCCTGGGTTTCTCCCAACAAGCTGGTTGTGTGGTCCCAGGCACCTCTTACATTGGCTGCCCCTTCATGTGTAGAGGGATAGAATATGCACCTGGGTTCCTCTGACCCCAGATTTACAGGGAGGTAGCAGGGCTTCTCCAGACCTGTGCATCTACCCCAGGGCTTCCTTGATGATCAGGGGTGTGTGGAGGTGGGGCTGTTTCTCTCAGCCTGCGTCTCTACAATGGGACTCCTGTGATGGTGGCAGACATACAAGGGTATGTTTGTCTGATTCTCCTAGTGGGTGATGGCTGCCCAAAGGAACCAAGGGCCTCCAGTGGAGGCCTACAGGTGTATGATGCTTACCTGGCTGTGCATCCCTGCTCCTGCTGGCTGCCCACAGGTAGGAGCTTACTGGTGGCAGTGCCCAGTAGGCAGAAGCAGATCTGTTTGGCTCTGTGCCCACACTTGCTGGACACAGGAAGGGACCTTCTGGTGGTAGGGGCTGGCAAGTGGAGATGGATCTGCTGGTTCTCTCTGCCTGCACTGGCTGCCCGCAGAAAGAGGCCTCCCAGTGGCTGTGCCCAGCAGGCAGAGGTGGATCTGTCTGGTTCTCTCTGCCCACACTGGCTGCCCACAGGAAAGGCTGGAGCTACCAATTCAGCCCAAGACAAAGGCTGAACTAGGAAGTCTAATGTTGGCTTTGGAGCTGTGCATGAGAAGCCCACTGGATGGAGGACAGATACCAGAATGCGTGAGGATGTTTGATTGTGGAAGATTCATTTAGCTGCATTTCTTAGGCTAAAAACTGTTCACAACTGGGGTGCTAGGAGGGTTATTGGTGATTTCTTTTATGCTTTGCTATATTTTCTGCAGTGAGCTATATATTTTCCTTAACAATTGGTTAAAAAAATCTAAGGAATGCAAAATTAAAAAGAAAAGTTTCTGTCTACAAGTTGTTTTCATTGGTGCATCCAAATTTCCACTCAGTTTGTCATCATCGGCCTTCTGAAACTGCTTCTTAAAATAATTGCAGTAGGAAAATTTCAAGAATTACTCTGGCTGTAGCCTTTGGTCTGATTGATCAATGTTCTCTGTCGACACAGACACAGAGAGCTCGAGGGATTAGATGTTCTAATCATACTGGGGTGTGGACAGGTTGCCATGCTTGGTTTGACTCAAAGAGACAGATGGAATGGTTCTTGGAACTTCTCTGTCTCTGTGTGGAGATGCAGTCTTGAAGACTTGTCCAGTTGTCCTATTTCCCACACCCTTAAGATGAAACACCACAAACACCATGCTCATTGTTTACAGTCTTATCTATCCTGTTTTATTGTAGAGGGAATGGAGGAAGGAGGTATTTTAAAGTGCTAGTAGTAAATGGGTGAATGAAGAGGGGCCTATCATGTGGTAACTATATGGTCTTCTGTGACACCTTGATAGGAAGGGGAAGGAGTATATAAAGTATTGTACACATATATGTACATATCAAATGCATATAATACCACACAAATATATGTATGCAAAAATATTTTTAAGCCAGGCATTGTGAAACATGCTTGAAATTCCAGCACTCTGAGAGGCCAAGGCAGGAGGATTGCAAGGTTGAGCCCAGTCTGGGCATCTTAGCAAGACTCTGTCACAAACAAACAAATAAACAAACATTCAAACAAACTGACCAACCAAAACAAAAGGAGGCTGGAGAGGTAGCTTGGTACAAAGACCCTAGGTTCAGACCCCAGTACCACAAAAAAGAAAAGACACACACATGCATGTGCACACTTTAAAAAATACCCCTTTTACTTCTGTCCACGCCCCACTGAAGTCCAAGTTGATTCTACATTCTCACTTTCCTATTCCCTCAACCACAGGTGGGTATTCAGAGGCAGGTCACGGGCATGTAGAAGTTTTCTCTGATTTTAAATATGCATACTTCTTTTTTCAGTATTGAGGTCAGGGTCTGTGCTCTGACCTTGAGACAGGGTCTTACTAAGTCACTAGAGTGCCTAGGTTTAAAGTTGCAGCCCTCCTGCCTCAGCCTCCCAGAGTGCTGGGGTAACACATGCACCACCAGTTCCAACTTGTATATTTTACATTTTTAGTTCCCATAATGTAACTCTCAGATCAGTATTCATGTCTGGAAGAAGGTAGAAATATTCTATTATCACATACATAGTTGCTGGGCTTGGCTGAACTTTCGAGAGCTATAATAAACCAGTTCCAAACCAGATCCCCTTAACCCACACTTTCATCTTTAGGCAATAACAGTTCCCCAGCCTTTCTGTTCTGAATTATGGGGGAGCAGTGGACATGGGTTCCACAAGCCCCAGGACAGTCAGTTGTCAGGAGTCATGAGCTTAGATGGAAATAAGGCTGGAAGATGCACCCTATCAGAATAATTATAATTTTCTCCTTTTGGATATTCATATTTGGTAGTAAGGTTGTTATTATGCCAACATTTTGTGTCCATCTTCTATCAAGACGCCCATTTTGGGGAGTGGAGTTTCCCACCCTTCCAGGGGCAGCTGGAATCCTTGTCACTGTATTCTCCCTCTCATACTTGTTTGTCACCCTACAAGCTGTCCACGTCACCTTGCAATGCACTTTTGTTTCTGTGTACAAATCCTTGAAAAGAAAGCCTATACGATGGGAGCTATTGCAGAGCCGCACTCATTTGAATTCTACTGCAATGTCTCTGCTCAGCTCTGGGTTTTGCATATTTGCAGTTTTGCATCCTGCAAGGAAATCATGACTTTGATAAGCTGCCCCGGTCACCCAAGGGCTGGGACCATTGAGTTCTGTTGCAATCAGGACAGTTTAGGAGAGTCCAACCATCTGTTTCTGCCTGGCTTCCTCAGGGTGGCTATATGTTGGTGAGGTCACGATTTTCCACATGGTTGGCTGTGCAAGGTCAGAAGCTCAATACCATTAGATTTCCGAGTGAGAATCAGGCTCTGGGGCACTGACTCCCAGTAGTCAGATTCACAAAAGACTGACAGCTAACCCCACCAATGTGCCTGTTAGGATGAATGAGAGATGGATATAAAGCTTTTGTACCTTTAGCCCAGTATGGGAAGCAAGTGCTCTGTAGCACTAGCTTTTATTTTATCCAGTGTCCTGTCCAACAGTATTTACAGCAGAGGATAGACATCAACAAATATTTATTCTTGATGGTTGCTTCCTGTAGACTGTAGGAGCCGTACAGAGGACCATCCATCATGCAGTCAGTCGCGGTGAGATAAAATAGGCCACTGTAACAAACTGCCCCGGTCCTGAGGGCACCATCCTCACAATGGAGGAGCCCTGGTTTCCTGTTAGCTCGAAGGCCCTCCTGTCTTACCTTTACGGTGCGGTCTCATGTGCTTAGCTGCTGAGATGGCTGATCTTAGCCATTTCACATTGTTGATTCTGGTTAGCTTCCATCATGATGCTGACTTCATTGTGATCATCCCCATGTGCTGTATCAGCCAGCTGTGGAAGCAGACAGAGCACAGCGCCTGCCAGCGCACACTCACTTCCCGGGCTCCGGGAATTAGCCTGGTGCTGGGTTTGGCACGCAGGTCGAGAGAGTTCAGCAGAATTTTTTTTCTCTCTCTCTCCATCTCTGCCTATGTCTGTCTCTCTCTCTCACACACATACACAACACAAAGCTAGGCCTCTGTTCTGAAGAAAAGCCAGCATGCACTGATTTCAATGCCTCCTCTTACTGCTGTCTGCTGAGATAACTAAGCAAACCCTCAAAAAAACACAGAAATGACCCCTGATAAACTGAGACTGCAGATAAGTTAGGTTTCAGCAGGAATAGGGAATGTGGGAAATGCTGGGAGCACAAAACTGTTGTTATTATTGTTATTATTATTATTTTTGGACGTCTCTGGAGACAATATGAAAGAATTAGGAACCATTCACCTATTAGTTATTAAAAAGCAATGTGGTTTGTAAGCTGTTGTTTTTCTGCTTAGCCTGAACCCTGACACACACTGCTGGGGGACTGAGACTGGGAATCTGTGTCCTATAAAGCAGTCCCCTGGTACCCAAGGCTTCACTTCTGTGATTTCAATTACCTGTGGTCAGCCAGGGCAACCACAATAAGATATGGTGAGAAACACAGAGAGCGACCACAGTCACATAACTTATACTATTATTATTGTTCTATTTTATCATGGTTGTTGTTAGTTATTTGACTAATTTATAGGCTACATTTTATTTTATATATAGATTTTAAAATTACATACCGTATAGGGCTTTGTACCATCTCAGTGCCCACAGGGGTGGGGCGGGGGTCTTGTAACCGTAGTCGATAGGGGTGGGGGCATCGTATTTTCTCGTTTTTCAGCGGCTCTGTTGGTTCTGCCTGTAGTAGGCGCTAGAGCGAGACTTGGTGTCTGGAGCGGAAGGAGCGCTTGCCTTTGCCATGTGGCAGCTCTTGCTGTTCTTACTGCCGCAATGATTCTTCACCTGACAGCAGCAGTGAATCCCAGTAACTGGAGGTTCCTGGCTTTAGTTTCTCCCACCCTAGCCTTCCTCAGAGATGCTAGCCCCAGCCTGGGTCCCCTCCAGCCCCAGGTGCTAAAAACCCCGGCCTCCAGCTGCTCCTGATCCCCAGACTGGTAATTGCTTCATCAGTTATATCCTTTCTGGGTTATTTCATCCTTTCTCCTCACCTTTCCAGTGTTTCAAAACTGTACTGTAAATGATTTCTGTTAAAATAATTAGTACGAGTGACAAGAATTCAATCCACCAACATTCATGGGAAGCAGATGCTGTAGTTCATAAACAAATGTGGTCTGCCTGTGTCTCTGAGGGAATCCACATGGAGTAACAATGGCAAACATTTCTACAGAACTCCGGTTTGCAAATCGGTTTTTTAAGCATACAATTTCACCTTGTCTTTACACTGACCTCATAATGTATTATTTGCAGATATAAATGAGGGAATGCTGCTAAGAGACACAAAGTAACTTTTGCAAAATCATGCAACCAATAAATAGAAAAGTTCTTGGGGTTAAGTATGGTTTCTCAGACATCAAAAGTAATCAGAGGTGAGGTTAAATTGGAATTTGATGTCTCTGTCATTTTTCACCTTGAATTATTCTTCATTGTTTAAAGTGAAAGACACTTTGAGGCACCTCAGGCCTGCGAGAGTAAGAAAAGAGGAGAAAGGAAATATTTTGCACGTGACCACAGATAGATTCTGTCTCTTTCACTTTTTAGTTTGGATCCTTGGGTACCTCAGTTGCAGAATTCAAAGGACCAACCCACCTGTGCCTTGCCTGCTCACTGCTCCGGGCTCTGACTAGCGTGGAGGTGGGGGTTGGGTAGAGAACCCCACCCCCATAATCTCAGGAAAGGGAGAATGGCAGAGAGGATGGGGATAAGGAGTGAACATTACAGACACCCCTCCCTCTTGTCCCCCCAGGAGCTGGTGTAGAAGAGCCAGGAAGGCCTCCTTTTCTTTAATACTCCAGATTTAGTCTTGTGGCATCTTCAAATGCGGTTAGGTGTTGGTATAGTCTGGCCCATGTGTAAAGGCGTGGCCACCAGTTCCTGGTGCTGGTGGAGTGCGCAGAATGCCTAGGAGAAAAACCAAGGGGAGGGAATGAGGGCCACTGTGGGTGAGCCCTGGCAGGAGGCCGTGGGGCCCCCACGCCTTTGCTTCCTGACCACCATGTGCAATTTCCTCCGCCACACATTCCTGCTGTGATGTGTCACCTCCTCCAGGGTCCATAGCACCAGGCCAAGGAACAGTGGATTGAAACCTCTGTAGTGGGAGCCAAGATGAAGCTTTTTTCATAAGTTATCCTGGGGACTTTGTCATAATGATGGAAAGCTGACTAACAGGAGCATAACAGCTGTGTTGAGTGAGGACCTACCTGTGCTTGAACAACTGACTCGTGAAACATGAACGAAAATAGGTCACACGTTTGGTGACCCTGCTTTCGGAGTTTCCTTCGTCCTCCTTTGTTTTGCCTTTTGCACCCCAGCTCCCATCGCGGAGCTTTGAAGATGACCTTTGCATTAAGTTCATATGAGTTTGACAAAGGCTCCTTAGCGCAGCCTCTGCTGTAGTACAGTTGCTAAACTATTAAGAGAAATTTGTAAACACACACACACAGACACACACAAACACAGACATTTGTAAGTGAATGATGAATAATGTCTTGTGATATTAATTCAGGCTTCTTTTTTCTTCAAGTGTTCCTATCCCTTTAACCTGTCACCAGAGCAGATGTAAAGGTAGTAGTCTATTACTGGCTGCAGAAGAGAGCTGGAAGAGACAGATTTTTGGCTCTGAGCTCTGTAATAGAATCTTCTGAGGTACCATGAGGAGACAAGTTTTGAAAGCAAAGGCTGTCCATTGTAAGAGCTGCGATTCTCAGGGAGAGAAGTATTTTGAATTCTAAAACTAGGACTTGGCTATCAATAACCAATGCCCTTGACATGCAGCTGTGTGCCAGTCTTGGCTGACTATAGACTCCTTCCAAATACCATGTTCAATGATATCATGTTGGCACCCTGACAATCCACTCCACTGGAAGGGTTTACATCAAGGAAGTTGAAAAATGCTCCAATCAGGGATATTTTTTTTCCTAGACAGTCAAACATTTATTGACCTATTACTGTTTTAGTCTATAAAACAACTGACTGAACACAATGCAATCTCTACCCAGAGAAAGATTGTCCAGGTTGAAGAAGGGAGGGAGTTAGGGGAAAGAGCACAGCTGAGCCAGAGGAGGAGACTCTTTTGGGCGGAACCCAAGCAGCCCAGCGAGATGAGGCACAGCAAAACCTGCAAAGCAGGCTGGAGACAGAAGGCCAGGGAGGAAGTGTGCCGCTGTCCACCTGCAGCTCTGTGAGAAGGTGTCGCACTTGCAGAGAGTTGTGTGTCAAATGCGCAGAGAGGGCAGCAGGGCAGGCTGAGGCATACACATCTGGGGGAGCTGGGCTCCCTGCCACATCACTCGTGGCTGTGTCTCCCTCTCCTTTGATGAAACCATCCAGTGTAGTAAAACTTCCTGGTGTCGCCAGTGATGGCAGAGATTTCTTGGGGGGCACAGCATGCACAGTCAGAGGGGAGGCCCGACACAGGAAATCCTTCCTTATTTCTTTCTGGAATGTTTGTACAGCAATGAAAAGCTGCTGGGGGTTGGGAAAAACAATGCTGTCATAATTTGCCACTTAGCGTTACTAATAAACAAAGAAGAGGTTTATTTTTTATTTATTAATCAATTAATTTTTCAACAAACCAACTATTTAACCCACCATTGGAAATTTGCTTTCAAGAACAACGTTCATCACATTAATGTTGTTCATTAAAATGTTACTGATTTTTGCAGAGTTAGTGTGTTTTATGATTATATGAAGGTTACAAGAATACAGGCTTTGTGCTGAGTTTATGTTTATATTCCTTAAGTAACCTAATAAAAAGTTTAAAACAAAACTGAGTGTTTATGGGAATTATTTTTGCTAACAAGGGTCTATAATAATTCTTTTTCTTTAAAAGGGCTCATGAATTACTTAATATTTGATGGCCAAATATAATTAAGATTTTAAAAATTATTTTTATTTTTTTAATTTTAAAGAGGATAAAACCAAGGAAAATGAAACAGAATAAAACCAATCAAAACAAACCAGTAAAGTGACACAGGACTTCAAAACCTTATGAAATCAACAATAGTTACCATAATACCTTTTATTGTCTGCAAAATAGCTGCAGATACCTTTGGACATAGTAAAAATCAAACAGAACAGAATAGAAAAAACAAAACAATGAATGCAAGAAAGGACTTCAAAACAAGCCACTAGTAAATCCAAAATGGATACCAAATATGTCTTGCTATCTTTTAAATAACCGTTCATGCCATCAGATTTAACATCAGCAAACAAAACAAAAGAGAATAGAACCCAACCCAACAAAACAATGAAAATGATATGGTTTCCAGGAGGGGATTGCTTCCTGGTGAGACCTTGTTCTCTCCCTCAGCAGTCTGCAAATGGCCCTGACTGGAGGTGGGGGGAGTCTTGGGTGTGGCTGTCCCCACTCCAGCAGAGGTGGGTGGCACTGGTTTCCAGGCAGAGATCACCTCCTGGTGAGGCCTGGTTCTCTCCCCACTTCAGTCCTCAAATGGCGCTGACTCAAGATTTTTAAGAAAACATATTTTCCTAGTCAGCTCTCTAGAAATTTGCACTGTTTTTTAATTGCTCATTTATCAGAGAGTTTGTTAACTTTTCTACCCCTTCCTTCTGTGCTCTGCTTTCCTCACTAATGAAAACCCAAGCACTGCACGCTCTGAAAAACAAAGGAAAATAAAACAAAAACCCAGACACCTCCTACAGCATTTCTCTCTTTTGTGATTGCTAAGTTCATTAAAAATGTGGCACTGAACATCTGAAAGTGGAAGCAAATGCCCCAGAGTGCCTCCGAGGCTGCCGTGGATTTCTTCTTAGGTCTCTAGTAGGCCTGGTTTCCTGTGGTATCTCTTCAAATGTCTACTTTTCTGCACCAGAAAAAGAAGAGAAAGATGATGAAGGAAACCAGGGAAAACAGCCACTGGAATGTGTGCTGGTTGAGGTAAGAAGGAAAGTGAACAAGTGGAGAGAAAGCCAAGACCAGAATGGGAAAAAAGGAAATGGGGAGGGACACAAATGGCCGTGACACCAAGGAGAGCCCCAGAGGAGATGTGGAGGAGAAAGTGGGACAGGAGGACAGAGAATGTCGCACAAGACCCAAGGAAGCACAAAGCAAGCTGAAAAGAGGCGAGAGCCACTTGAGCCCTCATGCCAGGGACTCCTGCTTGTGGGCGCAGTGCAGCAGCTGCTCTGTGACCTGCCGTCCCCACGGAGAGTGGCCTTTCACAGTCTGCCGTGCCTGGTGCACACCGGCCCGGGACAGCCAGAGGTTAAATTCTCAGGGATTTTGTGAGCCAGCTCTTACATGTGGCTGTTTAAAGATTAAAATATTACAAGCTCACAAAATAAATGATATTAAAAACACAAAATGGTGTGAGAATTAATATTCGTAAAGTACCTTGAAGAGTAGATGGCTCATAACAAGCCTCTACGATGATCACAAGAAACAAAAATCTGCCTAATGATGTTAACATAGCTAAAAAAGCCAATAGTAAATAACAGCAACACATCACTTCCTGATTATTTCAGTGTGGCTTCTACCTCTGGCTCTGTGCATGGAAGGTGACTCACATCTCTTGCAGGGAAATACTGTGACAGGGCATCCCTGCTTATCCCTCCTAACTCTACCTACTGGTTCCACGTGGTGAGGCCAGAATCAGCCACGCAGGAGCAGTCACATCATGGAAACCAGCCCAAGCTATAAACCAGGGCTTATGCTGTCATTGGTCTGTCTACATGTTACAACACGATGAAGAAGTTATTAATAATTCAGATCGAATTTTTAAACTTTTTTTGGTGTTGGGAATCATGACCAGGGGCTTGTGTTTGTTAGGCAAGTGCCTCACACCTGAGCTAGATTCCCAGCCCCTGATTAAACTTCAAAAAGTGGGGGAGCTCATAGCGCAAGATATTAGAGAAATAGTCTCCTGAGATTCAGAAATTACCTAATTCATAAAAAACTGCTTTCTTCACTGAAGAAGAATGACATTCCAACACATGTCTTTGTTGTTTCACTTCTGTCTTACTCACTAAATGAAAATGTCAACCGACATTCATGTCAGAGCTACATTGATCCATCAGTTGCCAACCGCTGCTGGCTGCAGACATCAGGGTTTAGCAAGAGTCAATGAAATCGTTCCCAGAAAGTCAATTGGCTAAAAGAACTAAAAAGTAAGCACTGTGGGCGGAAAACATTATTTTAGAAAAATTTAAAGGGTGCTGTGTATCTTACTATTCCTGACTTACGTTGCTCACTTCTTTCTAATTGGTGAAATTTATGTACAAATATTTGCACATAAGTATTTTTTGTTCTTGTCAGAGAGCCAGTCATTAAATATTTACCAGGATATCACTGGGAAGTTTGTAAGCATTGCCTCCCTCACCAGTGATGAAACCCAGAAGTCTGCCTTTAGGAGAGTTTTTTTAACCAGAATTTCCTTCTGTTAAAAAAATGTGGTAAAATATACTTAACATGAAATTTGCCATTTTAGTTATTTTTAAGTGCACATTTCAGTGGCATCAGACACATTCATTTCTTTCTTGCAGACATCACCTTCCATCTCCAGAAGCCTTTTGTTACCCCAAACTGTTCTCATTAAAGAATAACTCCCCATTCCCCTATTCCATTAGGCCCTAGGAACTGCTTGTCTATTTTTTTGTCTCAAAATTACCTATTTTATGTATCTCATTTTAGCAGAATCATACTGTGCTTGTCTTTTTGTGTCTAGTTTATTTTTGTGTCATGTTATCTTCAAGGCATAACCATGATGTAGCAGGTCAGAACTCCCTTTTCCACGCAGAATACTACTCCCTTGATTGGTTGGACCTACTCTTCGTTTATCCACGCCTCCATTGATAGATGCATGGGCTGCTTTCACCTTTCAGTTATTGTGGGCAATGCTGCTATCAATAGGAGCACAAATATCTGTTTTTTTCCCTCCATTTTTATGTATACTTTTAAATCTGGATCTCTTTCAGGGCAAAGGAGAGAACTGGATGGATCAAAATTTCAACCATTGCTCTCCCCTAAATGCTCATGTGTTTCTGCTCCCTCTTCCTAAGTACAGGCTGGGTGTATGGAACAGCACCCACAGAAGCCAAGTTCAGCAGCTGATACATGATGCCACTGACACTTCTGCCAATGGCTGGGGTGAACTACCATCACAGTGCAAGCCACAGTGGCCCCAGGAGCTGGGTGATGTCTGGAGAGCAAAAGAATTTTGATATTGTGATACAGTGACCTCAAGGGATCAGGAAACAGCCAACCACTTGGCTCTTTTTCAGGGTCAGGGCATGCAATTGAGTCTGAGCAGCCAGAGTGATGTGAATCTAAATAAACTTTTTTTTTAATGCTGGAAATAATTTATTCTGATTTGTGTCTACTTGCTGAAAATGTGATCAGCCTTTCCCAGATGGAATAAATTATTTGCTATTAAAAATTCATTTAAAAATATCATGCCAATCTTCATGTTTCAGTGTCAGCTTATCTTTCCCCAGAAAGGACTGAAAATAAAATCGAACATGGGAAAAGATTCCTTTCTTTCTAAAGGAGGAAAAAGACATTTTTGGCTCCTCCAAGCAAACAGTAGAGCTGTGTTCAGCCAGGCAAGGTCAATGTGACAAATGTTTTTAGGTGACATCAAAGCTTGGAATGGAATCAAAGACACTGAGATGAAGAGTGCTTTCGGATGTATTTTAGAAGTCTTTTGTCAGGCTCAGAGAAGCTTCCTAAGTTGTGGAGTGTTGGCTAATGCTGATATGTTTGTTAGGAACCTCAATGAGTTGGGGTGGAGGACTGAAACGCTGGGGTTGCTAAGGTTGAGTAATACACAGCAGCCACCACCACACTCTCTGCCCTTTGCTATTTTCTACCTCCTAAGACCTCCCTGCAGAGGCATTTGCAAATCTGCTCTTAACTCTTGCCCACATCTCCAGGTCATGGGGCCTCTCTGAAAGGTCCCAAATCTGAGTCTGTTCTGGGCACAGTTACTACAGAGCAAGTCAGCAATAAGCCCTCAGCAACCCTCTCAGCTGTGTACAAGTGGTTTCCAAGGCTGTTACTGAGGAATTGGGACAGATACTGTGGTGGATTAACAAATGGTCAACCTGGAACATCCAGCTGAACTGAATCAGCATGGTTCTGGGTGTGGAAGGTCCTCCTGAGGATTGCTGCCAACAGCATGAAAGACCTGGAGGGGAAGATGGTGTGCTGTTGATTCTCCTGGAGAAGCTTGTCATGCTGGCTTTCCTGACACGAACTCAGCTGTTTTCATCATTGGAGGAGGCGCTTGAGTCCTTGCTGTTGCTGAGAATGGCTGTGGTTCTCTTTGGGGGAGCTCTGGTCCTTACTTTGAGCATCACTTCCTGGCTCCAGTGCAGATCCCTCAGCCTGATGGCACAGATCCTTCATCCCGCTGGTGCAGACTTTCTAGCTTCCACCACTGACCTTTGGGTTTCTCAGTGTAGACTCGATACAGACTTGCATGAGACATTGTCATTGGCTCTAGGCCTCCAGTTGGACTCGTGGAGAACACTGCCATGGGCTCTAGGTCTTCAGCTGAACTCATGTAGGACACTGCTGTGGGATCCAGGTCCTCAGTGAGTTAGATTCTTTGGGTCTCTAGTGCATGGACAGACCTCCTGCACTCTTTTGCATTTGACTCTTTGGGTGGGTATTATCACATATTGTGTGTCCTGTATTAAATCTTTTCCCTTAAAAACTGACTACAATAGGTACTGTGGGTTGAAACTAGCCACCTCAAGGGAGCTCCTACCCGTGGCTGATGCCCTTGCTTAGTGGCATGGGTCTGAGTCCGCACAGCTCCAGCAGGAGGGGTAAAGCAAAACTACTTCTCTACTCACAGCACTTCTTACACCACATGTGTGGGTTTTCCATACAAAATGAGTCTCTGCTGTCCTATGTCATCTAATTCTGATACTGAGATAAGACAGGGGAAAAAAGGTAGAAAGGAAAACAGAAAATCACAGCTTTTACTTTTAAGAAAAACTGCAACTTCAGGATTCAAAAATTACTCAAACCTTTTTTTCCTTCTAGGAGACCCATTTAAAAAAATTGTTAAGAGTCTTGAGGGTACAATAGATGTGTTCTCAAGGAAGCAGCACTATTAGAGGACAATGTGTCTCAACTTCAAACACAGGTAAACGGTTTGCCTTCTAACACCTCCCTCCAGATGGGTACCCTGACAGTATAACTACACATTCTAAATCACCCTCCTGAAGACACCCCAGAACCACACCTCTCTCTCACAGGGATGCACTCTATTCTGCATGTGTACTTTTAAAATTCTGCTTAATAAACCTCTTTATGCCTCTCCCTGATGTGTCTTGAAAATTATTTTTCCTGTGACAGAAGTCAGCAAATCTATAACCCAGCCCATGGGTGGGGTGAGTTGAGGTTCAATGTCCTCTTTGATGGACCTCCTTGAACCACGTGTGGCGACAATAGTAACTTCCTGGACCTAGAGGAGATCCCGCAGCTGCTAGGCACTCGGTGCCACAGCACTGCTCCTACTTTAGTGGTCAGCTGGGGTTTTCTGACTTGGCTAAATATCAGGGTTTTATTAAAGGGGTGTGAAGGGTTTGAATGACAGTATGAAGAAGTACACAAATTGATGCCCTGGAAGGTCCTGAGCACAGAATTGTCCTTTTGAAATTTTGTGGGATGAAGTTGACTTCCATTCAAAATTAAATTTACAAGAATTCAGGTGAGTTTCCTACTAAGCACATTTCTACTTAAATATAAACCAATATTCAATGAATTGGAATTTTTAGAGATTAGTTCCAGTGTGGAATCTGAAACTGTAAAACTGAATTTTTTGGTGTCCTTTTTCATTAAAATCTGTAGGTCTATCTTGTAATTTGGTTCTTTACCCACGCATGGTTAATGGCTTGTGCTGGTCACCTGTAAAGTACAGCTCACTGAGTTATTTGTATTGCCTAGATATGGTCATATTTCATTATATGATAAAACTACATTCATTAACACAATCACCACCTCATCAGAAAAGTTGTGAAGTAGGAAACTGAAGTACATAGTAGTTGATAGGAATTTTTAAAAGTTCCAATTTTCACTCAGAGGCTCTAATTTTGTCACTGACAATAAATATGAGTTGTTTTCTTTGAATTGACAGGCTTATTTCATTTGTTTTTGAAAAAACATCTACCAAATAAGCAAGGTTAAATAAGTCTATTAGTGCTTTCAAAAATGATGTTTCATTCAGAGTGGCTAGTTTAGCTTGCAACTCAAGACAACCATCCTTATGTAAAATATTAAACAGAAACTGAAAATTAATAAAATCAACAACTTTCTACTGCTTCAGCAAGGACATTCTAAGTTTTAAATTTATAATTAATTTTATTTTACAAAAAGTTACAGAAATAACAGAACACTCCCATGCTTTCCTCTAATGGTGACATACAC
Organism: Hydrochoerus hydrochaeris; assembly: GCA_004027455.1. NCBI lineage: Eukaryota > Metazoa > Chordata > Mammalia > Rodentia > Hydrochaeridae > Hydrochoerus > Hydrochoerus hydrochaeris. The sequence goes on from PVLA01000587.1 coordinate 41,288, forward strand.
TATAATACTTTTAGCAAAACCAGGATCTTAGCATTGTGCAACACTACTAACAAAACTGACATTGAAATTTCTCCGGTTGTCTTTTGCCTGATCCAGGATCCATCTAAGACCCCATGTTGCATATAACTGTTACACCTCCCTCGCTTCTTCTAGTCTATAACAATTTTGGCAAAGATATTCTTAGAATTGTGTTTTCTCCCTTGTCAGTTTATGGTAATGAAAAATTTAATAACTATTTGGATAAAGACAAATTTTACCTACCATAGCTTTTGTGCTATCAATGAAAATGTTAATATAGCAGAAAAGGCAGTAATGTCTTATTATTATAACATGATCTCAAGGACCTTCTGAAAGAGTTCAGGGACTCCTGTGGAGTTGGAACACACCATGAAAACCCTATACAAGCAGAGCTACTCAGATTTTGTTTTTTAGCTTCAAATCTGCTAAGGTTGGTGTAGCAAGCCTGGAATCTGGGCAGAGTTATTTGAAGTTCCCTTTAGCTGAACAGCAAAACTAGGTGCTCATGGGAATAGCTGTGGCACTTCCCAGGAACCTTCTCTTTGGTGCCTTTCTTTCCAGTATGCTAGGTGTTCAGGGATTCCTGATGCCCAAGGCCACATAAGAGGGTACTCCACTGTGCAGAGAAGCTTTATAGAACCCAGGAGAGCAAGACTGTTGCCACAATGACTGTTCTGACCCATGGTTATGACCAGGAACCCAAAGGACAAACACTGGGGTGGCTGACAGATCCACACTGTGTCCGTCCTGAGCAATACTGTGTCTCCACTTCACTGGGCACACTCAGACTTTTCTTCACTATCTTGCTCTCCACAAAACCCTCCCACAAGACATGGTTCTCCTTTTTCAACGTTAGTAGGTTGTCTGAGGGATGGATCACCATAGAGGGGAGGATGACCTAAATTAAAATGTTTGGCATGTTAGGTGGGGGTGTTTATGTTTTAACAGAAGACTCCTGGAGGTAGAATGCCTGAAAACAAAGAATTCTGTGATGGGGTGCATTTTGGGTGAGGGTCAGAGGCAAAAGGGACAATTCTGGACCCTTTGAAATTATATAAAGGGCCTCACTGGCCAAGGCAAAGTCAGGGGAATTGAATGAGAAATGATCAGAAGGAGAAAAAAAAAACACCTAAATATTAATGGTTTATTGCCTTGTAAGACTAAAGACAGTTTTTGAAAAAAAAAATCTCAGTTTCTGGTGAATGAAAAATATACAATATTTACACTGTCAAAGGATAAGTAGAATCACACTTCTCAGTGTATACATCTGATTTCACGGGTGGTCACATTTCTAACAATCCATGTTATTCTTCCTCATAGACATGTGGACATAACTTGAGCAGGTCATGTTTGAATACTGTGGGGGGAGTTCTCTCCCCTAGGCCTCCTCATGACACTGTTTTCCTGCTAATGGAGGTTTCCCACTGCTTTTTATGTAGACTAAGTGGTGGAGGTATGCCAGGGGACACCCCTAGAGAAGTCAGCAGTTCTGTCAGCTAACCCCATTCTCCTCCATCTCATCTGGAACAACGAGGTGCACACAAAGGGACATTTGTGGCACAGCTAGTGCTGGTGAGTGGACACCCAGCACCTGAAATGCACACCTGCTCCTCACGGTGCTATCAGCACTCTGTGTGCTGCCTCTGCAGAAGGTCAAACTGGCTTTTCTTTCAAGCTCTGAATTATGAAACAGATCTGTGCACGGCTTGGAACAACACTTTGCCAGTGTTTTTTCCAAAAGTACTAATTTGGCCTTTCACTTTTTATTTAGTCCCAGAAGGACTTTTCAACATGTACTTGCTGACTTCACTGTATGAAAGACCTGGTCAATAAACATTTGTGGAATAAAGTTCACTTTTTCAAAGTGACATTTTAAATGATCATGGCCTAGGAACAATGCCTACTTCGTGTCCCTCCTCCACAGTTTGAATATTCAGGAGGCAGGGAGGAGCCAGGCTTAGTGAGGTGGTGCTGTTTTTTGCAGCTTGAGATCCTTTCTTGCACATGCACGTGTGCAGGGCCTGGCCTCCTGCCCCAGCAGCCCCGTGTCTTTGCAGCCCCCCACCCTCACCCCCGGCACCATCCCTCCTGTCCAAGCACCTAGGCCTTGCTCAAGAGCTTGCTTTTTGCCTACGAGATTCCCTCTCCCACCTGGCTCCCTGGCCTCCCTTGCTGCTCTCTGCTCTTCCAGGACTGGCTCCCACTCTGACTTTGCTAAGAAGCATTCTTTTTTTCTGCTGTGTCACCATCTTCTGCAATTTGGACAGGCATGATGACCACGATCAGTCGCTGAGCCACTACTACCCGCCAGCGGAAGAGCCTGCATCTTCTTCTCATCATCACAGTCTTGGTACTCTTAGGAATGCAAAGCTCAGAGTATCTGAGTGCACTGTGACAGACGTGAAGGACAGAGACGGCACCCCTCCAGCCTGCTCTGCCTGGATCTGAAGACCATGCTGTCAGCTACCTCCATCTGCCCTCATGAAAGGTACTCGCCATGTACGAGTGAGAAGCTGAGAAGGCTAAATGGGACCTCAAAGGAGAGGAACTGTAAAGCTCCAAAAGGCAAAAAGACATGACCTACGGCAACCCTGTGAAGTGTTGGCCAAGCCTACACCGGTACCAGTTTTCCTGGCTCTCTAACTCATTAATCATTAATTCACTCAACAAACATGCATTTCATCTTTAAGGAGCTTTGCTGGGCTGCTGCACTTTCTCTGGGTGCTACTTTTGCAAGTTTGAAACACACCACACAAACAACCAAATTCAAATCATATGCAACTCAGATAAAACTTTTCCCAACTATTTCTGGGTATATGTTAGAAGCTCTTATAAATGTGGAAGCAATGGGAAAGGGGGTGCCTCTGCACAAGTATTTTTAAAAATTTGGCCTAGTTATGTCTACTAGCAGAAAATCACAAATACATACACTGTATGCAACAGGCACACTATAGAGACTGAAATAGCAAGCACAGCTCACTAGCATTTGCCTGTCAGGGTGATCCAAGTGGAAGAAGTGCTGCTTTGGAAAGTTTTGACTACTCACATGATGTCAGGCATTGCAAATGATTCAACTTCAATTGAACCCGCTCTGCTCTTCAAGATTCTGGAGTAGTTTAACAGAAGAACATCTTGTGATGCAAGATGGGTGTTAAACATTTTCCACTGTCAACCATTTACCTGTGTGAATTAAAATAATCTTTGGCAACTGAAATACTGAAATAACTGCTAGTAAAGATGGCATAACCCTGCTGGTATTTTTAATTCCAAGTATCAAGTTTACCTGTTCATCTGAACCTCCGTTCTCAGATTATTTATAGTGGGAAGCTGGACTAGATTATTTCTAGCCCTAAATTGTTAATTTTTGATGCCATGAATCTGCCAACCAAACGCATGCTTGGCAGGACATTTTTGCACAGCTTGTTACGTGATTTTCTTGCACTTAACACTAACTTCCTATAAAATCTACTCAGTAAAATATCTGATAATATGCATATATCATGCACATACTCTTTCTAGTACACTTCTTCTGTAATTCCATGTTTTTATTTGGAAGAGGTCTGCTGGGGATAAGTTCTCCCCGCTTTTGTTTGAAAATGTCTTTATTTTGATTTTGAGATACCTTGAGTATAGAATTCTAGGTTAGTAGCACTTTTCATCAACCACTTAAAGATGTCATTCTGTTATGTCCTGGGTTCCTATTTAAGAAATCAGTTGTTTTATTATTTGACGGTAATGTCTGTTTTTTTTTTTCCCTCTTCATGATTTTCAGCATCTTACTATTATGTGCCTAAAGTTGTTTTGCATTTCTGGTGCTTGGTGTTTGAAGGGCTCCTTGAATGTGTGAATTGTCTGTATTTTAAAAAGTCTCAATACAGCTGCCAATATAGCTTCTGCCCATTCTTTCTTCTGAGACCCCAATTACACATGTCAGATATTTTCAGGTTCTCACATACCCATCATGCTCTTTTCTCTGTGCTGTAACTTCTTTGCTTTACTTTTGGTACTTTCTACTGACCCACACTTCCACTTAACTAACCTAATTTTTTGTGGCGTCTAACCAGTTGTTAAAACCATCAGGTGAACACTTAAATTCAGGCACTGGTTCACTTCTGTACATTCCTTAGATTTCAGGTCACTAGTGAAATTCTCAATCTTTTATTTATTTTCTCATACTTGCCTCTATTTTCTTGAGTATATTAATGTTACTTTAAAACCTTCTCTACTCACTCTAGTGTCTGGATCACTTGTACATCTACCTTCCCTTCCCGTTTTTTGATATTATATACATGCCTTTCTGACTCCTCTGGCAGGGTTTTATGGCATGCCGACCACTGTGAGATTCAGGATGAGCGTTAATTACTGCAGACGACTCACACTTTCCTCAGCTAAGCAGAGTGCTGGTGGTGGGGAGCATGGGCCAAGGCGAGCTTAGCTAAGGCTGGGTTGCAGCATTAGCCGAGCAGTTAGCCCGCATTCCTGATCAGAGCCTTGCCAGTCTTCCACTAAGAAAATGGTATGCTGACTACAGCACACCCCGGCAGGTCCTGAGCTCTATTATTTTTTGCTGGAGGTACTGGGGATCAAACCCAGAGCTGCCTTCTGGACAGTGAGAACATTTATAGCTGAACAGCAATTTTAAACTGTGACAAAGTACAGACAAGTTATCTTTTAAGCATTTTCTTAGAAATGGGTCTTCATATTTTGTTAGCTTCCCATTCTGCAAAACTTGACACATATCTTGAGAGAAAAACTGCAAACCAGGCTCTCCAGGTTTCTGATTTCATCACTCCAACAGGAGACCCCTGGTTCTGCCGGATTTCCTGCTTCCCAACAATGACTCCTGGGAGGTGATGCTTGGAGCTCTATCTTCTGCTTCCAGGGAGAAATAGCAGAATTCAGTTCACCTTTTAGAGGTTTCTCTTGTCTCTGTTCTAGCTATTATTGCTTCAGTGGCTCTCAAATGCATTTAATGAGTTTTATAACTTATCAGGCTGCGCTAGCTGTTCTTGGTAGAAGTACTAGGTTGTAACAACCTCATCTATCCTACCCAAACACCTGAATAACCTTCTTTAATTTAAATGTAGAGGCTTTCACTAATTTGCCTACATCTCATTTCTCCAAGAATTGTGGACCTAGGCTGTTACAATACTTGCCAGGTTCACTTGAGATACATCTCCCTCAAATTTTCAGCCCAAGTGTGCCCCCCCAGTATCTTATAAAAAACAGATTGGTATCTAAGGCAATCAGTTTTTCTGGGTATGGTAGCACAAACTTGTAATTCCAGTGCTCAGGAGGCTGAGGCAAGAGGGGTCCCGAGAATTCGAGGCCAGCCTGAGCTACACAGTGAGCTCATGGCCAGCCCTAAACTGAAAGGGAGATCCTGATTCAAAAAGTCAATTTCATGCTTTATTGGTCCTGCTGACACCTTTGGTGGAAATGTTAATAAACAACAAAAGGGCCCAGAGTTAGTAAACATGATGAATGAATGAATGGCTAGGATAAACTGGAACAATAACAACAATAACAAAATACAAATCTCCAAGTGGCTAATTTGAGTGGCAAAGCGGCATGCTAGGCAAGTATCCACTATGTAACTGTTTCTGAATTCAATGTTTTATTGTTTTTTAATTTCATTTTAGAATTATTCCTACTTTTAAAAGTTTTACAATTATAATTAGCTTGGAGAACAAGAGTCCCTCATTTCTAATAAGTGTCCCAATCTAGCGATTCTTACTCTGTAACATCTCTTGTTATCACCGAGTGGTTTATAGGCTTAATATAACAATGTGTCACATTGACCTTTGTATCCTCAGTTGCCAGTCCCAGTATGCAACAATCATTAAGTGACTATAATTTTATTTCATGGGTTCTCATTTCTTTTTCACTCCATTGCTATCCTTTTAGCCGAGGTGCTCTTCTCACTTGGAATGTAAGAATTAGTAAACTCCTCTCTTGCACACCTGACCTACCCTTGCCTCATTCCCCAAATACATATTCGATCAATGCCTTACTACCTACCTTGAAATATTTTCTGTCAGAGGATGTTTGAAGTTTTCCACTTTTTGTTAGTTTTTCCTGTTCAAAGCAATACTTCTTAATTTGCTTCATACTAAAGATTTGGGAACTTGTTAAAAATATAAATGCTCAGACTATACCTGAATCAAAATTCCCATGGGAGAGGCCTGGGCCCCTTCATTTACTAAGCATCTGGGTGATTTTTATGCTGAGGTACTTGAGGACCTTGTTGCAGCAGCATGAGCATCATCTGGGGATATGGAAAATGTAAATATTATAAAAGTCTGATTTATAGGATCAGAAACTTGGAGGTGGGGGCCACAAATCTGGACTGACAAGCCTCCTAGGTGCTGTGATCTATGTTACCTTTTGAATACCACTGCACTAGCCAGTGAAATGACTCTGTGTATCCTCCAGCTTGGCTGCACATTACATCACCTAGGAACTTTTAAAAAATACTGCTGCCTAGACCTTTCCCTCAGTGATTCTGACTTAACTGGGCTGGGGTACAGCAAGCATGTCACTGGGACATCGAAACTGATGTAAGACCCAATCTCCCACCCATAAGTCTTCTCACAATTATCTATCTAGATTTACCAATTCAACTTTGGAAGGTAAGAAATTTGAAGAACTAAAATAAATTTAGGCCAATTTAGGCTGAGGCAAGAGGATGACAAGTTTGTGTCTAGTCTGGGCAATTTAGTGACATAGTCTGCCTCTTAAAAAAAAGTACCATTGTCTGTTGAAGTTCTTTGTAAGATTTAACTTATTCTCATTTAGAATAAAAGGATCTGCTACCAATGGGTTTAGAAACCACAAGTCTAAAGACTCAAGTCTAAACTCTTCGTTTTATATTCCAGAGACAAGTTTCCTGCCTCTCTTACTAAATACCCTGTAGGGGGCTCCACAGACAGGAAGGGAAAAGAAATCCTCCCTGTTAAAACAAACAAACCAAAACCAAACTGTAGGCTCCAGATGCACTACTTTACAGCTGCATCTGAGACCTTGGCAATCACCAGTTTTTGGCTTCTGTTCCCTCATTATAAAGGGAGAGGTAAGAACTATATTATCACTGAGGCCCCTTCTGGGTCTTAGCATCTCTATATTCATGTCTCCCAAGTTCCCTGGCTTTGTTTCTTCCTGTTTTTCTAGGTTAACTCATCATAAGGCAGTCTGGGTTTTAGTTACCCTTACTATTTCTTCTGTACTCTTTGCTTTTTTTTTGTGTCTGTGTCTCTTCTCCCACTAGGTCATAGAACCTCACAAATCTCCTTGAATCCCCAAATGTGCACATGGCAGGTACACAGTGTCTATTGACTTTAAAAAATCTAAAGACCATAAAGTTTGTTTTGGTCCAATAATAGCTATGCTGAAAGCTCTTTTTGGTCCTAATGGGCTTTCATTATTGTTTCAAAAGTACCTAACTCGTATATTATGTATCCTAGAAAAATTTTTTCATTTTGATGTTGTTTTTGCCATTCAGGATCTCAGTATGCAGCTAATGCTGGCCTTGAACTTTTGACCCCTCTGCCCCTGCCTCTGAGTTGCTAGGATTACAGGAACATGTCACCATACCTGACCTAGAAATTTTCTTTTATCTTGCTCAATCCTGTAGTCTCCAACTGATGGTTTCTCTAAACACAGCTCTCTTCTGGCCTCTGGTGGCATGATAGCAGACAACTATTTCATTATTTCTTTACTTGAGTGCAGGTGGAAGAACTTGAGTATAAGGACACTATTGTTGGCTAAGGAATTGTTATTACAGCATTAACTTAATACAGAGAAAAGATGTCTCTTAAATTGTGGAGTATGTTGAGAATGGATAACTAAATGATACAATCTGAGATAAACTTCAAATGTTTATTTCTGTGGTATTTTTCAAAATTAAATTTATGCTTGTTAAACTAGAGAAAAGGCTGGAAGATCCTCATGTCTGTTTCTTTAAAAGATTACTCTTCTGCAGAAAATGCTTCAAATTTTGCCTAATACAGACACTGCAGTTTAGAGATAAAATACTTAATGTTTGTTACACAAATTATCTGTGTTATTAGATTTATGTAGCACTACTCTTTTTTGGTAAATAAACTGTGAATTAAAAACAACCTTCTGAGGAATCTTTGAAATCTTTCAAAAGTTATTTGTTTTAAAGGGCCTAAGTATGACCTGCATGGATCTTAAAGTGCATATACCATGTGCAGTTTAAGTTGAGTTACTAACACACTGGGCCTGATGGCAGTGATCTTCCAGTTGCACTCTGAGAAAATTTTTCACTGCATGGAAAGTCTTAGGGTATAGTCTTCCGTTTCATTTGGCTTTACTCTCAAGGGAACATATGCTTTCTACATATATTTCTGTACTCACAATTAATTCATTTAAAGTGTTGTCATTGATGACCTTAGGTTGCAGATGGTTTAATCAGAATACCTATTTATTAAAGGCAGCAAAGGTATTTACTTAAATGTTACATGCTGATATATAGGTTCTGTACATGTAAAGTTTAAATCAGAGCTCAATATAAAAAGCTTGCAGACAATCTGACACTGTATGTAACTATATATACTCAGTGACTGATGCATGCTAGACAGAAAATACAACCATCTATATTCTACAAATACTTTACAAATGTATAAAGCCCTTTTATATAATGTTTTAAAAAATTTTGAGAGTGCACTGTGTCATTAACTGCCATTTATATCTAACATGTTCCTGCTGGCATGAACCACACTGGTGATAGAAGTGGTATAGTCACACATGTACCACTGGTGGTTCAAGTCACCCCAGAGTGAGACATAAATTACAGCCCTGTGGTGAATATGTTAAATGCACCCTTCCAAATCAAGTGGTTTTTAAAAACTGCCTATGTTTTTATGCCTAAGGCCTTGGGCATGATTCCTGGTACTAGAAAAATAAACTCACTGATTATCTATTTCATTACTCTATTTAAAGGGAGAGCTAGTCAACAGCAGTTAAAAATGGAGGCCCTAGTTCGCTCAATCTCATAAGGTGAGTGAAGATAAAAATAATAGTTACAAATGAATTAGATGCTGACAAACTTCTATCAGGTAGACAATCTCTGCTTAAGTTTCCCTTTAAAAAGCAAAATCTACTAAAGACACACAGATGGAATAGCACATTTAATTATATCCTTTTCGAATACAGATGCCTCTCAAGTTCCTGATACAGAGGCACTGCACGACGGTGGGTAAGAACTCTTGACTCCGGAAGGGCACATTCACGTATTCTAACTTCATCTGTAGCAGTTATTAGAGTGACAATTCTGGCCACAGGAGGTAGGAAAGTGACTGTAGGGAACATATGAGGGTAAGGATTTCTAGGAAAAATTTTTTTCCTTCCAGTACTAGCAACTGGATCCAGGGCCTTCACACTGAGCTACATCCCTATTCCTTTTAAATGTTTTTGTTTTTGAAACTAGATGCTGCTAAGTTGCCCGGGCTGGGTTCAAATTTGCAATCCTCTTGCTTCAGCCTCCCACAGTGCTGGAATTATGGGTATGTGCCACCCTGCCTGGTTTCTAGGAAACTTTTTTGAGGTATAAAACCAAATAGTATTGCTTTTCTTTTCCTTTCTTCTTGCATAGAATGTGGGCATGGTTCTAGAGATGGCAAGGTCATTTTTGAGCCATAAAGATGAAAGTCATATGCAAAGTACAGAAGGGCAGGAAGCCAGGAGAAATCTAAGTTCCCAAAGGTATCATGGAGCTGCACCAACATCTGTGGACTGCTGATTTACAGACTTCTAAGGTGAGAAAAAGTCACTGCGGTTCAATCTTCTGTTCCCTTTCCTGCAGTTTAACATTATTAAGTGGTAATGAGTTCACGAGATTATTTGAGGATTGAAAGAGAAAAATATATGTGAAAAGCATAACAGTTGTTAGCATATAGTAGGAGCTTTTGTTTTTCTTAGATTACCTGATGGTCAGATAAAGACAAAAATCAAACACAGAATAAACAATTTGAGAAGAAAAGTACTGAGCAGAAGACATAATAGGGTTGTAGAAAATTTAGAATTAGATTGAGAGCCAAACAAAGCAAGTGGTATGACATCTAGTAGATACTAAACATATGGAATCTCTTCCTATTCTCTGAGAACACAAACTCAGAGAACTTTGATTAAAAAGACTAGACTAAGGAAGGAAATTTTAGAAACTAAGAACATTTTATCTATAAAACTACTTAGATTGAACAAGTCATTCCATTCAGGGTTTCTTGTATTTCTGTTTATATACACTGTAAGGATATGGATTAAAGGGACAAACAAAAAAGGCACTGGTAAGTAAAATGCCACTAAAAAGGTGACGTACATGGTTGGTTATCTTAATGACTCAGGTACTGGTCCTAGAGGAACAGAAAGTTGCTAAATCAATAAATATATCTATTTTAGAAGCTATTAGTCAACCCAGAGAAATAAAACAACTGCACTTGAACACAGGGGCAGAGAAGGACTCAACAAATTAAGCTTGAAAATTGCATCTGAAAAAAAAATACTATGAAAAGAACATAAGAACAGCTGCGATATTACAATCAGCTTGGGGCATAATGCCACTTTGCAGTTTACTGATATATACAGTCACCTTAGAAAGTTGATCTCACAAAAGAAGGAAGCTGGAGAGTTCAGACTATCAATATTTAACATTTTCTTTTTTAAGACTTAAATGTCAGCCACAGGTGTACTCTACCAGAGAGCAAATGATTAAGAGAATAAAAATCTGTAATGAGTAACACAAAATCACTACTAACCATAAATATAGAAGGAAGATGAAGCAAAAAAGAAAATATTTGCAAAAAACAAATCAGACCACTACCATATTTTCAAAACTGTAATTACCAAAAAAGAGTAAACAAACAACTCTTAAGTTACAGTGCAAAATTAAAGCACCTTATTATTTTAAAGATGCAATAACAAGGACGTATAAACACATTGACATTTTAAATACTTTTTTGTCTGTGGTAGGTAAATGCCATTTAAAAACATTTTTAATAGAAAACTGATTTATAAGTCAATTTACAGAAGATTAGAAAATATCAATGCTTAATGCCAACTTCAACTATAAACAATTAAAAGAGAAACAATTGCCCTCTGTCCTTCTGTTTCTGCTTCAACCTCTATATCTTCTGCTCCTTGCCTTTTGGAGAAAACATTGCATTATAAGGTTGCCGTCTTTTTGGACGAGGACAAAGATCAAGATCCTCCTTAATGTAACCTTTAAAAAAAAAAATTAGAAATTTAGAAGACTTTGTTTGCAACATACATTTCTTTCAGCATGTCCAGTAAATATTTATTTAATGCCTTATAAATTTATATGGTTCTTTTGAATTTTAGCTGTGATGCTGATGAATGACCTCACTATTTAGCATCAGATTCCTTTTTTTTTTTTGTAGATTTTTTTGTAGATTGGAGACTGAACTAAGGCCTTCTTACTGAGCACTCCCTTCCCCTAGTTTTTTATTTTGAGATAGGTTCTTGCTAAGTCAATAAACTGTCCAGGCTGGGCTTGAATTTGGCATCCTCTTATCTCAGAATGCTATTACAGGCATATACCACCATACCTGGCAAGCTGTCTCATTTATATTAACAATAAAAACAGCAAATACTTATCAAATGCTTTGTGTATGTCATCTCAGGTAACTCTCACACTTTTTACTGATGAAGTAATGAGACCCAGAGAAGGTGAAAAACTTGCCTAAGTTCACAAAGCTAGGAAGTGGAAGGGGTGGAACTTTACCTAAGTGCTAATTCCAGACCCAGAGCTCTCCAGCACTTTCCTATCCTGCCTTCCATAGACTAAACACTGCTACACATGATCTCTACTACTATGATACATTCCAAGTGCTTATCTCGGGGGAGAAAAAGATGCTTTGCGGTAGCTGCTTCCTGGCTTGACATGCCTGTCGCTGCACTTTCTAGATGGTCAGGACTCTCCTAAGGTTCTCCACTCATGAAATTTTGAGGGGAAGATTGTGCCCCGGACACATATGGTATAAACACAGAATCTAGCCAGACTGTCTGATTTTATGTGAGGATTGGGCAGAGAGCTTTCATGTCAAAGGGGAATTAATCTGATTTATTAATAGGGAAGCAGAAACATAATAATAGCTGTCAGAGACTTTGAATCTTTTAGAGAAGCCATCATTGAGTTCTCTAGATGTGGTGAAAGTTTCCCCTTAATGTAACTGTATTTCCTGTTAGAGGAAAACAAGCGTGACTTCAAAATGCTCAAAATATAAGCCCTACCCCTATCGATCAGATGGATGCAGTTTGCGTAGTTGTAATACATGACAGCTGTATTCAATTATAGAATATTATATATAATTAAACAAATATGATTGACATTAATACTTAAGTGATAATATAAATAATTATCAGTAAATAAACAAGTGCCTTTGGGCAAGAGGTAAATGCTTTTGTAAACAGATGAGCTTGAGACTCTGCTGATGATTGATCAGAGTGCATACACAACACATGATAATATGCACATCTGAGGATGATTACATGTGGTTGTGCTACTATGAATCTTCATAATTCAATACATGTTATTGTTATGGACACACTTAATGCACTCAGGTGCCTATAATTTTTTGGTCACATTTTTATGGATCATCATCCTTAACTGTCATCATTTTTATTGCCATTCCTGTCTTCTAAGTCTTCAATTAATACTTGATTTAATGAAAACTTTGTGAAGCCTCGCCTGTGAGAAGTTACTCAGGTGAACAATTCATGGGGTAAAATCACTGACAGCTGTGTTGCCAATGTGTTCCGAGCAGGCTATGTGGACAAGAAGTGTTCATTTAAGGAGAGCTCACATGCTGGGCAGCAGAGATTGGGGCCAATGACTCTACAGGAATCAGAGTTACACGAAATTCAGAATGGAATTTGGGGTCTGGAGAGTTATTACGATGTTACAGAAGATGATGACAGGACTGTATCCAAACAAATGGAGATTTTTTGGTCATGAATAGATGAGTAAGTGTAGACTGTTATACATGAATAAATGTAGATTGTTATACATGAAAAAATAAGACATCTCCTGAAAGAAAGCCCTACTGTGAATTTTGGAACTAAAATTAATATAGACATGGTCTTAGTTTTGGGGAAATACAGTAGTCACACAGTTGGACCTTAGAATTCTTAAATGAAAACAGCATAAAATGGCAAGTCTGAAAAAGGTCTAAGTAGTAATTTGATATTTAATGCTTGTGGGTAAACTTTAGATGTTTATTTATAACTTAAAACTATAGGCTTAAAATCTGTAGGCTATTAATTAAATCTATCATAAACATAGAAGGGAATTCATATATATTATAAACATTATATTTTCCAGTTACATCTCAGGAAATATCACATTTTCAAAAAACTTCATATTTTCAACCACAAGACTGAGTGGTCTACAGATCATGGTAAAACTACGAAGTTGAGGGAAGTCTCTGCTTCTAATATATTTCATCTCTTATGGCTTTTTTTCTAGGCAGCTTCTTCACTGAAGTATACTCACAAAATATGATAAATTACATAAATTTAATGTGAATATTTATCTCAAATATTATAGGATGATTTTTTAAATTTCCCCGAATCATAAGAGTACATTCTCTTATTACAAAAAACGCCCAACTTGGTATCTGTACAAATACTTCTAATATGTGTAAAATAAGAAAAAGGTCTAAGAATGCAGTAACATAGGAAATAAAATCCAGAGTGAAAGAGGTCCCTTCATAAACAATAGCTCTTGTGAGTTCCTCTGGAGTATATTCACATATATTCACAATAAAGGGTTGTGAAATGGATGCTGCTCAGCTGAATATTTCTCTTAAGGTTAAAAGCACAGTATTAAGGTTCTAGACCATTTCATTTCACTTAAACTAATGGTTAAAGTTTAGATCTTGATTACTATGCATGATTATATTGTCCAAATATAGTCATGCTTATGATGGGGAAATGGCTTGATAAATATCATTAGACAATTTCATTTTGTGGACACCATAATATATATACACAAATTAAGATAGTTACAATCTCACTGGCAGATGCAATTCACAGATTTTCCTCTTTTTTTTTTTTTTTGAGATAGGGTCTCAGGCTGGCTTTGAACTCACTTATATAGCCCAGGCTGGCCTCAAACTCAAAGCAATCCTTCTGCCTCAGGCTTCTAAGTGCTAGTATTAAAGGTGTGTGCCACCATGGTCAGCTGGGAGATGGAATTCTACAGAATCACTATTTCCGGAAATTCTATGTAACATGAATATATGGAAATTGTTCAGAATGCCAGTCTTTGCCTGAGCTAGGGCAGAATTGGGATAATAGTGTACCAAAGATGGTTACTGTAACATGAGGACTTCAGAACACACCTAATCAACTTTGGGAGAAGAACAATATAAAGCCAGGTAAGTGTATAACTATATTTTTTAGTATTATGTTGTTAGTGAGTAATAATGATGGTAATACAGCAAGAACAAAATGCATTGCTCATGACCTTTTAATAGTTTTAGAGTTACATATGTTCTTAAATTATATTAAATATAAGCACCATGCAGCAATCTAACAAGCATCTTTTTAAAAATGAGCATAGGATCTATAAACACCCAGTGTTCTAGCTGGGTAAGGTCTAAGAGTCCACAACTCAAAGCAATAGATTTTTAAAAGATGTTCTCTTTTTCACAATGTTAACTTTGCTGCTAACTTTTACAGTTACAACTTTTTGATAACAAGATGAAAGAAAGGAAAATTGCTTTTTGAGACCTGAATGTAAACCATGATAATACATACATAATTGCATTAAAGTGATTACAAACAATATCAGATCTGAAATTAACAGGAGAGATCAAGGTAAATCTATTATCTTTAGGAATTTTTATGTAACAGAATTAGCAACCAATCCACAGCAAAATCACAGAAAAAAGGTTAATACTCATACTTGGGAATATACAATGTTTTAAACAATTAATTCTAAAATGTTACAATCTACACTCTTACCTCTTTCCATACAAGTCTGAGTGGAAGGAAAACCAACTTCCCAGAAATTCTCTGGTGTGCTGGGTGGAATATAGCGAAATCGGTGTCTTGAGCAGGAAGCCAACTTCTTTTCTCTTTCTTCAGCAGGCATATCTGCATAATACTGTTACAGGAAGAGTAAATGGAATGCTTTTCTTACTGACTATAAAATAAACAATTCACTTATTAAAACATTCTGTTTTCTATGGAAACAATACTGAGGATAATGCAGTAATTAATACTTACAGACATTATTAATTACTAACAGTAATCAGTGCTGGTACTGATTCATGCAAATGTTTGTTCCGTGAATGAGAAAAATTTATATTCATAATGTAAATAAATATCCTGCCTCAGTGTACCTGGTGTCACAGCTGATTCATATACTGTATAAACTTATTTTTTTGCAAGTCCAGTTAAAAAACTTCAGAGGTTTGCAGTTTTTTCAGATGTTATGTGGAGCATTTCAAAGTAACTTACTCATTTCTAGATCCATCCACCCACCTGCTCATCCATCCATCCACCCATAGTCCTGGGGCTGAATTCAAGGCCCCGAACTTAATCAAGCTCTCTATCACTGAGTTTTACCCTCAGACCCTTTTTGCAAATTTTTTTATATTGAGACAAAATCTTGCTAAATTGTCCAAACTGGCCTGAAACTTGTGATCCTCTGACTTTAGAAGCTGGGATTATGGGCATGTGCTACTGTGCTTTTAGGGTATTTTATAAGAAAAATTCAGACTTGGAATATTGTAGGATTTATGACTTCCTCTGTGAACTGTATTTTTAAGTTATGATCAAAGGCACACTTTAATCACGACCTTGAACTTCATGCAAATATGGATAAAACTTGTATGTGAAACTATATATAAACAGGCCTTCAAGGTTGAGACCTCAAGAAAACAAAGCAGTAGTTCAGTTTAATGGAACACAGATGAAGGAATTACATAATTCAGCAATTCCTTCATGTTACACTTGAGAAGATGAAAACTGAAGTGATAATTTACCAAGGATATTGCCTAAGTAACAGACTAATGACTAGAACTTTAAGTTTGAAGTAAAGACTTTTGATATGTTTTAAATTTTACATGGATTAAAGGCTTCCAGAGACTTTCTGAATCACCACTGGGGAACTAGTTTCATCATTCGCACTGCCCTAACTACAACCTTCTGTACCTTAGTCTGATCTTTGGGATGGAATAACATTAGACACAGTTAGGAAAAAACACTGCCACCAAACTAAGACATATCTGAGATACGACACAGGTGAGTGCAGTGCAGCTATAGCACATAGAACACATAGGAGAGCAGGAGAACACAGGCAGGAAGTAGGTACCATGGTTTGCTGTCCCTGGTAAAAATTTCTGGATTCTGTTTCTTAGTGAGATGGGAAGACAAGAAAGGTTTGGGGCAGAGAAATGACATAACTTTTTATTTTAAAAAGATGATTAGTGCAAAAACAAACAAAACAAAACCCCACCCTTCACTGCTGTGCTGAAAGCACACTGTGGGGGCCAGGAGTTTAGCTCAGTGAGGTAAGTGCCTGCTTGGCAAACACAAGGTCGTGAGTTCAATCCCCAGCACACACACACACAAAAAGCACACTGTGAAGAGACAAGAACGAAACAAAGACTGGAAGTGGTGTTATACGACAACTTTGTACTTTCTGCTCAAGTCTGTTGTGAACCTAAAACTGACTAAAAAATAAAGTTTATTATAAGACAAGACAAGAAAATCACTTAGAATCTCCTTTCATAGTACAGACAGAATAAAATGGCGCCTTAGTCCAGGGCACTGGTGGCAGTGATAAGAGGATGGAAATGGCATGCTTTCAAAGCACAACTGACAGATTTTGCCTGACAGATCAGTTACTGACATGCACAAGAACATAGTAAAAAACTATCAGATCTTTTACTTCAGCAATCAAAAGAATGAACATATAGAAGGCTAAGCAGTGACATTTGGGAATCACAGGTAGAAACTGTGTATTTGCTTTTGGAAATGTGAAACTTGAGCTCACTGTCACACATCCACCTGTCTGTTACACACTGCACATATGGAACAGGCAATGGGATGAATTTAGGAACAGTGACTAGTACTTAAGTCCATGAGGCTAGTGTTTTCACTTCTGGTCATAATGGAGTAATGGAACGAGTCACCATCCTACCTTAAAAAACTAAAAAATAAAATACATAAAGTGTGTGAAACCATGGCTTTTGGAGACTGGACAACTGCACAGAACAGCATTGAGAAGAAGCAAATTAACAGAGTTTCTAGCACCAGAGCTGTTTCTTAACTGGCAGGATTGGTTCCAGGTCACAAAAAGTTATGGTTAGAAATAAACACTGGAGATATACTTATGAAGGCCATATTTGTTACAAAATCATATTCAAGGTGTGTTATGAAAACTCATGATGCCAGTGACTTTTGCTTGTATTGCCAAACTGCTTTTTAACACAGCAATCCTGATTTATATCACCACTCTGAATGTTTATTTTCACCAAGCACTTACCTACATGACAGTCTAGTCACACTTTCATGGTAATTTTTAAAGTGCTGGGTTAGCAAATTTTCTAGCCTATTATGGTCTGGATCTTAACTGTTCCCCAGAAGCTCATGTGTTGGAGGCTTGGTCTCCAGGTGATGGGACTGGGAGATGGCAGAACTTCTGGGAGGTGTTAGGAGGAAGGACGCCCTTGGGGGATGTCCCTGAAGGGTATCCAGGGCTCCTCAACCTCCCCCTACACCCAAGCCATCATGAAGTGATGAGCAGCTGTACTCTGCCACATGCACTTCACCAAGATGTTCTGCCTCTCTGCAGGTCCAAATGGCCATGGGCTGAAACCCCTAAAATCATGAGCTAAAACAAATCTTTCATCCTTTTAAGTTGTTTATTTCAGGTTTTTGTCACAGACATGAAAAGGTGACTGATGCAGAGCCTATAGGTGTTAAAAAGAAGGCTTAAAAAGAAAGTAAAGTTCTAGAGGCAGGCATCAGATAACTAGTGGGCAGAAAAGAAGCAAAAGAACATATTTTAAACAAACTTAAAGCCCTCCCAGGATCAGTTAATAATAGCACAATTAGTACTGTACTAACTAGTTCAACATCTAAGACAGCAAGTATATAAAAGGAAAAATACAAGCCTAAGAATTAAGCAATGTTTACTCATCACATTTTATTTGGAAGATAAAAAGGGAAAAAATAAGAAGTTGCAGTGGTAACCTATTACTATTGCTTAGTTATATCTAATTTTCTGAGTGTGTCTGTGAAAGAAAGAAGTGTCACTGTAAATTTTCCTACTGAAATATCAAAGTTTTCTGGAAATTGTACATGTGAGGGTATGCACCTTTACAAATACAGAAAAGAAAAATGGCACGAATCTCTTGAACTGATCTCATGAATTAGGGTTTTGGCCTCAGACTGCTGTTTTCACTTTCACCTACTTGTAGCTCTTAGGTTATAGCCAGTGTACTTTTTATTCCAGTTCAAATAAGGTTGTATTTCCAGTTCAAACAAGGTTTCTGGATACAAATATGGTTTGTATGGTTTTTATGATCTATAACATCATGCCTTAAAAAAGCATTACTTACAATTTCACATTCCTTACATGTATGCCCAAGCAATTTTCTTCTCTCTTCTTTTTTCCGAACCACCTCAATATGAGGAAAATTTCGTAAGCTAGTCTCTCTGGGGGGAAAATGAATTTAAAATTAACTTACTTGCCATTACAAAGATCAAGCAGGTTAAGATTTGAATTAACAAGGGCTGGGGGTCTATTTAGTTCAGTGGCACAAGCGCCTGTCTGGCAAGTGCAAGGTTATGAGTTTAATCCCCAGTACCAAAAAAAAAAAAAAAAAAAAAAAGAGCTCAGGAGAAATAATCCTAAAACATTCATTTTATTTAAGATGCTTATTCAGATGTTACATCAGAAAAATATTTCTCCAAATATTAAATACCTACTATATCCAAGAAAATTTTCATGTGCATTTGTGTGCATGTGTAGCACAACCAAGAAAAAAGTGCCTCAGTTTTTCTAGTACTAAGAACCCAGATTTCAGGCTAACTTTTCTCTGTTCAAAAAGCAGATCCATCTGTTTGTATACCATCTGCTATTTTGTCTAAAGGACACATTGCCTTTCACTGCCTCTACCCATTCTGAGTTCTTCAAAGTATGAACACAGTTATTATTTGTGCTTCTCTTTAAATGCATCAGACTGTGAACCACTGCAAACCTGGAAAGAGTCGAAGCTACTGGAACATGGATTAATGCCATACATGTTAATGTGTTCTGGAGTAGCTTAGGAAGAAGAAACACACAGAAGTGCAAAATTGTTAAAAAATATACTTGTACCTGGCTTTAAAAAGCCTATACCTAGGGTCGGGGATATAGCTCAGCAGCATGACACCCGCCTAGCAAGTTGAGGTCCTTCCTGAGTTCAATTCCCAGTTCAAAAATAAAAGCCTACATACATAAACTTACAAGATGTGTAAATGAAAAGTTACATATATATTCTGTTTATGAAACATTCCAAGTGGGCACTGGGTATGGTGGCACATACCTGTAATCCTAGCACTCAGAAGGCTGAGGCAGATGGATTGCCACAAGTCTGAGACCAGCCTGAGCTACATAATGAGTTCAAGGCCGGACTGAACTACACCCTGTCTCACCTCCCCCAGAACACTCTCTCTTCCAAGGAAAACATTCCCAGTGAGATTAAATTGTCTGATTCACAAAATCTGATGTTTAAAATGACTTGTTTATACTATATCTACACCTTTGAGATATTTGGATCATATCGTCCCTCTGCTTGGCAAGAACTCTCTTTCACAAGTAGTTTCAATTGTTCTACTTACAAGTATATGAACTTGTACTTATGTTTTAACTCAAGAACTCAATTCTGGAGCAATCTGTGGATTTATAAAGGGAGACACCAAGAAAGGATGGATAAAAATGTACTGCCAAGACTGTGTTTCCCCCTCCAGTTTTTGGAACCTAAACTTATGCAGAATATTTGGCTATCTCTTTTCCTCTGATTATTATCCATTCTATTTCTAAAGTATACTATAATTTAGAAAACTTACCTCTGGGGTACTGGGGATTAAACTCAGGGCCTTGTGCATGCTAGGCAAGCACTCTACCACTGAGCTACATCAGCAGCCCAGGATGCAGCAGCCCAAAGATGCAGAAGCAAAATTATGAAAAGAGAAAGAAAGAGCAAGCTAGTAACTGCAGCACTCCACATGTTGGCATAACCATGAACCACCCGGCTGTCCAGTGCTAGGCAATACCATGGTGTAATCATGTAATGAAATACTATGCAGCTAAAAAAATGAGAAGTATTATATACAGTAAGTGAAAAGCAAAACACTTTATGTTTTTTTTTCTTCATGATATTGGCAAAATGAATTACTCAGGAACAGTGACTCTGTCCTTCTTCCCTCTTGGTCAAATGGTAGAATGTTATATAAATCTTTTCCTACTTTGCTTTCTCTTTAAC
This sequence comes from Hydrochoerus hydrochaeris, assembly GCA_004027455.1. Taxonomy (NCBI): domain Eukaryota; kingdom Metazoa; phylum Chordata; class Mammalia; order Rodentia; family Hydrochaeridae; genus Hydrochoerus; species Hydrochoerus hydrochaeris. The sequence continues at coordinate 61,828 of PVLA01000587.1, forward strand.
TATACTGTACTATGCTTGAATTCAGTTAAACAAATAGCACACAACTGAAAGTAACAGAATCCTGTCTATGGCCATACTATCTGTGAATGTGCCCAATCTTATCTGAAAGTAACAGAATTTGTGATGTTTGTATTAGAGGCAGAAAGCATGATGATTCAAAATCAAGACGCTTAACAGGTGTTTTTGATGTTTTAAAGATCTAAAAATCCTCATAAAATAATCCTGAAGTGGGACCTCAAATTCAACACCTAAGTATTATACTATGTAAAAAGTTAGAGAATATAATTTCCAAAGTTCAAAATAAAATAGAACAAAACTACAGGATTTGCTATCAAATAAGACAACAGAGAAACTACTAAGAGAATTTAACAAAAGAGTGTTGCTGGTAAAAAATGTCCTTTTCTTTTAAATGTCACTTTTATTCTTGAGTCCTTTCTGGCTATGATCAGAGTAAATACTCCATTCTAATCAAAGAAGTGTCAATAGCTTAGAGATACTGAGAGAAAGACAGTTCTGTTGTAATTTCAATCACCCTGCTGGTATTAATCAAAACCCACTTACCTCTCATTATCTTTAAAATATGGTTCCACAAATGCTTTCTGCTTGACTTTATCATGTTTATCATTATGTGCTGTAGATAAAACAAGCATATCACAACACAGTATAGAATTTAATGAGAAATAATTAGCCTGTCTGGAAAAAATTATAACAGGCACCAAAACCTTTTTTAATGAGATTTATACTAAAATCCTCTGGGCAATTCATTTAAATTTTTGGTCACTACTTTTTTTCTTTTTTATCTGCATACTGAAGAAGATCCCTATCTTACCTCAGTTAACAAACAGCCAAAAATCCCATCTCTGAGAGCATTTCAGACTTCAACACGTTCACGAAGGGGGTATAATTTGTATGCCTCACCACCAGGCAGCTTCAAACACCAGTGGTACAAGCATGATTGTCCCAATGGGTGGTTTTTCATTCATTTTATTGGTAAAAAGAATAAAAGTGATTAGATGTGTTTGATCCACCAGTGGTACAAGCCACTCAATGGGCCAGTCAGGCATGTACCACCAGTGGTTCAAGCCAGTGGTAACATTTTAAAAGAAGCATTTAGATGTCCATTACCGCTTGGCAAGAAATGACAATAGTCAGCTTTTAGTATGTTTGATTTATTTGCCCTACTGCTTTTTATGTGTCATTAAGGTATATAATGACTAGAAAATAAGGAAATTAAAGCATTTTATCAGAACAGCGGTAAGGAACCTTAACAATTAAAGTTCAGAATCTGGGATATAAATTGCAAGACTCAAATACCCAAATGCTATTAAAAAATAAAAATTTACTGAGGATTGTACTAAGTTCTGGACATACAACATAGAGACCAGGTTCCTGTCCTCATGGTGCCTGTGTTACAGTGAGGGAAATGGACATTAAGCAAGTGGACAGTTAAACATTAAGAAGGTACAGTTAACATTTAAGAAGAAAGGTACAAACTGATGAATGACAAGTCAGCCATGAAAAGAGATGGAGTAGGGAGTGTTACAGGTACGGGTCCTGTGATAGGAAAAGGTCTGGGATGCCAGAGTAGTTATGATTTTACCAGGGGGGAGAATAATTAGAGGTGGACAAGCACTGAATCATAATTGTCTTGGATCTAAAAGGGTACACAGGGTTCTCCTGTGTTTCTCTTCTGCTCTCTTTTCTTCCCCACATACAGTGATCCAACTTCTTTTATGAGATAGTCCAGTCATGGCTGTCCTTGAACTAAATAATTATGTAGTGTGCTTGTTCCTTTCTTGTATTTGTCCACTCAAAAGGTGGAAATTCATCCATGTTATTGGATCTAGCAGTTCCTTCCCTTTTGTTGACGAAAAATGCTGCATGAAATAAATGTACCACCATGAATTTATTTCTGTTGATGGGCATTTGTGTTGTTTCCAGTTTTGAGTTATTACAAATATATACTGTATGAATCTTCCTAAACATCTTTTTATGAGCACATTTTAACTTTTCTTGGGTGATACACACTGGAGTCAAACTGGTGGATGACAGGACAGATATAAGTGTAACTTGATATAAAACTAACAAACTTCTATAAAGCTGTTTAGAAAGTAATAGTAACTGTTTCGCAAAATAATAGTTAAGGATTTTATTCTACCTTCCTCAACATATGGGAACTCCAGCTGTTCTTCACTATTTCCAACATCAGATATTATCTGTCTCTTTAATGATATCAATGGGTATAAAGTGGTATTAATGCCTGGATGATTGATAATACTGAACATCTTTCCACGGACTCACTGGCCATTTGAGCATCTTCTCACTGAAGTCTTTTTTGTTTTGTTTTTTGGTCTTTCTTGAGACAGGGTTTTGCTATACAGTTCAGGCTGGCCTTAAACTCACAGGTGTCCTCTTGTCTCAGCTTCCCAAGTGCTGGGATTACAGGCATGTGCCACTATGCCTTACCTCACTGAAGAGTTTGTAAGCAAAAAGGTAACACAATCTGATTTATATTTAAAATAGATCTCTCTTGATGCTCTGTAGAGCAGAGACTAGACAGAAGAAATAATTGGTATAAAAAGACCAGTTAAGAGGCCTGCAGTAGAATAGGTAGTACCGACTAGGGAGGTGGCTGCCAAGAGGGAGAGAAGTAAAGTGATAAGACAGGTGTTTAGTCTGGAAGGCTATGGAAAGCATTTGTAGCAGAAAATGGGTACAAATTTTCTGCAAGACTGTTCTTTTCTATTGCAATTATTAACAGTAATTTCTCAAAACTTAAAAAAAAAAACTTTATGTATATATTATAAAGAAATTTATAACAATGAACCAAGATTAATTTCTTTGCTCTCATAAATCTTTTATGGTTATGTAAGATGTTAACATAAATGGAAGCTGCAAGAAAGGTATAGGAGAACCCTCAGCACTGCTTTTTGGAACTCTTAGTTTGAAATTATTTCAAAATAAATAATAATACAGAAATTTACACAAAACATGTAAAACATTGTTAATACACTCTAGTAAAGCTCTGTTACCTATTCTGATGTCTTACTCTAGCTCAAATCAGTGTAACGGAGAAGCCATAATTAAAGAGAAAAAAGTCTTACCAATTGGTTCCCTTATGGCAGCAGATAATTCCTCTAGCTCATTTACCACCTGGGGGAAACTGTCTGCCAAATAAGATTCGTATTCTTCATGGGCTGTGCGATCAAACATATCTTCCAAGGTATCATTCATCTTTCTTTCTCTATCTGTATAAAAATGCATGGGCACAAAGCAAAAAGCCAGATTTTTGTTTTCTGTGTAGACCAATATGAAACTGTAGTAAGTGTCAGAAAATAATGCAACGACATTGTTTAAGACACTTCTTTAAAATCCGAGTTGCACACGTGGGCTACAGATTTTACTTTGAAAGGTTCTCTTTCAGTGAATAAATGTATTAAGTCTTTGTAGACATATGAGTAAAAGATGATTCTACAAATGTCAGTTGAGGCTAGGAATAGGAGCACTCCCCTGAAAACTCAGGATTCTGGGAGGCTGAGGCAGGAGGTTCACAAGATCAAGCCCAGCCTGGCAACTCAGCAACTTGGTGAGACCCTGGTTTAAAAAAAAAAAAAAAAGGTTGGAATATAGTTTGTGTGAAGACCCTAGGTTCAATTCCAGTACCACTCCCACTGCCTAAAAAATCAGTTGAAAGCTATCTTGTTAAAGCTTATTAAAGAGTATTTATGCAGTGAAGGTAAGAGGGCAAAAAATTATATGCAGTAAAGTGTTAAAAGAAATTCTTTAAAAATATTATAATACAGATTTTAGGCTTAACAGTGAAGAATGTATGTATTCGTTTCAATGAATACATGTAAGTGGTATTATGTTTGTGGACAAGTTAGAAAAGATGATTTTAAAAAATATGTATTGTAGGAAGAAGACAAGATGGCCAATCAGTGAGCAACAAAATACAAACCCTCCCAGGAGAAACAATTCAAATGCCAGAATAAAACACCCAAGAAAGACCCAGACAGAGGGAGATGGATCCTCTTGACACAGGAAGAAATTAAAATGTAAAAAAGCTCGTCAAATGCTTCGGAACTACAACTGAAATAGCTAAAAATTACGGGACACAGCATTTTCTCAGTGACCTGCCAAGTTTGCACCAGCTTGAATCTGCGCTGGCAGGCAGAGCCGCTCAAACTTGTTCCCACTGCCATTCACAGGAAGCACAGCAGCGCTGAAGTTGGTGAGCCCAATGGAGAGCGGAGCCAGTGAAGGGACCTTCATTAATCCACAGTCAGTGCTGGGAATGAGACGCCCCCCTACAGGAAGGGAACGACCAAATGGGCGACATGTTGGAATCGGGCAGGAGGAGCCTGAACTGGAAGCGACAGTGACTTCAGTTGGTTGCTCCCTCCCCAGAGCAGATTTGTGGGATTTGCTTGGACTGGGCCATGCTCCTGGCCAGGACCCAATGAGCCGTCCCAAATCGATTCCCTGTGCCTAGCACGCACTAACTGGGTGAAGGCCCCTGAAGTTTGGCTGGCCCGGTGGGAAGAGGCAGGCATATGCAGCCACTGCTTACATCTCAGTGACAAGAGCAGTCAGGAGGGGCAGAGGCCCCTCGCCAGCGTGCTTCGAAGGAAATGTGGCCAACAGGGAAGGGGGCTGGGACCTGCACTGTAACCTGTGTGGAGGAAGCCAGGGCCATGACAGGACAGAGAGGCAGGAGGAGGCCCCAGCCCAGAACCCTGAGAGCACTGATCCAGGAGAAGGAAAAACAAGGGAGCCTGAGTGCAGCAAAAACACAATATCAGACATGGCTTCAATGGACATTAAGAGATATCTTCAGGACCTAGACGAGCTCAAAACTGAAATATTAAATCAGGTAAAGCAAGATAGGAGTAGAGTAATAAAAGAAATGCTCTCAGGAAGCATCTCTCAGGATGATACAGACAGAAGAAGGGAGGAACACAAAAAAAGGAGAGAAACATTCGATAAAGAATATAAAGAAAATATAGAATACATGAAGCAGATTCAAAGAGACTACCAGGAAATTAAAAACTCCATTGAAAGCTGGCAAAATGCCTTAAAAGAAACTAAGCATAGACGATCAAAACTTGAAGACAATTTTGCAATGTGTGATCATGAAAGGAAAGATCTCTTAAAAACAACAAAGAAACAGGCAGTAACAATACAAAGGCTAGAAGATGACAAGAGAATCTACAATTTAAGAATAAGAAATGTGAACGAAGAAGCAGGAATAGATACAGGTGAATTACAAAGGCTATTCACGGAAATAATTAAGGAAAACTTCCCAAGCATGGGAAAAGAAAATGACATTTGGTTGTGTGAGGCATACAGAACTCCAGCCACCTACAATCAAAACAGATCTACACTCAGACATGTAATAATCAAGATGCCAGAAAGTCAATATAAAAACAGAATATTAAAAGCTGTTAGAGAAAAGAAACAGATTACCTATAAAGGTAAGCCCATCAGAATCACGGCTGACTTCTTGACACAGACCATCAGATCAAGAACAGCTTGGAGCAAAGTATTCCAAGCCCTGAAAGAAAATAACCTCCAGCCAAGATTGATGTACCCTGAAAAACTGTCACTAGAAATTAATGGAGAAAACAAGATGCTTAGATGACAAAGAGGAACTAGGGGAGTTTGTGATTACCAATCCAACACTACAGAGAATACTGAAGGACATTCTAGAGAGAGAGGAAAAAAAATACCAGGATTTTAGGAAGAGTGACAGAAAGGCCTCAATGAGTGGGGCAGGCAGTAGAATGAAAGAGAAAACTAGATAAACAAAGGCAGAAAAATAGCATAGCAGAAATGAAGCAGAGAAGGATAACTAGAATCTCTAACATAGATGGCCTTGATACACTATATTGTAAATAGTGCACCAGGATTTAAAACCCACATTACTCACACTACTCTGCTTAGATGTATTATATTCAGTTCCAGTCATTCTACCTGTACTAGATTTGAGGGCACAGACAGTAATCCTGAAAATAACAGAATACAGTACGGTAATCATCCTTAATTTCCTATTAACTTAATCTAAAGCTCTGTATAACCTACAGTGTTTTACCATGACTGATTGTAATTGAATCTGGTTTGTAGGATCACTTATTTGTATTGATAGATTTTATTCAAAGCTGTTATGATTGATAGTATCAACTCTGAGAGTATAGGCAACTGCACTTAAGATGACAAGATCCACTAGAATATCTACTCTGGTTTGATTACTACCTGCCTTTGAAGTTTTAGACTGTCTACAATGTTTTATTTTACTAATATTGTTATTTACTGCTATACTCAATTATACTGCTATATTCAATTATGCCTGATGATATAGACATTTTATTGAAGATAATAAGAAACAACACAGTAATCATTGTAGACCACCTTGTACTGTGGTTTTATATGACTTTTTGGTTTCATGTTTTTATAGAAATTTGTTTTGTCTTGCTAAGTTTTGTTTTTCCCTCTAATACAGAAAGGATAGAAATACATGTAGAGATTCATGCATGCGTAGTTGTTTACACTCTCACTGTTTGACTATCTACTTTGTATGCTTTAATTTTGTAAGTTAAACAACTATTTCTAAGAGGACAATATGTAATTTATTAACTAGTGATTTCTTATTGTTTATCTTTTTTTTGAATTCTGCATTATCTCTACCCATACATGCTTTTGTTTCTCTTTAAATAAAAAAAATGTATTGTAAATTATCCTGTTACAAGCAGAAACTCAGTGACTCAGTAACAAACTGTACTGTATGTAATGTAATGATGACAATTTTTATGTCATTATTTTTAAAACAAGGTTTAATTCTTACAACTGGTACATGAGGCAAGAATAAACTCATATTTTGGAATTAATGTTAAGACTTTAACTGTCCTTTTCTCATGTGAAGAGAATGCTTAATTTTTGTTACTGACATATAACTAAACCCCTTACAAACATTAAGATTTTTTTCCTTTCAGCTCCAGTATAATTCATAAAGTCTTACCAAAGAATCTGTGAGGAAATGGATATATATCATAATAAATAATGACAAATACTAAATTTAAACAAAAAGTGGACATTAAAATGTCTACAATTTTACTTATTTTATGTTCCTAATGAAGAAGCAGTTTTTGTTGCATTATCATTAACACTTAGTAGTTTAAAACTGAACTAAAAAATGAATTCAATGCCCTATTTGATGTGTGAAAGTGCTAAATTCATCTTTGAAGTTCTAACTATGTTTCCCATCATATAATTATGTTTTTAAAAATACCAGAGTTTGCTGGGGTGTGGTGGCACATGCCTGTAATCCTAGCACTCTGGGAAGCTGAAGTGGGAGGAATGCATGTTTAGCCCATCCTGGATAATTTAGTGAAACCCTATTTTAAAAACAAATAATGACAAAAAAATCAGAGTTTAGGAAAAATCAGCAACAAGTTGAAACTGGCTAACAAAAAGCATAGAACAGCAGCCAGAGATTGTTTTGCATAAGTAAGTACCACCTCTCCCAATTCAGGGAAATTCATAATATAAAAATTGTACTTTTAAGAAAAACTGCACTTTCAGAATACAAAACTACCCAAGGTTATAATGCTTTTTTCCCTTCCAAAAAATTCCTAAGGGTCTCAAAGATAAAACAAGCTCAATGTACAGGTGAAAAATGTCTCATTTTTTTTCTATTTTTTATTAATAGACTTTTCTCATACACTTGGCTGCAGGCAGGCAAACAAATTCAGAAACCAAGAGAGCTGGGGCCAGGATCTAAGCCTCATGGAGCCCTGACAGGTAACATGTCTTTCACATGCTATGCAAGAGCTCTACCACTGATCTATATCCTCAGCCCTTTTTAACTTTTTGCTTTTAGATAAAAGTCTTGCTAAGTTGCCCAGGCTGGCTTCAAACTTGAGATTTTTCCCATCTCAGCCTCCTAAGTAGCTGGAAAGACACCAGACCTGGATTCTAGAAAATATTTTTTGAATTAAAATATTAGCAATTGAAAGTTTTCATTGGTGTATTTCATTTTAACCAATTCTAAGTGTGAAAAGGGTTTGAATGTATGGGGCAGAGGTTTTTTTGTTTGTTTTTCAAAATAAGGCCTTAACAATGCCTCCTATGCCACAAGCTGTTTTTATAATGTGATGCTGCCAGCCTTCTGCTTCATATCTAAAGGACAAAGACATAAGGCAAAGAGTATCTAAATTTTCTCACTTGATTCAGAAGCCAGGCAAGACTGGCTGTTTGATTTGTGGACTGTAAGTAGGTAATATACAGAAAATTGAAGACATGAAATGGACATTTAGCTTCTAACAGAGGACTACTGAGAAACGTCCCTGCTTTTACCACTGCAACCCCATGCTCAGACCCTAATCCTTCAATCTACAAAGGTGATGAATGGCGACAGTTATTAGTCGAATTGTTTTCATGACATGGTAAAACTAGAAATGTTAGGAAGGTAGTGCTAACCAAAATCCTTTTATTGTTCCCATCATTTCAGGAAAGTCATGGTTTGAATTTCCACTATGGCTTGCAGCCAGCAGAATGTGGACTGAAAATGTAAGCCAAAATAAACATCTCCTTTAAATTGTGAGCACCAAAGGACTGTGTCCCCATGAAGACAAAGAGACTAAGACACATGGACTCTTCAGATCCCCTTTTACATCCTTTATGAAAATTGTCTAACCCTAGCAATCAGCAACTTGTGGAGCTATGAGGTCTCTGCACCAACTCAATTCTATACTTGCCTGAAGCAAGCAACCACGGGCAACACAAACAAAGGAATGAGGCCGCTCACAAAAGCTGGTGGCTAGCTGTAGCCTGCTGACCCCCCAAAAACAACCTGAATTCTTTCTGAAATAAAATTATTCTGGTTAAAGATTTTTTTCTGAAACACTGAAATTAAATTTACTTAAAAGGAACATAAAATTAACAGCAGTGAAAAGAAGCCTAGTTTACAACTGTCTTACATACTTTTCTCATCGCTGAGACAAAATGCTCAACACCCGAAGTTAGAGGAAAGATGTATTTGGCTTACAGTGTGTAAAGTTTTCAGCCCATAATCAGCTGGCTCCGAGGCAGGGTGGCATGGCAGAGGGACATCACAAAGGAGAAGACAGGCATCAATGACAGTAAGTGACAAGCCTCTTTCTGTCCCGTATGTCTTTGGGATCCAGACTACCTCCTTTAAAATGGGCAGCACTCGCACCGTTAATCTTGGCATTGTACCATGAATCAATCCCAGCGTCACATACTCTGGATCTAGACACCTCTGAAAAGCCTCACCTATGACCACTTGAGGCTTTGGGGGCGACATCTAGACGTGAGCCATAACAAAGATACAGAGTTTACTGTTAATTGGTACATTGGTATAAATACAAACTTCATTCCACAGTTTTTTGTTCTTTGAGACCTGGGCTTGCTACGTAGTTGAGGCTGGCTTTGAACTCACTATGTAGCTCAGGCTAGCCTCAAACTTGTGATACTCTTGCCTCATCCTCACGAGTGCTGGGATTATAGGCTGTGCCACCATGCCTGGCTCCACACTTTTATTATAAGTTTGAAAAAGTAAATCTTACTTGGACTTTTTTCTCCTTTTGGCTCTTGTTTCTTCACCTTTAAAAGCAAACTTTCACTGACCAATGTACAGTCGATGTCTACTGTGTCTCCGCCTAATCTTGACTGAGTGCCATCCTAAAATCCAAAAATTTAATAACTCTTTTTGGTCTTATATTTATACCAAAAATTTTGGTAAAATACACATAAATTTTTCTGTCGTTAAGCATTTACTTATATTTGGTATTACTCTTTGGGAACAGAGATTCAGTTTTTACAGACTGTAAAATATATCACATTAATATGCAAATATCACAGCCTAGGAAAAGGAAGACTCCTCTCAATAGAAGGGAGACCCACAAACCTCAGAACACTCTGAGCTCAGCCTGTATCTTTCCCAATCTGCCTCACAGTGATGAACTGCTAATGTACAACTTAATGTAATGATTTCAGTTCTGAAAATGATTTCTGATTTTTGTTGTTGTTGAGACAGGGTCTCACTATATAGTGCAGGCTGGCCTTGAACTCACTAGCCCAAGCTGTCCTTAAACTCATAGCAGGCCTTCTGCCTCAGCCTCCTGAGAGCTAGAATTACAGGTGTGCACCATCACGGCTAGCTTCAATTTGATTTCTTGATGGGCATATATTACTTCAGCAACTGTTAAATACTTTGTTATTAATAGGCTACCAAATTTATGAAAGAGACCCTCTCAAAACCATAGGACCTACATATAAACCAAAAAGTATCTTGACTACAACTTTTCTTTTTAAAAAGTGAAGTTCCTAAAAAATTAGTTAACAGAGAAAAAAATTTTTTTCTTCATGTGACATTACTCTAAAGATAATTAGGATTATTTCATAAAACTAATTTAAAACATACAACTAGAAGTTTGTATTATTTTAAAAAATGATGTGAATGTTTTTCAGTAAAGGCCTTTAAAGGCAGAAAATATCTAATATATAGTTTAAAGAACAAACATCTCTGTCTCCTTATTTTCTAAATAAATAAATGTAGATTTTAAGAAGTATTTGAATAAAAGGTCACAAAGTAAATCAGGTGAGTAGGTTCGCTGACAGTTCACTAGAAGCAGCAAGTGGGCTTTGGTTTTATTTACTTTACCTTAGTATCTATTACAGTAATATCCATTTTATACTGAGAAAGGTCTGCTCCTGGATCTATACTCCACTGAATATTTTCAAGGGATGCATCTTAGATAAGAAAAAAAAATGCAATTAAAAATAGATTTTGAAAACTCTCATCATTGTAAAATGTTTGGAGACCGACAGAGTAGGAGAGATTTTTGCTCATCATAAGTTTGGTAAAAGACTTGTACCTAGGACACATGAGAACTCTCACAACACGAAAACACAAATTTTCCAAATGAAAAATAGGAAAAAGCTCTGAATAGTCTAAATGGCCAATAAGCATATAAAAAGATACTCAACATCATTAGCTCTTAGAAAAATGCAAAATCATAATGACTTACTATACCACACCTACAAAGATAGCTAGAATCAAGATGAAAGATAACAAGTGTGAGTGAAGATCTGGAGAAACTGCAACCCATGCACAATACTGGTGGGAATGTGAGATGGAATACAGCTACTTTGGAAAACAGGCAGCACCCAAAAATTTAAACAGAATTAGCACAGGGTCCAGCAATTCACTCCTATGTATAATGAAAACATGTAGCCAAACAAAAACTTACACAAGTGTTCACAGCATATTATTCATAATAGCAAAAAAGTAGGAACAGCTACATTTCTATTAACTGATGAAAAATAGTAAAAAGGAATGAAGAAATAACAATATATGCTATGATATGGATGAAAATGGAAGTCATTATACTAAATGAAAAAAGTGAGTTATAAAAGATTATATACCTAAGGATTCCATTTATATGAAACCTCTAGATTATGAAGACAAAAAATAAATGAGTGGTGCCCAGGACTGGGTGGGGAGGAAGATTAGTAGAAGCTGATGCCTATTCCAAACTTTGACTACTGTGACAGTCAGAAAAGCTCTGAGCTTTCTTTCTTTTTTTTTTTTTTTTTTTGGTACCAGGGATCCAACTCATGACCTCGCACTTGCCAAGCAGGCGCCTATGCTGTTGAGCTAAATCCCTGGCTAAACTGGAAACTTTCATGGTGGATTTTTATGGTAAAATTTACATTTCAATAGAAATATTTTTTAAATGTTAATAATATAACATTGCCTGGAATAGTTTTGAATGTACTGCATATAAACATAAGATACAACAAATACATAAAGGGTAGCTATAGGACATGAATTAGTATGACGGTAACTCCAAGCAAACTGAGAAAAGTTAAACAGACATATTATAACCCCTAGGACGGCAAAGAAATTAACAAAAGAAAAAACAAAGCTGAAAAATTAGGAATGAAAGTGAAAAAAGTGTTTTCACAAGTAAAGAATATACTTCCAGAAAAAAGGAAAACAAACCCAGAATGAAAGAATAAATTGCCAATGAAGAAAAAACCAAAAATACTGCATATGAATTACAGCAATGTTTAGTGGCTAAAAAAACAAAAAGACTCCTTTAAAATGCAGTAAAATTATATAATATATATATATATATTATATATATTTTCCGATAAATTTACTGTATGTATTTTGTAGCAGGGCAAACAATGTTTACAGATATGTCAAAAAACTTATATAAATAATGTATATATTCATGTTTATACACAAACACACAAATGAAATCAAAAGGACACATTACCTGTAGAATGAGAAATAAGGTTTGGATGATTATTTTTATTTTTCAAATTCTGTACAGTTTAAATTTTAAAAGCTTCTGTAAAGAAAATAAAAAATAACTACAAAAAGTCAGTCTACAAAAGCACCTGTAAAAGCAGATACCAAAGTATTTCAACTCATTTTTCTGAAAAGTACAAAAGCAGAAAATCACAGGTACAATGAAACCAATGAGAATCATTTTATAAACACAAACATGCAGGGAAGAAATGTTTAAAAATTTTCCAAACAATTTAATCTACTCAACGTATGTAAGTATCCAATTCAAGGTCATTAAAAAAGAACAGAAATTCTATTTATAGGGTCCATACCTTGGTTGTTGTTAGGCTTTGTTTTGGCAATTCTGCAGGGATTTAACTGAAGAACTGATGCAAGTTCACATCCTCCATGGACTGACCTGGTTTTTACTTTTATTGGCTCATTAGAACTAGCACTCTAAATAGAAATAATTATTAGCATCCAACTGAAATCACAGAAAGTAATTTTAATCAAAATTCTTAAACATTTAAAACAAACCTTCATATCATCAAAATGATTCTCTGTCTCCAAGCTTTCATGTGGACGTAGAGGGATTTTGAAGATGGAATTTTCTTCTTTTATAGGCAATGGTGTTTTATCATCTGGAGGGGATTTGTGCAAAGTCTGGTGGACACACTCCTGTAAACAGGACTCCTCTGCAGAATCTCTAGGTACGAGGCAGCCATCGTCCAAGGCCTTACGGCTTATGGAAGAATCTTTTGGAATGGGCTTAAAAGCTTCATAAAGAGTCACTTGCTTATATCTATTTCTGGAAGTCTCATTTCCTTGGTTTTTCTCTTGACGTTGCATAGCTGAGAACCGATCAGATAGATCCAGAGGTTTGTCCAATACATGGTCCCCATTCATGGAGAATTGATTATCCATTTGAAAAGGAAGAGAATTTTCTTTATCAAAGGAGGCTTGCAGGCCGCTTACTCCATGTTCATTTTCTTCCTCAGTTTTCTTCCTTTTGGATGTTCTGCCTCCCAGTGACTTCAGGGACACTATACGCTTATCAGTAACAGGATCTTTAGTGCCATCAGTAATATCCTGTTCATTTATGGATTCACTTATACTTTTAAGAATCTGCTTCCTAGAGGATGACTGGCTAATGGCCTTGTTTACTTCAGACCCAAGGCTATTATGTGCGAAAAGGGCACTATCTTCAGATTTTGATCTACTTTTCTCTGATCTAGAAGTAGAAGTGCTGCTGAAAGGGGCTGTTTTGAGATGATTTTGCTTCCCAGTGTCTAAAAGGGAAGGGGACAAACTTGTATTCAAACCCAAGCCAGTTTTCACATTAGATGTAGGTACAAACACAGGAGATGAAAACACAGGAGATGATACCCGAGTAGTCAATTCTTCTTGAGGTGGAGTCTTTGAAGTAGAATCTGAAAATCTAAATAAAGAGTAAGAAAAATTTTTTCTTGCTAAAGAAACATGGTAAAAATTAAAAGATAAGCACAATGTGAAAACCTTTGCTTACTGTAGAATAATGAGGTTTAGCTATCTATTAGAAGATGATTAACCAGAATTTAAGATATAAGTATAACTGTTAGTCTCTTCATTTGGGAAACAAAAAGCTGAGGAAAATGATGCAGGAAACATGTCTCAATACCTTAATATTCCTTTTTTCCTAAGTAATTTAAATAATTTCATTATATAAAAAAATTTAATGAATTCTAAGAATGAAATTCTGTTTTTTTCTTTCAGTGTTTGGAATTGAACCAGAAATCCTGCTTAGTAAGCAAGCAGAGTACCACTGGACTACATCTCCAATACCAAAACTCTTGAATTAGAGAATCAAAGTAACTTTAATGAGACATTTTCTCTCAGGAGCTACATTTCTGTCATTTGCAAAAGAAATCAAAAAGGAGAGGGAGCACTAAACCCTACCTTGATGGATTACTAAAATGACAGATGAAATTAAAAAATTTCAGTAAAAAATTACATGCGATACAATCTTAGAAATTCATCTAGTTTATGGATGTCCTTTGTATTGCATGCAGGATTTGATAACAAACACAGAAAGGATGGCTGGGCCTTTAAAGGGGCAGAATAAAAGATTGGGAGCTCTTAAATAGTGTACTTTTTGGTGATGCATGAAAAGGATTTACAAATCACCCCTATTTCTCTACTATAATGCAAAAGAGCTCATAAACTGGTGAGACAGTTTTCATAATAAAAATTTAGCCAGAATAACAAACTCTATGCTGAGGGAGAAAAGGGGTTTAATTTTTTTTTTTTTTGGAGACAGGGTCTCACTGGGTAGTTCAGGTTGGCTTTGAGTTCACTATGTAGCTCAGGCTGGCCTCAAACTTGTGGCAATTCTCTACTTCAACCTCCTGAATGCTGGGATTACAGGTATGTGCCACTATGCCCAGTGAAATGGTTTAGTTCCAATGGGAGTTCAACAATAATTACAAATTTTTACCAAAGTGTCCCAAATTACCCTAAATTATCTTCAGTATTTCTCATAGAGTCCTCAAAAGGTTGTTTCTTGTGATCTCCTTCCAGAGAGTGGTAGAGTTCATCACCAAGAGGGCTCCTGGGACCTTGAGATTCCTTCAATAGTAAAATATGAAGCACATTTATACAATGGAATATTACTCATTCTTAAAAAGGTGGTAGTTGCTTAATATTACAAATATATTAAGTATCTCTAAATTGTACACTTTAGTTATTTATTTTTGTGGTACTAGGTTCATTTCTCAGGGCTTTCACATTGGGCTACATCTTTAGGTTCTCAAATTAATTTTTGAGACAAGGTCTTTCCAGTTGCTCAAATTGCCCAGCCTAGGCACAAACTTGCAATCTTACTGTCTCAGCCTTTCAGAGTGCTTGGCATTATAGGCTGGCATCACCATCCTTGCCTTGAATGGGCTACATACTTTAAAATGATTAATTTTATGTTATTTAAACTTCATCACATAAAAATATGAACTATATAAAGTTTAAAGTTAAAAAAACATCAATATTTTAATATTTTATATAAGTACATTCTATTACTGGTATATAAAACTCCAATTCCAAATACCATTGGTAACATGTGGGGAAGAGAATACAGATAAATTTAAAAGGATCCTTTAAAGATTCTAAAACTTTTAACATATATACAAGTCCAGTGGGGATCTTGTTACATGAAAATTCAGTAGGTCTGGATTCTGTACCTTGAACAACTTCGGAAGTAATGCAAATACCGTTGGCCTATGACTCACACTACACCCAAGTCCTCAGATTTCAGCTCCCTTAACTCATTTGGTGCCTAAACTGCTAGACTTCTAAATAGGAAGGAATTAGAAATCAATAAAATACATTTAAAGTACAAAAGTGAAAAAAGTACCCATTACCATGTGAGAGTGGGATTTTGTGTGTGTGGTACTGGGACTGAATCCAGGGGAGTTCTACCATGGGGTACATCTTTAGCCTTTAATGTTTTTCTGTATTTTGAGACAGACTGCTTCAAAGTTATAATCAGCCTACCTCATCTTCTCAAGTACTAGGATTACAGGCATGTGCCACCATATCTGTGAGGATGACTTTAAAAGGATAAAAGCCCATTATTACAAATTCAGTAGTAAGACAACTTTATAAGAACACATACACTAGCTAATGTGAAGGAATGCTGTTTTAAAATTGTGTCAAAACAGAAAGTAAGATGGAAGAATTTGAGTTTTCTGTTTTCTAGGGCCCAATTAAGGGGTAAAAAGTAAACATGCCTGATGT
Organism: Hydrochoerus hydrochaeris; assembly: GCA_004027455.1. NCBI lineage: Eukaryota > Metazoa > Chordata > Mammalia > Rodentia > Hydrochaeridae > Hydrochoerus > Hydrochoerus hydrochaeris. Next base: position 77,912 of record PVLA01000587.1, read on the forward strand.
AAGTAAGTGCAAAAATAATGAAAATATGGGGCCGGGGATGTAGCTTGAGCAGTGTAGTGCCTGGCTAACAAGCATCAGGTCCTGAGTTCAATTCTCAGTACCCACACACACTGAATAAACAGGCAAACAAGTAAGTAAATATGAAAATATGATAGGGCCAATCTGATTTAGTTTCTACATAGGTCTGTTACAGTTATATTGAGACTGTCTTCCAGAGGCCTCATGTACTCACAGGCAGGGCTTTTGGAAGAAGACTGGACCATGGGGGCCTAGAGCTAAGCTGCTGTCAGGAGGCTGGGCCTGGCAGTAGCAGTGGGGAGATGGATCACTGAGGGTATAACCTGGAAGGGTGTTATCTCCAGCCTCTGCTCAGCTCTTCTATCCCCGCTCCCTGGATGCCGTGATGCAAGCAGCTTTCCTCCAGGGGCCCTTCTCAATCCCCTTTCTGGCTTGGAACTGGCTGACCATAAGACAAAATAAACCCCTCCTCAAGCTTAAATACTGAATGCTACTTCTTATTTCAGAGTAGTAAGTACAAATAAAGAACAAAATAAAATACTGATGGAGGGGAACAAGGAGATAGATCTTTTGCAAATGTGGAGGGGTCCAGGAGACAGAGTGAGGGCAGGGGGAAGAGGAAGGACAATTAGAAAGATTTTAAAATGTGTCATGCACATGTACTAAAATATCCACAAAAAGCACCAGCATTATATGTCATAACCATGAACCAAAAATAATAACAACAATAGGGTAGGGATTTAGAGAAGGAGGGAGCGTGGTGGGTGGGAAGGGGGAAGGCTGGAAAGAATCTAGCTGTGCTATGTACATGCACGCACTCCATAATATAAATGTACACTCCATGTATTACAAACATACTAATAAAGCAAAACAATCCTCTAAAAACCCCTCCTTGAAGTCACAGTCATTGGGTATTTTGCACCATCAACAAGTAAGGGTGGGGGTTTAGCTGAGTGGTAGTGTGTGGATGGCATGCAAAGGCCCTGGGTTCAATTCCCAGCACTCAAAATAAATAAACAAACAAATAAATAAATACACAGAAAGATATATATATATATATATATATATAAATTTTTTTGTGTGTTTTTTTGTGTTTTTGGCACCGGGGATTGAACTCACAACCTCATGCTTGCTAGGGCAGGCACTTAAGCTGCTGAGCTCAATCTCTGGCCCTAGGTAAGATAGGATTTAAAAAGGACAAAAACCCAAATACAGTTTAATAAAAAGAGAAATCAAATTTCAGAAACTCAACAGTAAGACAGCTTTATAGAATACACATATGTTTACTAATTTAAACAAATGAAAATGATTTTGAGATTGTGTCAAATCAGAATTTAAGATTGAAGAAGTTTTCTATTTTCTAGAGATCTTAGTTACTTTTCTTGTTGCTGAGACAAAATACTGGGCATTTAAAGTTAAAGGCTCGGTTTGTAGGGGTTTCAGTCCACAGTCAGCTGGCTCTAAGGCAGGGTAGCTTGGCATACAAGATAGCCAAAGCAACAAAGGGAAGGAGACAAGACTCTCTGCTCCTTATACTGTATGCAGGCTACCTGCTTAGGGCAGGTGTAGCACTCACACCTTCACTCTCAGCCAGAACTATGCCAAACCAATCAGTGGACTGATTTACTAATCGTACACCCTTAATCCCAGCATCCCACATTCTAGATTCAGCCAGCCACTCTGAAAAAGCCTATGACTGCAGGAGGCTTTCGGGGGACATCTAGACACAAACCATAACAGGATCTATGGAGAAAAAAAACTGGTAAACACAATGGACATAAGGAAGTACTGTACTAAGACAATGAAAATATGATGGGACTATTCTGACTCAGTTCCTATGAATTAGTTTAATTGGCTCAGTAGTTCTTGGTAGTAGCAAGAATTCAGCCTGTTTTTCACACCAAATTTCATGGATACCAAAATCCCAATAAGTTCTGAAATCAATTTCAGAGTTTAGGATTTCTCTTAGACAGAATGAGTGGACAGGAGAAGAAAACAGGCACAAGGAAAGAAGACTGGGAAAATAAATCCACTATGTCATAATTCTTCCCCTGTAATTCTGACTCAGTCCCACATCCCAAGAATTCTAAAGATTAGGTTTCTGGGACTGCCCTGAAGTAGGTAATATGAATGGGCCTTTCAAACACAGTTTTGTTCTAGGCCTTTATTTAATAATCTTTGATAAAATAATTTTGCTCAATTCTCTGAGAATGTCTCTAAATGGACATATCAATTAATTGATATTATCATCAAAAAATCACTTACAGATTCCTCTTCAACACCAAGTCCAAGCGTTTCAGCAACAACTGTAGCTAAATGAAAAGATGACTTATCAACGGGACAACTGCTTATTGCACGTATTTCTAAGGAAGAAAAAAAATTATAAATTACAGGTGTAAAAATTGTATGAAAGGAAGGTGAAGGCTAAAAGAACCAATATAAAATGGAATTGGACAAATTTCTAAATTCTATTAAAAATTCAAAATATTAAAAATAGCAATAAGCTACATGTATTTTACATATATACTTGCTAAACACTTTCAGTTAGGTATTCTATTCTTCCTAAATGAATCAAACCCAATAGGTAATATTTTTTATTGACACAAAATAAATCAGAAAATGGATTTATAGCAAACTAAGGTACAGAAGAAATATTAAACCATATTTATAGTATCTTTCACGAAGTTTTCAGAACTGCACAATTTTTAACTTTTGGGTAACCTATTTAGACAAGAATCACATATATTTAAGTGTTTTATAAAGTTCTGTGCAGTTTCTATAACTAAGCAAATATTTATGGAGCACCTACTAGTTCCAGGCATTGTGCTATGCACCACATGAAAAGACGTTTTTGTTCTTAAAAAGCTATGGAATACAATTTGAAAGGTAAAAAGAGCTACAGTGGAGTGTGATAAACACATTAAAGGTAATGTAAAGGGTGATTTAAATGTAGAAAGACCCATAAAATTGCACTGGGAAACCAAGGCAAGCTACACAAAGTGATGTTTAAGCTGACACTTAAAGAGTGTGAGGAGCATGGCAAGGTAAGCAGATTGGGAGTGGAAAGTAGAGTCTAGATAAGTGTAAGGGCTCAGATATGTGAAACCAAAGTGATCATTTAGGAAACTAACTGTGGTTTCTAATTTCTCCTGTGAACAATGAATAGAAATGCAAGAGTTTTAAATAGACAACAGAAGCCATTCTTGGGTTAAAAAGGTAACTTTGGCTGTGACAGCCTCATAGGTAAGAAGCAATCACAAACAGATCAAAAAACAAAAGAAAACAAAAAACCCCACCCTAATTATATTGCTAACAGTCTTAATGTGAGATGCTGACGGCCAAAACTGTATCAATGAGGGTAGAGAAGAGTATGTGAAACAGACAAGGGGGACGTGGAATCAGGAATCAGTAAGACTTAGAAGCTGTTTAGAAATAAGAGATGAGAAAACAAGAGTCCAGGATGACTTAAAAGTTTTTTGAATTAGGTAACTCAGAGAGGTATGTACAGTGTCACTTACAGGTTATAAACACAAGGAAGAAAGGCAGGTCTGACAGAAAAGCTTCTGTTTTGGACATGCCGAAGATAAAGCAAATCCAGGTAGAGATGCTGAATAGCAGGCAGACTTTTGGTTTGGAATCCAGGGAAAAAGTCCTAGACATAGATTTCATTAGCATACAGGTGGCAGCAGAGCACTAATTCTACATAAGATTCCTCCAGAAAGACAGCAATAAAACAAAAAGAGGACCATATGTACTGGGAACATCGACATTCATGACTCCCGCTAGAAGTTCTAGTGCAGCGAGTAGAAAAAAGGGTGTGCAGAGGTGCTTGCTTTCTATTCCTGGTACCACAAAAGAGAAAAACAGGCACATATATACTGGAACTTCTTTCCCCCATTTACCCTAACTTGCTTGGTAATTTCATCCAGTTCCATGGTTTTGGATAATACAATGACATGTTCCATACGTATCTCCATCTTAAACATTTCTAAACTTGCATTTACATGCACATGCTCACCCCAAATATTATCTGAATATCCTGCTTCTAGTCTCTTCTGTCTCAATAACCAGCAGTTTAGTCCTCTGATTCCCCCTAGTGCTCTCCTCCTGCTCACTCTGTTCTAGCCACACAGGCTCCTTATACCTCTCAACACACCCACAGGCAGTCTCTGCCATGCTGCTCTGCCCAACACTGTGTGCTTCCACCAGTCTTTGTCTATGGTCACTTGATGACTGAGGCTTTCCACTACCCCCTTATCCTGTTTCATTTCTCTTCAGAGCACCCGATTCTGACATATTTATTTTCTTTATTCCCCAACTAGATTATAAACTCCACAAGATCAAGAGCTTTATTCTGTTCATTGCCTGATATATTATTTGTTGAATAAATGAGTAAACTACATCAAGCCTTCCTTATCTAAATCAATAGCAATTTGTATTAATATGGATATTACCATGAATGAATACTCACATTACTTTCCAATATGAAAAGACTTCTAAGCAACTAGTAAAATAAACACAATTGTATGAAAAAAAATCTCTAAAATATATTCCGATTCTGTTGGCTGCTCTTGTTTACCAATAACCACACATTTTAAACTTATAAAGGTAATTTCAGTGTCTTACTAGCCACTGGAGCTTCACTCTGATCACAAGTGTCAGCGACTAGAATCTCCTTTTCATTCAGGCTATGCTGTGAATGAGCTGAAGCCTTGGAAACTTTTCTTAATTCTAAGCGGAAAAAGAGGAAAGATCACGTGAAAAACAAACAATAACGATGGAAATTATCATCAAAATATTATTCCCAGAGCCAAGAAAAACCTGTAAAAGTATTACAAAAACTATTTTTATTGACATAATTCTTGTATTTTAAGAAGTTTCTTTAGTTTCACTAAGCAACAAAGCTGCAAGTTAGGGAATGAGTGACAGAAGACTAGAAGAGACAAGTTTTTTCTGCCTTAGACAAGGTGCCTAAACAGTAACATTTTAATGGTTTTTCCTCCTTGTGTATCAGTTATAAATTAGCAGGTTAATGTTTACTACTCATATATCTCCATAATCTTTATTTTAAGGTTTTAATTTTCTGTAAAGAAACCTGAAACAAGTTTTATCAGAAATATTTCTACTACTTAAAGATTTAATTTGAAGAAAACTAAAAGAACAAAGTAAAGGAAAATAAGTTTTACTTTAATTATAATTTGAAAGTAGTATTAAAAAATAAGCAAATATGGTTAGAACAAAAACAAGACTAACAGACATTATTTAAAATTTATTTTCAGATAATTTACATAGATCAACACATATATCTTAAAACCAAAGTTTCAGATTTCAAATAAAAAGTGATGAGAACAATACTACAATAACAAACCAATTAAGTTTTTAAATCATTATATACTGTTCTCATACAATGAGGAAATAAACCAAAACATTTATGCTGGATACAAAAGATGACTTTCCTAATGAAGAAAACGGCTGTATATTATTTTTTGGATATCCATATTCATGAATTTAAACATGATCTGAATTATACATATGATTATCTGTAATGATTCATGTCCTATCATATGTTCTATTATTTTAAGATCTAGGACCTTATATTTTAATTTAGTTCCTAATCAAATGCAAGATTTTTACCAGTTCTTTTGTTTCCCACTAGATGGTGATGTGAACTCATATAAAATGGGAGAACTGTGCCAGTTTTAAAGAATAAAGATCTAGTTATTCTTACAATGTATTTGCATCATACAAATATTTTTAGAACTTCACACATCCTTTTAACCCACATATTTTGTCACAATAATTTACAAATTAGTCTTTACTATTTACTTTAGATTAACATTAAAAGAATAATGACTGTACTATGTCATATTATAAATTTCAGGGCTATTTAGTTTCAAATCATTTAAAAGAAATGGTACTTCAAATCATTTAGCAGAAATGGTAAACTGTCTGGAATTAGAAATAAGTCACTGATAACTCACAAAAAACATACATTATGAAGCCATTTCTAGATTTCCACCAACTGCTACAAATTATAAAAGGTAAAAAAACAGTTAAAGACAAATGACAGGAGTACCTGCAGGCAAAACCTACAAAGTATAAAAGTTTAGAGCCAGGAAGATCTGTATCTAAATTTTGACTCATCTAAGTCTAAGTCTACCTACCTTGGTGAGTTTTTAATCTCCTAAACATATCTCTCCTAATCTCTAAAATAAAGGAGCTAATAGCTACTTCATAAGCTTATAATGAGGACTGAAATATAATAATAATTATGTAAATCAGTCAGCATATTAATACCTGAAATGCAGGAGGTGAAAAGTAATGTGAAGTTTGTTTCATCATTTTTTTGATCTAACTTAAATATACACATAAGACTTGTTTTGTTTTGAAATTGGGAATCAAACTCATAGGTACTCTACCAATGAGCTACATCTGCAGTCCTTTTTTTATTTTGACACAGGTTCTTGTTAAATTCCCCAAACTAGCCAGAAACTTGTGATTCTCCTGTCTCAGCTTTGGAGTACTGGTATTACAGACATGCACTGCTACTAAGAGTATCTTTTAAATAAAAAAGAAAAGAAACTACTATATTTATAAAATACTGAGTATTTACATAGTCACACAAGCAACACACACACACACACACACATACACAATACAGGAAGAAAATGCTTTCTCACTTCACTAGCAGAAGTTAAACTCAGTTGTACCAAGGATACCTGGACAATGATTAACTTCTTTCCACTACACTGAATAGTGTAAAATCAATGCATACTTTTACAAAAAACCCAGAAAACTGAAATAGAACTCTAGACCTTACCATTTGTACACACAGAATGCTCCAATTTAGAATTTGTTTTTTCTACATATCTGACATGAAGATTCTCCTTTCTTCGTAGCCGATTAATGCCAGAAAATGAAAAGGCTGTTATTGGAGAATCTGGAATAACATTTTCCTCACATTCAAGCTCAGCTGCTTGATGCTGTTGACCATTCCTAGAGGAAAATGACGATTGAAAGAAAGTGAATTCCACAAATATTTATTATACCATGTATTATATGGTGTGAATTCAAGTAGAAAGATGGAAGGGATGTTAATTCCACCTAGTGTCCAAATCCAATGATTAGGAAAGCAGGCAAATGATTACAGAACTAAGAAGGGGATGTTATTATGAGAAATGAAATAGAAAGTGCAGCTAGTGGCATGTGAGATGAAATTAAAAGTACTCCAAGTGGCAAAGAAGATTAGCAAAGCAACACAGTCTGAGTAAAAACATGCAGTTTTGTGTGCTTTTGTGGAAAAAGCAGGGGACCTCTGCCACTCTACTCTTAAGAGAAGTCACAATAGTCCTCTATTACAACCCAATCATGTCAGTTAAATTTGATTAAAACTATGATGCATCTGCCCATTTTACCAAGAAGACACGCCAATGTCCTCTAGACAATGCAGAAGAACCCATATGACCTGTCTTCTCCCCCACAACTGTGCTCCCACCACACACTCTTCCTTGGGTTTCCTCAACATACCAAGCATCACCCTATTGCAGGTTCTGCTCCAGATGTTCTATCTGCTCTTCCCCAGGTACTGACATGGCTAATTACCTCATGTCCTTTACATCTCTGCTGGAGTTTTAATGTTTAAAACTGCAATCTCTGTCCTACACTCCAGTTTCCTGTTCCTTGTGATTCTGCTCTTTTTATTTTATACTAGCAAATGCTTTTCAAATGAGTATGCAATTCATTACATTCATCTATTAGAATGTAAGCTCTAAGGTGAGAGTCTTCATTTTACTGATGAATCTCAACAGGTTTACAGCAGGTACTGCCTAACAATTTGCTCAATGAATGAGACATTCTCAGATCCCTCTAAAGAAATATATATAGACATACATTCTTACCCCAATCAATTCAAAACCCATGGCACCTAAAAATTAGGTTTGGACTAACTTTGATTACAGAATAAAATTAAATTAATTGACTTTCCCATGTCAAATTACTATTAATTTATTATTGGTCAGCCAATTCTCATCAGTTTGTCAGCCATGCATTCTTTAAATGACCAAAGTAATTCATTCTATTATACTAATATCGATTTGTAATACTATTTCAAAGACCTACATAATGAGAATTTTATAAACTATGATCAGAAATTTTTAAAGAATCACTATACAACAAAGATTAACATTTTGTAACACAGATATATACTTTAATTTCCAGGTAATATCAATATTACTTATAGTCTACAATCCTATATTGCTGCTGAGAACAATCTTTAGAACTATTATCTGATTTTTAAAAATATTAGTTTTGGTTGGGGGGGTGTAATTTACTGGTAAATAACTTATATAGCATGTATGAGGTCCTAGGTTTGATTCCTAGCATTGCTTGCCCCAAATTATTTTATATACAAACAAATAATGTTTGTATATATTTATGAGATTTGATGTGATGGTTTGATATATGTTTATATTATGGGATGATTATATCAAGCAAATTACTAAGTTTATAACTTCATAAACTTATGGGGTAAAAACATTTAAAATCTATTTTTCTAATGAATTTGAAATATACAAGGAATTATCTATTAAAATTATCATTCTGTGTAATAAAGTTAATATCTAATCTTTAATTTCTTCCTGCAATTCTATCCTTATTCTGGAAAAAGAGTAAAGTCATATGAGAAAGCCTTACAAATTAATGGAGTGTGAAATCTGTCTGACCTTGGTTTAACTAATCATATCACACATAGCCTGCTTTCCTAGTAGTCATAAAAAATTCAACCTGAAACATGAATGAGTCACGTGAAGAAAGATTTCCTGGCAGAGTCAATCTAGATGTAGCTGGGATAACAAAGGGGGAAAAAAAATCCCCCAAATACAAAAACCCAAGTTAGCTCTAACTAGAAGTGCTGAAACTACAGTTAAGTAAACAGGTAAAGCTTTGGTCATCTTCTCTAATAAAAGAAAACAGAAGAAAATCAAGTACTATGTCTTTTTTTTTTTTCTTTCTTTTTGAGATAGGGTCTTGCTATGCAGTTCAGGCTGGCCTTGGGCTCACTTTGTAGCCCAGGATGGTCTCAAAACTTGCAACAATCCTCTTGCCTCAGCCTCTGCATGCTGGGATTACAGGAATGTGTTACCACGCCTGGCTAAAAATAACTACTATGTCTTAACCAAGTTTATTCCTTAAAACATTAGGACTCACTCTGATTTTCTGAGAAGAATTGAGTCAAGCCCTATTAATTATTTACATTTTTTATCTTCTGTTTATTCTTTTAGTAGTTTTATTTGTAGGTCTTCTCTCAAATTCCTGTCAAAACTGTTTTAGTTGTCCTTTCCCCCCAAACCTTTAAGAAGCCAGGGTTTGTTTCTATGCTAAGAAAGGAGTCAGCAAAAAAAGCTTTTAACGTTCAGTTCTTCTCTACCTGAAGAATTTATATTTCTAGTTAAAATGTAAATTAAACTTACTGAAGCAATACTATAACCATCAAGTTCATTGAAATGTTTTAATTTTTTTAAAAAAGGGATGAAGATTCCTTAAAGTACAAACCAGTGAGTCTGATACCCTGGGTTCCTCAGAACCAATGTAAATGTATTATATAAATAATTTAGACAAGACTAATTTTTCAAAGCAGGGCCTCAAGCCAGTTGTTCTGTGGGATGCTGTCAAACACTGGCTCTTGGGAAGGCCTCTGACAATGACTGCCTCCACATCCTGTGCATGCAGTCCTCTGAAATCTGTGATTCCTGCGACCTTCACGGAGCCAATCACATTTGTTTTCCAGTAGAGTCATGACTGCAATACTTTAATTATTTGCTCTCTTTGACTGACAGGACTGACTCTCTTTTTGCTTTATTTTTAAGCTGGTAAAGGCGATTTTTAAAAACTGAGTAAGTTACTGTAGTTTCATGAACTAGCTATCCTAATTCATAAGGCACCTGTCACATGAAAACCAGCCCAGGTGAGTTGGTTTACTGCACTTAACAAGTAGAAACGAAAGACAGCACGTTTTCTAAAGTTAAGGGGAACTTCAGGCACTAACTGAATAACATTGTGGTGGTTTAGGTAGTCAGAGGAAATGAGGTTGCCTTTACAAGATGATACTTGCTATTTTTTTGAAACCTGCCAACAAAAAGGAAATTTGTTTGAAGAGAGAAAGCAACAAAAGAAGTTGGCTCAGGAGAATCACATGACTATCTTAAATTTCAGGAAAGACCTGAAAGATACAATAGATTATTTCCTACACTGTTCTGACTAGGCATGCCCTAAAGAAAACATACATGTTCTGAGTTTGTCTATGTGATTAGCCTTTACTAGAATTTTTATTATTTTTACTGAAAACATCAATGAGCTTCAACAGGAAAAAACTGAGAACACTAAAAAGACAATTTAAACTAACTAAAAAATTCATATTTTTGCCAAATGGCAATTTGCTTTCAAAGTACCTTACTCTACCCTTAGTATATTCTTTATCTTTGGTATTCATAAACATCAAAATATAAATACCAAAATATTTTTCAAAATACAGTAAGCTATATGTGCTACATCATTTCATATAACATAAACTAATGTAGTTCAGCACTAATAGAAATCCTTGGTCTCAAATATAATTCAGATTAGAATTTAGATTTTTTTAAAAGTGAAAACCAGTACAAAGCACATATAGATTATTACATAACACTTCCAATGATGTCAAAGGCATCATCCTATAATCAAACATTTATAAATCAAAATATACAAATATATTAAGTGAGATAAAGACTATAAATAACATCCTTACAGTTGAGAGGAGTTTAAGTTCTGAATAAATTAAAAAAAAAAACCTTTTGGGTTTTGGAATCATCTATAAAAGACCATGAATCTGTGTTTTAGCCTCTTTCCATTATAGTGCCTGAGTATAATTAGAGTGCTGACATTTTAGCACAGCATCAGTCTAATACCACAACCTCTTTTGCTCTCTTCAAAATTCCCTTTGACTATCAGAATTCAGTGGACCATGGGGGAGAAATATCAGAATGCTACTGTAACATCTATTACCTAAGAATATAGTGCTAGAAGGAAAGAATGTTAATTCCGCCAGTGAAACATACTTATACACAGATGATAACTAGGATAACTATCATCTGTGTTACATCTGCATAGGTTACCAGAGATTTTGTAGATGTCTACACAAATGCAATAGTATCTTTAAGAACCCTGTCACACTATCAGGATTACCCAGAACCCTAAATTAAAAAAAAAAATACTACAAGCCAGGTGTGGGATCACATTCCTGCAATCTCATTTATTCAGTTATTCTGGAGGATAGCAAGTTCAAGGCCAGCCTGGACAATTTAAAGAAGGTGGGGAGGAGGCAAGGGGGATTCAATTTAGGGCTCCCAATCTCTCTCTCTGTCTCTCTCTCTCTCTGTCTCTGTCTCTCTGTCTCTCTCTCTATCTCTCTCTCTCTCTCTCTGTCTCTCTCTCACACACACACACACACACACACACACACACACACACACACACACAGCCACCATACCACAGTGTGCCTGTAGCCAGCTATTTGGGAGGCTGAGCCAGGATCATTTGACACAGGGAGTTTGAGGTCAGCCTTGGTAACACAGTGAGATCCCATCTCAAAAAAAGAAACAAAAAAAGAAATACAATTTAAAAACTGCATAAACTTTATATAAATGAGAAGCTACTCCTATCACTACCCTTAATCAGTCAGACTATTTCAAAAGGGTATTCCTTTTCTTTTGAGACAGTATTGCATAACAGAAAGAGCAGGATCTGAGTGATGGTCTTGTTACTTACTAGTTGTGGAATCACAGGCAATATACTCAACTATAACTTTTGGTCCCCCCCTTTTTTAAATTAAGAATCATAAAAGTACTCTTCAGAATTGCAGTGAGGGTGAGAAATAATACAAACAATGGGCACTCAGGATAAATTATTTTTCTTCTTAAAGAAAAATGTGATAGAGAAGAGGAGAATAGAGAATGAGGAAGCTTTGCTTTATGAAGCTTTAGGACAAGACTGGAAGAAGTAACAAAACTCAAATATTTATCTGAAATTTAAGTTATTATAGTACTTTCTATATTTATAATAAATCACCTAAAGATTAAAATGCTTTAATGAAGATATTTGCTTGGTAAGAAATGCACACACTCACTTCATATATATCCTCAAACAAAAAATATGGTGATTTTACTTATTTATCTTTGTGGTACTGGGGCTCAAACCCAGGGATGCTTTGCCACTGAGTTACATTCTCACTCTTTTTTATTTTTAAATTTTTAGACAGTATCTTTCTAGTTGCTCAGGCTGATTTGGACCTTGTAATCCTCCTGGCTCAGTCTCCCAAACAGCTGACACTATAGATATGTACCACTGTACATGGCATTCTTTGTACTTTTTATTGTAGAATACTTCATAATTTTTTAAATGACACCTGCAATTCTTAAGATATTTGCAGTTGTAAAAGCCAGGTATGGTGGTACAGTCCTGTAATCCCAGCACTTGGGAGGCTGAGGCAGTAGAAATGTTTGCAAGTTCGAGACCAGGCTGGGCTATAAAGTGAGTCCAAGGCCATCCTGAACTGCACAGCGAGACCCTGTCTCAAAAAGACAAAAAAAAAAAAACAAAAAAAACACAAAAAAAACCCCCAAAAAAACAATTGCAGTTTTTATAACTAAGTAAAATAAAAGTTGGAGGGAAATATTTTCTGTTCCAATTTAGGAAAAATACTTACTCAATTTTTTGCTGCAGTTGTTCAGAAAGCTTTTTATTTTCTTCCTGAAGAGTATTCTTTTCATTCACTTAAAAACAATGTAAAAAAGAAGGTATATAATATCATTATATTAATAGTCATCTAAAGCTTTTTAAGTAATGTCAACATTACTTAAAATTTTTTTAAGCAGAAATTAGAATTTTTAATTCTACATCCAAGAGTTATTCAAGGTTAACGCTATTATAGAAAGCTAATTTGTTACTAGGTGGTGAGTATTGCACCTCATATTGTACCACACCCAAGTAACTGATTAACTGATAATTTTATGTAATGCTTATGGGCAAAATATACATATTAGAGAGTATAGTCTACTTATTCTCCTTGAGGACAAGAAAGTATTCTATCTGGTTACTCAGTCCTCTAATTTCAAATACCATTTACTGAGTCACTTAAAATAATAACAGAGTATAACAATGATTTTTACAACATAAGCACATTTATAATCAATTTTTCTTCCTTAGTTATACAGTTTCATGAATAATCATTGTATGAGTAATTTAAATGTATCTGTTGAAGCAGCAAACTATTTGTTTGAACTGACCTCCATTAAAATCTATTCTAATTTATAAAAAAAGAAACTCAAATTTGGACTACAATAGGAGTTCTCATAAACCTTATGAATGCTTAGTATGTTATGACTGGTATGCATGTGTTTCATAAGGAGAAACAGATATAAGAAATCAACTCACAGAACAGTTAATGTTACCCTCTACCAGTGAAAGTTAACCATATTCAAAATTTGTTTATCTGGTGGTTCAAAAATCTAAAACAACTTTTCAACATTGAGTAAATAATATTTGGACTATGTATATGTAAGATTACTCAACTATCTTCTGTGGAGGATCTTTAAAAAAAACCCTAGGATATAAACAGTGACCTAAATTATAGTCTACCAAGGGAATCAAGATCCTACGGAGGCATTTTTTGTACAACTGAAAGTGACAAGGGCATTAAAGAAAAAGAAAAAATAAACAAAAGGAAAAAAAGAAGGAATTTCTGAAGTGAAAAAAGTTACTCTGGGCCCTTGAAAAGAACATGAAAGGATAATTGAGTTGGGCATAAAATTACTGCATCAGAAGATTAGTAGAATAAAGAAGAAACCACTGGCTATAATTAATGGTATAAGTCTTTGGATACCAGACTAAGAAACTGTGGCTTTATTTTAAAGATTACTAGGTAACATACTTCATAGATAAATAATGTGAAGCTACTCAGATGAGGTGACACACAACTGCAATCCCAGCACTCTGGGAAGCTGAGGCAAGAGGATCTCAAGCTTGAGCCCAACTTGGGTATCTTAGCAAAAAACTGTTTCAAAATAAGAAATGAAAGAAAAGAGCTGTGGATGTAACTCAGTGTGAAAGCCCTGGGTTCAATCTTCAGTATCCTCAATAATAATGGCAACAACAGTAATAATAATAATGGGAAGATTCATTTAAGCATGGATAGCGTATACCACAGTGAGAACAAAGTATTAGCAAGATGGGAAGTCAGGTGATTGATTGTTCAAAGAAATGAGTATCTCAACCAATGTGGGAGATACAGAAATAGGAAGTAAGGACAGCTATAATTGTTCAAGACAATAAAAGCAGAAGTTGTTGGCAGGTCCGTCTTGTAGGGGTGACAGAAATCAAAGATGCCATCAAATCCCTGATTAAGGTAGTTTACTTGACTCCAAGTCAAAATGAAATAATAAAACAACTATAATAGCAAGCCCACCGCATTACTGAAAAGCCAGGAACAGTTCTATCAGGAGATCAGAACTATGAAAATTTCCTGATTTAAAAACAGGTTCAGATTAACAGTAAAGAAAAAAACAAAGCAACAACAAAAAAGGGCCTTTAAAAAGGTGAGTTTTCCCCGGAGTCTTCATATCAATCCCAGTATCAGAAGTAAATGGACCCAGAAATTACTGAATGATTCAGTCAAGGGTAGCCAACACTTGCCCTTAAGCTAAAATCATGAAGACAGAACTCCAGAAGTTTGACACAAGAGAGCCCACTAAAATGTACTGAGACAAGATCAAAGCAGTGCTCCTAAGTAACTTAAGGTGAACAGAGAGGTGGCACCCTTACATCCAGAGGACGAATTGTCTGCATGAACAAAGCTCTCCAGTCAGGGTTCCGAGCTTCCAACTTTCAGTCACTAGAGCAGGGCTCTTGTAGATCAGAGTTTTCTTTTTGTTAAACTACCAGCAAGGAAGGGATTCTTCCTTGGGCTACAAAAATAAGACTGCATTTATTGAAATAAAAACATCAATTTAAGAGACATCCACAATTCTAGGCCAGCATCAACACTTGAAACAAAACTAATACTTAAAACTAGTCCAAAAGAATTCATTTCTATATTAGAGTTAACATAGGAAAGGTGCCTTTTATTAAGTAAAATTGATATTAAAAATATTTTAAAATCACACAAAAAAAACAGGTTACCATAAAAAAGAAACAAAGGCTACAAAAACTTAGAACTTACTACACAGGATAAAAACCATTTACTGAAGATAGAATTACTCTGTCCTAAGAGATCCTCCTAGAATTCGGCACAAAAATAAATTTACAAAAAATAAAAGTAAGTCTAATGTGCATTCTAGAATATAAAAGGATACAAAGAAGGAAATTCTTAAAGAAATAACAGAAATAATCTCCTTGGTTAAGCAAACACGTGAGGATGATAGAGTAGATTAAACATTTTCACAGTATTACTACTTTATAATGATTAGATTATACATTAAAATATAATTTCTATCAGACTGCTGAGCTCACAGGAAGAGAAATCCAAAAAGACTCCCACATATCGCCAAAATCATCATTATCCAAAAAAAAAAAAAAAAAACCCAAAAAACTGTAGGAGCTTGACATGGTGGCATATGCTTATGATATTAGCACTTGTGAGGCTGATGCAGAAGGATCCTGTAAGTTCTAAGCCAGGCTGGACTACAAAGTAGTTCAAGGCCAGCCTGAACTGCATAGCAAAATCCTTTTTGAGAAAAACAGAAACAAACAAAAAAACCCAAAAAGCTTCATGAAAACTTCTGCAGTGTAAACAGATGTTGATATTGCACTGCAATTAGGTGGAGAATTGAACTCAAGATCTCCAGTTCAGGCTCAAGCCCCTGCAACAGAGCCGCAGTGATCTGAACTCACTTACCACTAGAGCTAAGGGATGACTACTCATACATGGATTCCCAATTAGTTCGGGTAATGGTTATCTTACACAGTATTGAGATGTTTAAAGATGGAATTTCCAAAATGAACATGCCAAGTATTACACATAATGAGTAGGCAGATAAAACTGAAAATTTTGAGCATTAAAAATAATAATGAATAAAACTGATTGATGTACACAAAATATGCAATATTCCATGTGTCTGTAACACTAAAGAAAGGAAAACCATACTCCTACCAAAAACAAAATGAAAAGACATACACAAACACAACCTTGTTTGTTACTGCAGGTGACTAGTACAATAAGACTTTACACCAAAAAAAAAATCAATGAAAGGAAAAAGCTAAGAGAAGGGGAACAAACTAAGATGTAGCATGCCATTCTAGTAGGAACTACACTCCAAGGTATCTAACAACCCCAAATGATGATGGAGAATTCTTGTTTACACAAGAATGCCAGCTGATAAATATAGAAAGGATCACATACATAATTCAAAAACTATCATTTTACAATAGCCCATGAATAATTGAGTTAGGAAAGGACCATCAGTTTTCATTACAGAAAAAAAAAGATAAGGCAGAGTTGAGAATGAACTAAATAGAATTTTTAGAAATGAAAAATTTGGTTACTAAAATAAATTAGAACACTAACTGTTAGAGAGTAAATTAGTACACAAAACAAGAGAGCTAAAGAAAGGACCCAAAATGCAGTATAAAAGAAATAAGGGGTTAAACCAAAGGTTAAGAGACCCAAAGGATGGAATATGAAATCTTATCAGAATCCTAGAGAATGGAGAGGAAATAATATTGGAAGAGCTAGCAGCCAACAATTTCCAAGATATGATTTAATGATGTGATGCTACAGATCATAAAATGTATACAAAGAGGAATTTTTAATAAACTAGTTGTAATCAAACTACAGAATATCAAAAACTAAAGAAAAATCTTAACAGTAGCCAGAAAATAAGAATAATCAACAAAATAAGCTCACATGAAGTTGAAATAAAAACATTTTCAGACAAAAACTGAGTTTAGAACCAACTAATATCCTCTAAAAGACCTTCCAAGGAATACATGTCACGAAGATAATAATCACTGGCTATGTACCTATAATCCCTGCTAGTTGGAAGGCTGAGCAGAAAGACTGCAAGTTCAAAGCCAGCCTGGGCTACTTGGTAAGACTTGGTCTCAAAATAAAATTTAAAAAGGGCTAGAGTATACTCAGTGATATAGTGCTTGTGTAGCATGTTTGAAGCCCTGGATTCAATCTCCAGTAAGGAGTGAGGGAGGGGAGGCAGTTAAAGATCCAAACCTAAAAGCAGCATCAAGCCTAGATTGTGTGGAAAGATTTTAATTATTTCAAATAGAAGAATATTGAAAAAATGACTAGCACCCATTTCAGCCTCTTAACATAACTTCAACAGCAGAAAAACTGGAAAAGTACCAATACAATTTAACAACATAAATATACCCAGTTAAAATATTCACAACATTAAACTTTTCTACTCTAGAAATGAAACATGGGTTCACTTTAAAAAACCATCAGAACTCAAAATGAACACACTGTAATTATGCAACAGATTCTAAGAAAGTCTGACAAATTCATGCAATCAAAAGTCTAAGCTTAAGAGAAATAGAAGGAAATAGCCTTAACTTGATTTTATGTATTTACCAGCAGCCCACAACACTTAAAAGTGAAATATCTCTTCTTCTCTCTACTGTCAGCTGCTACATATGGCAATATCCTAAAACTAGCAAATGCAGTGTGCCAGACCCATCATCAAAAGAAACTAAAAAATAAAAGGAAAAAATAAAATTCTCACTCTTTTTTACCTAGAGAACTCATAGTAAGGATGGTAACTTGATACAAGGCTTTGAATTCTTAGGCATCTTTCATTAAGGGGTATGGGGAGAGGTTCCCTGCCAGTGGGATTTAAAAGTTACTGAGAAAGTGCTCCAGCAAACCCTTTAAAAAAAAAATTTTTTTTCCCTGGTATATCCATGTCAGTCTTTTGCTTTCCCCCATCTTTCTTTATCTGAATGTAAACACAAAAGCTTGAAAAAGTGTCGGTTATTTTGTGATTACAATAAATTTGAGAATAAATGCCAACATACCCTGAAGATGGTACATTTTCACTTCATATTCCATGTTAAAAACTCCAAATGGATTAAACATGTAAATTTAAAAATGTATATATACATACAGTACAAAAACTGGAGAATATTTTTATATTCCCAGATAAAACCTTTCAAAAAATGATGTTCAAAATGAAGTTAACAAACAATGAACTGTAAGACAAAAACATATGTACCATATAAATTTATAACAAAAGTTTAACCACCTTTCCCTAACATACAAAGGGCTCTTAAATAAAAAAAATATAAAGAGTAAGAACATAAATAAAGAAATAAAGAGTGCTAACTTTAAAACTTTTAAAAGGTCTCATTCTTTACTCAACAGATCAGTATTATTATTTAGTATATTTTAATACTAAAGAGGATGTAGGAAAATAAAGATTCTCAATCATACAAACAAACAAACGGGAGCTGTCCATTAATATGAGAATAGCTAAATAACAGACATTGATGATATGGAATACAGTTTAGCCATTAAAAGAATATTTTCTTATTCCTTAAGTTCTAGACAAACCTTTTTGTTTTTTTGATATTGTTTAGTTAAAGCTGTTGAAAATCTCACTGCTATATAAACATTACTGGACATCATTCCTACTATTAATGGTACTATGACTATAATCTCAACATAATTTTATTGAGATGTAACAGTTTTCCACTCATTGGTAATATTCTGATAGTCTTAAACACATGTAACAGTCACACACAGACACACATGCACACACATGCATACACCAGACAATCTACAGGCGTAAATACATTAACATGTTAAGACTCCAAGACACGATCAACTATAAAGTAAAAAATCCTGTCCAAAAAAGAAGCACAGACCAGGAGTGCTAGCATATGACTGTAATTCCAGGACTAGGAGGCTGAGGCAAGAGATTCTCCATGAGTTCAAGTCCAGCCTGGGCTACACAATGAGTTTAAAGCCAGCCTGAAATACATAGTGAGCCGCTGTCTCAAAAAACAACAGCCAACAAAACAAAACAAAACACCAGGTGTAGCACAACCTCATTAACATTCAAAAGAAAAGCCAGGAGGAACAGGGTAAAATGAGGGACATATTTGGAAAGATACAAATCAGACTGTTAACTGAAATTTACTCTGGATACAGAATAATACTATATTCTTATCTTTTTAAAATAATAAACACACATCTATATATTATCTTACGAGTAACCACAGGATAGCAATACAATTGACAAAAAAATGTATGAAAATAGAACTGGTTTGGAAAAGAAGATAATTAGATGTAGATATGCTAACTCTGAGTTACTTACAGGGATTCCAAGTAATAGTCACTAGGAGACATAAATAGACAAGAAAATTAAGAGGGATATTAGGAGAGAAAACAAGAGTAGAAGGCTAATAATGTAAGAAAATCCTACAGTGAGTAGGTAAGAGGAAAAAGCTGAAAACAGTACACCCAGTACTACATGCCATAAAAATCAAAAATATATGCACCATCATAAAACACTAAACCACTGGTTTTGTATTTAGCTTTATTATACAAATTACATAAAATAAAGCTAAAACCAAAGAAGCAAATATAGACATGTCCAGGATTTACTTCTTGTCTTAGATCTAGTAATGCTTTAAGGCCACTGTAAACAGTATTTATATAACCTTTTTGCAATTTATTCCTTACTAAAATAAGCATGAGATTAAGTCTAAAAAAGGGAGGAGGAGATATATCAATTATTACCTAAAGAAAAAAATACATGTAAACAATTTTATTACAATCAATTTTCTAATAGGTTGTGATAACAGTACATTTTACTTTAAAAATTAGATGAAGAAAGCAAACTCACTAAGCTCTGTAATAAGCTTAAGATTCTGCTGTCGGATATTTTCAAATTCTTGCTGCTTTTTCCGCATATGTTCTTCGGTTACTGCACAGCGATCACATAATCCTGCTCGTAACCTGTGAAACAAAAACAAAACATTTTTCATCTACTACAAGATTCTTACACAGGTTAGATTCCCCCTATTTGAAATCCTTCCTTCACAGGAACCTGCACATAACTATGAAACAAGAACAAACCATGTTTCATCTATAAAAATATTTCCTTATAGGTAGAGTCTCCCTTATTTGAAATCTTTCCTTCAGGGGTGTTTCAGATTTTTTAATGTCTTATTTTTGGAACATTTATATAAATATTAGCAGATGCAGAGCATCAATACAAAAATTTAAAGTATGGAATACCCATAAATTTGAAACTTTTGGAGTGCTGTCACAACACTGAAAAAATTTGGGATTTTAAAGTTTGAGTTTCTGAATTAAGAGTAAATTATACTGTATGCGCACTTCAAGATTATATATATATATACACACACACACCTTTTTTTTTGGTGGTACCGAGGATCAAACTCACTACCTCATGCTTGCCAGGCAGGCACTTATGCTGCTGAGCTAAATCCCTGGCCCCAAGATTTTTATACTTTATGAAGAGCTAAAGAACTGGTTTGGCAAATGTAGTGGAAATCAACTAGTTTAATGATGCCTTAGATCCTTAATATATTCTTATATACACTGAAATCATGAAACAGTTGCATTTTCTACAAACTTCAATTCTATAAAACTGCCAATTAAACACTGTGCAAAAAAAGGTTTTTTTGTTTTTTTTGTACCAGGGATCAAACTCAAAACCTCGGGCTCACCAGGCTGGCATTTGTGCCACTGAGCTATATCCCCGGCCCTTTAAAATAATGAACCAATACAACCTTCAAAGATATTTTTTATTGAAGAAACTAACCTTGTTTTTATTTATCACAGTCAAAATATGAAGCCTCTTGAGCACTAAGGGGCCAAATTACATCTTAAGCAACTTTGTATCTGCTTTGTGGAGAGTAGCATATACACATAGTGAATGTTCAACAATGTTTTTCTGAAAAGTATTTTTTTGAAAAATATTAAAAGTCAAGGAATAAGAAGGAAAAAAGTCACCTCAGATTTTCTTTTCAGCTTCCAAAGCAATCAATATTAGTAAAAACCAACAAAAAAATTATAAAATAGCTTTAACTACTTACTTGTGAATACAAAAGAGGAAATTTTGTGTACTACACAGGTGTTGCAAGCATGTAGGGATAATAAAAGGATATTCTAAAATGCTAATGGTTATTGTGTAGGTGACAGTATATTTTATTCATGTTTTCCATATTTTAAAAAATTTCTATAATTTCAGAAAAAATGGTTTAAAAGAAGACATGCATTTCACAATAGGAATTCAGACAATATATCTTAAAATAACTTCAACTCAATAACCTACATCAATAGGATATTAAGTATTCAAATGTGTATGGAGTCACAGCACAGTAGTGCACACAATAAATTGTAAGAGAATATAAACTATTAAAAAACTAAAACAAAAAGCCTAGATCTTTTTATATAAATGTAAAACTATTACCAACAATACTGATATAGATGTAAAAAACAAAAGATTAGAAGTTGGATATGGTGTCAAATGCCTAAAATCTCAAATACTAAGGAGCCAGACAGGAGAATCCCAAGTTGGAAGTCAGTCTGGGCAACCTACCAAGATCCAAAATAAAATTTACAAAAGGGCTGGTACAAAGAGGGACTGATTTAAAGTATATTTTAAGAAATTACTATATCAACATATATTCTGAGCGGCCAGGAAACTGGTTACCTCTTCAGCATGGAGCTGGGCTGGGAGACAGGAGGTACAGGAGGGTAGGAGGGGAGTAACGAAAGCATGTGGAGTCAGATTCTCAGATCTAGCCTAGGCCTCTGTCATCCGCTTGAGTCCTGGAACACTGTTAGCCTGCACTATTACACACAGAAGGAAGGAGAGGGGAGGATATTCCCTAGGAGATGTGACCTGCCTAAGAGACAGACGTGAAGAAAGAACATTAGGGCATCATCCATCAAACAGACCAGCTGAAGGTTCACAGCTCCACCTATGTACTAGAGTCTCCAATCGATTTCTCTTTACTATAAATAGGTAGTATCAACAAACATCTGAGACAAGTTTACAAAGCGAGAGACCAGAATGAACAAGACATTAAAAAAGGAAGAAGAAAAAATTTGGAAGAAAAGCTATAGAAGAGCTGGGTCTGGTGGCTCATGCTTGTAATCCCAGCACTCGGGAGGCTGAGGCAGGAGGATTGTTGTGAGTTCGAGACCAGTCTGGGCTACAAAGTGAGCTCAAGGCCAGCCTGAGCTGCATAGTGAGACCCTGCCTCAAAAAGACAAAAAAGGGGCTGGGACTTACCTCAGTGGCCTAAGTGCCTGGCTTGCAAGCGTGCAGTTGTGAGTTCGATCCCCGGTACCTGGCATAAAGACCCTGCCTGGCAAGCACAAGGTCAAGAGTTTGATCCCCAGTACCAAAAAAAAAAAACAAAACAGCTTAAAAAACAAAAAAAGAAAAGCTATAGAGAGAAGGGGCGAAAACTGTCATCATCCTAGCAAACTATAAAGAATACTCTAAAGAATAAGAGATACCAAAACTGTAACATAGAAACATGATTAGTACAAAATGAAATATTCTGAGAAGAAAAAAAAGAAGCATCAACAATACGGTTACCACAGGCATCTCACACTGCTGCTCTTCCTCTAGTTGTACACTCAAGATTGTGTTCATTTTTTTCCTTTTCTGGCTGATGACTAGTCACACATACATTGTGCTTTTCTTTTTCCTTCTGTCTCCAGGTACCAGGGATTGAACTCTGGGCCTGTTCACTGAGCTACAGCCCAGTTTTCTTTTTTTCTTTTTCTTTGCTTTTTAGAGAGGGGGTCTTGCTAATTTACTAAGTGACTCAGGATGGGCTCAGCCTTGGCCTCAGTCTCCCAGAGTGCTGAGATTATAAGCATGCAAGAAAAAAAGGCCAGGAAAAAGTTCTAAAGGACTAAACATGCGATTATCAAAATAACTTCAATAGGCTTGGGATAAAATAGAAAACTTCCCACTTGGAAGAAAAAACAAGTAACAGAAAATAACATACTGATCTTCAGGTTAACAGACTATGTGTCCAGCACAATGAAGGAAACATATACACACAACACACACTCACACACTTATACACAGTACATTAACAAAGTTCAGAATAAGGGTTTAAAGTTGTTGAGTTCCAAAAATCTATTACCTAAAAAGGAAAGAACAGTGGAAAATGCCTTCAAATTTTGATGGAAAACTATTTTGAACCTAAAAATTTATATTCAGTCAAAATATCAACTATTATGTACAGTAAAACAACATTTTCAGAAATGAAAGAGCTCTGAAAATTTACTTTCTGTGCTTTCTTTTTCAGCAGTTACTTGAGGGTAATCTGCAATAGAATGAGCTTACTGATAGAAAGCTCTGGTGACAGCTTAAAATGAAAACCAACACAAAGGAAAAATAGGCCCACATTTTTAAACCATGTTCACTGGTATATCCTTACAGTCTGAATCATTGCCTGACACAAAGTTGTTACTCTATGAATATCTCTTGATTATCTAAAATGAGATTAATAAAATAATGCAATTAATACAGAGATCCAAACAAGAGAAATCCAGAATGGCAGCCACAAAGAAACCTAGAAATGGAATGATACAGGAAGTTTTTCAATCCAAGATGTTTTATCTTCAAGAAAAAAAAACTATAAACTGGACACAGTGTTACAAAACTGTGATCCCAGCACTCTGGGAGGCTGAGGCAGGATAATTCCAAATTTGAGTCCAGTCTATGTGACAGAGATGTGTGTCAAAAAAACAAAAAACAAAACAAAAACCATAAATGTGCTAGAGATATAGTTCAGTGCAAAGGGCCTACATTTCAATCCTAAGTAACAATAAACAAATAAGAAGAACTACAAACAAAACAGAGAGTGGGATAATAAAATGAATATTAACTATTAATGAAAGGAAAACAAGAGTTTTTGTCTCAATCTGAGAAAAGGTAGCTACAAACCCTGAGAAAAATGAGAATTTACAAATAAATCACTGTCACAATATCATTATGGGCTGATCTGGAGCAGCTGACCAGGAATACATGAGAAAAAGATCAATTTGATCTGGAAATCAGAAACAGCCTCTTTGTGTGGTCAGAGCTCATGACATCCGACAGAAAGAGAAGGAAATATAACCTAAGCTCTGAAGTGAAAATTTACATAGCCTGTAAATAATCAAATACAGTTTACTATTTTCTAAGTTCTATAATCAGCTTATTAAACCAAACACAGAAGCCTGAAATCTGACAGAAGAAGGTAACCATCAGTCTTACAACATTCCTGTTGCACAGGTTTCACTGTAAAGGGAGAGGGCAGGAAGAGCAAAGAGCAGTGCACAGAAGCACTCGGGCAGGCAAAACACCAGCATCTTGCTGTAATGCAGCAGGAAGGCGAGGCAAGCATTTTGGAGATGAGGGGATATAAAACACAGATCCGGCAATGGAAGGACCAGACGTAAAAAGGACTAAGATGCAATACCCCTGTCTACTATCCCTCAAAATGAATGTAATTATTATGTATCACAAAAATATACTAAGCAAAAAAGAAACTAAAAAGCAAATAAAACACTGATCCAAATAATGTATTAAGGTTTGAAGGTAAAATAGGTGAACTAAAATAACAACTTCAGGTTTAGGAGAGGGAGACTTAAAATGCCTATGGTTAGAGTTATAAAATGAAGCAACAGTCTTTAGCTTATTTGTTACTTCTAGTTTTTCTTGTCAACTGTTGCTCTTAATAACACTGTGAAAGGGGTCAATTCTTCAATGCTTGCTGATCCTGGGTTAGTTTTAAATGGATGAATTAGAATTTAACAGATTAACAAGTATGCTCAATTTGTTTGCTATACCCCAAAAAGACTTCTTTAAATTTGTTTTTATTTGACAGGGTTTCAACAAACATTACAATGTACTTTTTTTTCCCTGTCTTTTTGAGACAGGGTCTCACTGTGCAGTTCAGGCTAGTCTTGAACTCACTTTGTAGCCCAGGCTGGTCTTGAACTTGCAGCAATCCTCTTGCCTCGGCCTCCTGAGTGCTGGGATAACAGATGTGCACCACCACACCCAGCATTTACAATGGTACTCTTGATAAAATTTATTCTATCTATGGTTATTAATTTCATGTAAATACTATTATTCATGGCTATTTCTCATCTAAAGGTTCTCTTGCCCTTCCATCCAACTTTATATTCTTCAGTAGGTGACCACATAATTAATGACATACTAATCTGATAGTAGGGAGTGAAGATATATTTTTATACACATGCATTTTCTCACATTTTGTTCAATACAAGTCTAAGATTTCCTTCTGGGGACCCTTTAAGATTTATCCATTGTTTCATGAAACCTAATTTAATTAAATCCAAGGCCACAGTTCTTTTTTAATGTGGGAGCTGATACAGGAGGTACACTTTGTATCTAACCATCTATTTTCATATGAACACTGTAAGGTAGGTGACAGAACAATTTTTCAGGTAAAGAAACGGAGGTGACAAAGAGCTGAGAATCCAGATAAATAGAGAAAATCTGACACTGTTTCTTTTGTTTCATGATGTCTGCATCTTGGCTTAAGCTTTTGTAGGGTCCCAGGTGTCCTCTTTTGTCTTGTTGACTCTGCTTAGGCATAGATTTGAATTTTACCATAATATTCCTTAGCAGACTTTCTCTAACTTCTGAGACTAGGTTAAATTGCTTTGTGTTTACATAGTAACTTGTATCCAATGTCATAGAATGAATCATACTTTGTTTTCATTATGTTTTATTGCTTATCTTCTTCTAGTAGATTATAAATTGTTTAAAAGAAGTGATCTTATGTTGATCTCTTGAATTTATAGCATGGAATATATTAATCCCTTTCAATACAACAAATTATAAATTAAAACCAATGTACTATACTTTCTATTAGGGGATAAAATCCTCTCTTACTCAAGTACAAGACTCACCGATCTTCTAAAACTTTAATAGTTTCATGAAGGACTTTCTGTTGTTCTCTCAGCTGTTGATTTTTGGTGAAGAACTCTTCCAGTCTTTGTGCATCTCTGCAAGTCAAGAAATAAATGTTTTCAGGGAAAAACATTCCACAAAACATTTGTTATTATAATTCCAAAGTTTGGTTTTACTACTTACATGCATCATGAACTTTTTGTATCAGAACAAAACAACTTATCTGAATATTCTGTTAATTAAGAGTTCAAATCACACCAGAATTTGTTCTGTGATATTTTTATGTGCTAGAGAAATGTTTTCCTAAGTACCACTCATTAACCGATGCTGGAACACAGAAGAAAAAGGAGTCAGATTTGATCACTGACTAAACTTTGTCACAATGGTTATCAGACTATACTATATGGTTTTGATTATTTTGTTGACATTTGTTAATATAAACAACAACTGTCTCTACTCACATTATCTCTGTTTCAATTATGGAGAATTTTCTATTTCTGATAAGGAATCAAAAGTATGAAAAGTCCTGAACAATTGCAGGATTTTTTTTGTATTTCTTTGATTCCATAATCAAAAAATACTTTAAAAAGAAAAGAATGGTTTATTTGGAGGTGAATAATTTATTTCTCAGCAACTAGAAAGGTAATTTTCTTAGTGTTAAAATGCCAAATGGATGAATATGGTAGATATCATTATTTCCTCAGTGAAAAATAAAGTCACTGCTTTACTTTAAATAATGGCTAGTAAACAACATTATCAGGTTCACTAGGTGATCCTTAAGATAATTATTTCAGTTCATAAGTAATGGATAAGGCAAACCCTAGTTCCTAACTCTACCAGCAAAAATCTAACTTACTCTACAAAAGGTATAATAAAGCATTCTTTAATTCTGATTACTGAGGGATTTACCTACTCATCTGTGCTTCCAAAATGTGTAATCCCAATCTACCTAAAGTACACAAGTATAGATTAATTACAGTATACATTAGAAAGTCGCTAAACTACACAGTGAAGTAAGGCATTATGATCAACTACTGAGTAACCAGTTGTGTCTCCATTATTTAATTTTCAGAAATGTTATAGGTAATTTTAGAGAAAATAATATGCAATCCTTCATATATAAATTTAAAAAGCCTTTTCATGTGGCTGTTTGGTTACAAGTATAGAGTAATATATTTTGTATAAAAGTCTACCATAAAATGTACCTTTATAGGGCCAGGGATTTAGCTCAGCGGCATAAGTGCCTGCCTGGAAAGCACAAGGTTATGAGTTCAATCCTCAGTACCCCCCCACCAAAAAAAGTACCTTTATAATAAACAAATCTAGATCATTTTTATGTATGTCTAGTCAGTCTCCAGAGAAGTGATTCTGATTCACACTGAGTGTAACAAAACTATCATTCAAAAAGACAGTATTTTAGGAAATAAAATTACTAGGCCTACCTGAAGGATTCATTTTTAATAAAACTAATCTTCAAAATCACTTAGTGAATGTAGCTTGAAATATAAAATCAAATAGCACACATTTCTAGCCTTAATTCTGCTTAAAAGTGCCCAACATTTAGATTCTAAGGAATGTCATTCTCATCAATAGTTATTAATCCAGCATTTACAAGAGTAACTTCATTTCAACACTCACACAAAGTACAATATATAAAGTTCACTCTCCATTAATTAACTCTGAAATATTAAACTTGTGGTATTAGAAAAAGCTCAAAAGGAACAAGAACTCCTACAAGGCGCCGTTAAACACACAAGGGGAAACTTGCAAACCATCTTCAATACACAGAAATTTAGCTATTTCATTGGTATGTAACTATATCACCAAGCCAAATGACAGTACTTATCATTAATAGTATTGGCAAAAAACCATCATGAGCTGGCCTATGACAAAAACAAAGAGGAAAACAATGGAGTAAGTGTATTTCATAATTTAAAATTTCAAACCACTGAAAGAAGTATTTTTCACCCCTGAAAAGCCCATTCATTCCTAAATAAAACAAAAAGACTTCAACTATTTTATTTCAAATGGTTAGAACATGAGAAATTCTACTTCTGATTAATAAAATGATACTGATTTTTGGCTCATCCAATAGATACAGTTTCATTGTATTTGATTTTTGGAATAATTTTTCATCATAAGGTTTATACATCATATTTTTTACGTAACCATGCAGATAATTCTGACACATACAAAGTAATATTATCAATATTAATGAAAGTATGTTAACAGGCTTGAAAGTTTATGAAAACTCTCACAGAAATAAAAGAAAATTTGTGCCACATAAGGAGATCATGCCTTCAGACTGCACTAGCTACTATGTTTGTAGCTATAGGAGAAGGGCTAGTGAAACTGTAGTGACATTTTTGGCCTATTCAACAGTCATTTTTGCTTTTTATTCCTTGCTAAAATTAATTTGTATTTTCTCCAACATCTAATTGCTTCTTAGTGAGAAGTTAATCTTTTCACTTTGGCAATAATTTCAGACCTATAAATAAGTTATACAGAACCTAAATACCTATCACTCAGCTTCTCAAAATGTTTATATTTTGCACAATCATAGTTCAATTATTACAGTCAAGGAGTTAACACTGACAGTAGTACTAATCTACAGATCTTATTAAAATTTCACCAACTGTCCCTCTAATATTTCTCTGGTCTAGGATTGAACATTGCATTTCACTGCTGTTAATTAGGAAAGTTTCTCCATCCTCTGCCTTTCACAACCCTGACAACTCTGAAAAGTTCTGGCCAGTTATTTTGTTGACTATCCTTTAGTTTGCGTTTGTCTGATGTTTCTCCACTATAAAATTCAGGTTATGTATTTTTGGTAAGAATACAACAGACATGATGTGCTCTTCTTATTGTGTTACATCAGGAGGTACATGAGACAGATTTATCTCACTACTAGTGAAGTTAACATTGACCATTTGATTGAGGTGGAGTCAGCCACATTCCTCAGCTGTAATGTTATAATTTTTCCCTTAGTAATTAATAAGCACCTTGTGGAGTACTATTTCTCACTACACTGTCATCACTTATTTTGGCTTCCATGATGATTTTTTTTTTTTTTGAGACTTCTCTATGAAGTTCACACTGGCCTCGAACTCATTATGTAGCTCAAGCTGGCTTGATCCTCCAGCCTCATGAGTGCTAGGATTACAGGGGCGTGTCACTGCACCCTGCTTCCATGATACTGATCTTTAAAATTACTGCAATCATGTTTATCAAATGGTGCTTTTCTATATCATTCTCTCTACAGTTACTAAGTTGAATTCCTCTGAGGAAGAGCGGTCCCTTTATTCTATGGGAAACATAATTCATTACTAACATTATTTCTTTGTAGAGTTACAGATTTTGCCATTGGGAATGTTTTTTCAAATTGTCCTCTATGTATTTTCAAGTGCTACCTTTTTGAATGTGAGCTTATTTTCTGACACCTAAGATGTCCCAGTTCATCTTGCGTGCTCCAATTCTCAACAGAATTAGTTATTCCTCCAAGAACACTGATTTCTTTCACTGGAAAATACTGTTTAGAAATCAAGATCTGAGGTTAAGGTGTACTTACTACTATTAGAGTGTCATTGCTTCTACTCTCTCTCAGGGGGTTAAGCCTCGAAAATACATACGTGCCCTCCAACACATTAACATATACCTGTATCTATATATTAAAAACCATGAATGCACACTGCTAACTCCAATTCCTACCAAGCAAGACAGGGCTTCCCTACTCCATTCTGACAATAAGAATTCTAGGACTCCTAGAATATAATATATTTACTAATTTGTTCCATCCTGGAATACACATAAGGTAGTGTCAAAATCTATTAGTCTGAACCAAGTGTGCTAATTCAATTCTTTTCCAGTTACCATTTAGGAATGACCACACAATTATGGTCAGTAAGTTAGAAGAAGTCTGCTGGGGTGTGCTCTGGCAAATTTCTACAATTAGCAAAGAGACACAATCATGTTCAACAAGTAGTAATTATAATGACCACAATCACCTTGTTATTTTACCAAGGTTAAGAGGGAAAGACCAACATTAACAATGGCAGAGAAGAAAGAGCCCAAGATTCTAATAATTTTGAGTCACTGGTTAAGGAGTGCTAGAATGTCTCTTTGAGTTCTTCTATGTGAGGATATAGTTTTCTTACTATATAAGTCAGTTACACTTGTTTTTGTGGTAATAAAATATTGACCTACTAAGACATGCATCCTAAGTTTACTACTCAGGAAAGTATTTTAATTTCCTTTGTAACTAAAGAAACATCTCTCAGTTGTGAGAACTAAAGTAAACTCTATCACGATAACAGAGAAATGGGTTATGCTACAGCTAAGGAGGTCTAAAATGACACCTTTAAGTTGAATATGTACACTTTCAGCAATGTAAAATATTCCAATGTTACTTAGAATTTTTTATTAAGAATAAACAATTCAGCACAACTTTTTAAATTTTATAACTGTGTATTTCTGAGTCTGTGTCCACTTACAAATGTGACTAAGGTGTGATAAAGGAAAAATCCCACTTTTAATTCATATAATAGAGAAAACAACTAGATATATGCTGACGGTTAGTAACTCTAGCTTTCAGTTACAACCTTGGAAGTGTTAAGAGCATGAAGTAAGGGCGGCCCACAGGAATACAATATAAAGCAAATGTAAAATCATTTTATGTATACTGATATTCCACTATACCATCTGATTCACATTCCTAAACATGGTGTTGCTAAAGAACCATGAGTAAAATCTGCTCCTAATTTAGAAAATCTCCTAATTCAGGATTTAATAGCCAAAACAACTCAGGAGTCCTCTGATAATTCTCAACTACTAAAAATGGACCTCAGGATATCTACTTAGCTGCTATTTCTTACATGATTTTAGAAAGCCCACAGTTATTCTACTTCCAATCTTGCAGTGCTTTGAATTGGCAGGTGTTAATACAGCTGAAAAAAGAATGCCATTGATAGATCAAAATGAGTGTACAGATCATTTCTCATCTTAATACTCTATGAAAAAAAGATTTTAAATTTGCACATGCATATGTTAACTGAAGTTATACTTCCAATCATAAAGTTGTTCTTTTCACTTTAAAACTATAAAAAAAAAACACTACCAACTATTTTCTTTTTAAATAAGAGGCTTAACTAAAGCTAATTTCTTTTCAAATAAGATTCTTAAGTATAAAATAATAGTACCAATTACTTTATAAATACTACATCAGTACTACATACTGTATTGATACTTACAAAATGCGTTCCTTTTTCAGTTTGGTTACTTTTACTTGTAAACCTGAAAAGTAAAAAGAAAAACACTCAGAATGTTTTATTTATATATTTCACTATTTCTGAGGCAGTCATTTAGATTCTCCTACGAGTCAAATGTTACACTATTAAGTCACTTCAGTCTGGTCTCTGAATAATGAACCAAATCCCAGTGAGCCAGAGACTATTTCCCTTACTGTTCCCTGAGGTCACCAAATTATACAAGCAACATTATTGCTTTTAATCTACATATGACAGACAAGTAGAATGAAAATTTCCTCACCTAAAGTGAGTTATTTCCTTTACTATAGGAAGGGCAAACATATAATTATGTTCACGATAAATGAAGGCCTATGTCCTGACACAGCCGACAAATACTAACAGCAATAGTGCTTATATAAATTCAAATCTTTTAGGATTAAACTAGGTTGTAGCAAAAAATCCTGGATTAGAAGCAAAATTGCTTACAGAAAAGTACTTAACAAAGGGCAGTCACATTACTTCCTAAAAATTAAGCCTGACAGAAAACAAGGAAAACCATGGCTTTTGGGACTCAAGTAGTTACTAAGAAAAAGCAGCCTGAGGGCACTGACACAGCAAAGGGTTTAAACAGAACGCTGTAACATTTCTAATTTTCACAGTAACAAAAGAAGTCAATAAACAAACACTAAAATACACCCACTTCAATTAGCAGCTAAATTTAAACAAAAGCAAATCAAAACAAACACTTAGGAATTATAAAAATTACAATAACCAATCTTCATAAAAGTAAAGCTATACTTCTTTACTTGATGTATTAGAAACTACACAATTCTTTGCAATGTAATTAGCAATATATCAGCAGTGCTTTTAGCAACATCTCATTTTGTTTATTAAGCCACAGCAAACAGTCGGAAATATAAGTGTATCATACAATCCTGAAAATATGATTAAAACTACTTCAAAATACATACTAAAAAGAATCACACCAAAAGTTGGATAATGGTTGAATTTTTCTGACTGAATACATATCTTTCTCTGTTCCTTATTTTCTGCAACATGATTAAGATAAAGGAAGACAAAGATGCAGTGTTTTATTCTTCAATTCTTAAACTATTTGTGTTTTTACTATTCTATAATTTCCCTGACTGTACATTTCTTAACAACTTTTCAAAATAAGTTGCTTATAAAAATGTAAAGTCCTTGGGGCCAGGAATATAGCTCAGCAGTGCAGCACCTGCCTGGCAAGAGCAAGTTCCTGAGTTCAATTGCCAGTACCCAGGCCCCAAAAAGTAAAGTTCTGTATCTACTCAAGAATTTCTTTTATTTGGAAAGACTTAGTCCTCACCAAGTAGTTATTAGCTAAATAATTTCTGAAAGTTCAGATTATTTGTTGTCTTTAATAATTTATGGCTCTAGTGAGTTATACATTTAGAAAAATTTTCCATGTTTATAAATATTAGTACATTTATTATTTCCAACAGGACTTTTTATATTATCTGTGTAATTTAGCACCATCTTTTGGATAACATAATTTAGACAAGAATTAAAAAAACCCAAACCTATACATTTCCTCACAATTACACAGATACTAAATGAAGAGACCATTCTTCATACGGCCCAAGGAACAATAATTAAATGCCAGGAAATCCAGATACCATAGAAAAATAAAGACCACTGAGTAATTTTAAGGCTTTTTGCCTTATTCCCTTGAATTTCATCTCTAAGAAATGTCCAACTGAGATGACACATTTTACTCTCAACTCCATACCCTAAAATTTAAGTAAATAAAAGTGTTATTTGTGAGAGATTTGGAAAACAGTTACAATAGGTAACAACAAATGGAAAATTTATCTTTTAAAAATGTTAAGAGTAAAATCTAAGGTGATGTTTTAAAAATCTTTTCATCTGTCAAATTCCTAGCCTGAGACATTTCCTTCTTTTTTAGGTAGTGATGATAAACTCATGAGACTCTGAACGTTTTCAATAAAGCATAAAATCATTCCTGTAAAATGAAGAAAGGAAGAATTTGTTGGAGGCTGAGATAGGATGATTACAAGTTTGAGCCCAACCTGGGCAGCTAAGAAATTTGGTGAGATCCTTTATCAAAAAAGAATTTCTGAACTTACTATGCTAATGACCAGAGTCAGTAGTTTCACTCTCTTCTGCCTGTCCCAAAATGCGGGAAAATAAACCTGTTGACAGATAATTCTTGTTTTTAGTTTTGGCTGACTTCTAAAACTCAGGTCTGCTTTCATAAGTGAAAATTATAGCCAAAGATGAAGTGGATTCTTGATATGAACCATTTTAAGAAAAGAAACAGTAAGACTGAAAATCCATATAAACTTCAAAAGAAAATTCTTAGGAAACATGGAAAGACTCTTTTATCTTGTAAGTATTCAACACCTGGTAGGCAATTGTTCTGCCGTGCAGATCAGCCCTGAAAACAGGTTTGTGTGTGTGAGTATATGTGTGTGTGTTTAAATTTTAACATTTGCTATTCATCAAGTCAATTAGACATCCACAATTAGAACCCCTATAAAAAGTGTGCTTTAATCCTACTCCACACCCATCGGAAGGAATGAGGCTATACAACAATGTAGCTCCTGTATGAACAGGTAGCTGGTTCAACAAAGTATTTGGGATTGTAACATTGGCAACTTGAGATACCTATTAAGAAAACTGTATACAAAAGGCCAAGGATGGTACTACAAATAACCTTACTCTTACTCATATATGAATTCTGTAGAAAATAAAATGAGGGCTCGTATACGTAGTTGCAATACACCAAACAAGGTTAAGTTAGAATTCAGAAATGAGGAAAGAGTTCAGTTGGTTATAGACAAAAATCATCATGCCACATCACAGAACCAAACAAATTGTATGAACTGTCAGATTAAAATAAGTTACTCATGGTTCTGAACTACAAAACTAATGTGTTGAACAAGGGCCTTTGCCCCTAAGCAACAGCTCCAGCCCTTTGATTTTTGAAACAAGGTGTTGCTAAGTCACAAAACTGATCAGAGTGGGCTTGAACTCATTGTCCTCCTGCCTGAGGCGCACAGTGTGGAGATTATAGATGTGTGTCACCTTTTGGGCTTAACTCATCTTTCTGGACAAACAGTAAGTAGCTTTATGCATAGTTGAAACAGTTTAACCTTAGCCAAAAAATACAGCTAATACTATTTCTGTAACTGTCTAGTAAATTGTTTCAATTCCAAAATAAGAACTCTTATCTATATGAAATCAGCATATTTAAGGTGTGTGTGGGTATAAGATACGGCTCAGTAATGGACCACTTTCCTAGTACATGTGAGGTCCTGGCTTCATTCCCCAGTACGTGGTAGGTGAGGAACAGTATTTTATGGTGTGCTTACTTTGCTTAATATTTGCCTCAAAATGGGTAAATTGCTTTTTGTGGAGTTTACTAAATTTTCAGTTGTGAATGCAAATGAAAAGAACATGTGTGAATTACTAACAGTATTTTTACAAACGAACAGAATACTGATACTATGGATTAAAATTACATACAATTTCTTTCATTGTTAATTTGTGAGTTTTAACGTTCTCATAGAAATTTTGATTGAAACATTTGAGACAATAATGGAGTAGTCCAAAACTGAAGGAATAAATATCTATCTTGTCAGACAGGGGATATAGCTCAGTGATAGGGTAGTACTTGCACAGTATACAAAGGGTTTGGGTTGTAGACACAGCAGTACACACACACACACGCTATTGTAGTAAATTTACACTTTCCTATTTCTTCAAAGGAGTTCCACTCCTGTCCCCAAAATCTGGCTATTTTTCTATGAAAGTATTACCATATTTATCAGATAAAGAAGCTGTGTTAGTTAAGATGCTAATGGTAGAATGTGGCATGAACAAGAAACCATTTACTAAAATTGTGATGTTCAGAAAAATAAATATCCTAAATCCAATTTTCTGTGCTTTTATAGAAAATCCCATTCTTTAAGATTTTAGAAGGCACAAAAATTATACTCAATATACTTAAAATTTAAGGAATTCTCAATTTAAAACAGAAAGATTGTATATATTAGTAATGATTCGTATTCATTCTGATAATACCAGCATTGGTTGTTAAGATGAATTTAAAAATTTAAGAATAAACAATCATGAAAAGACACAATTATCCTAAAAGTAGAAGACAAAAAATGGTTGCACATGTCTCCAGCAATTTTCCCAAAAAATGATTTTGTGTTTTCATACTGCTGTTCTTTAACAGAAGCTGGGAAACTCTGTTTACTCTTGCCCAGTTTTACAAGAAATACGAACACTTTATTGCACTGTAATCAGTCCATGCACTGGGCTGTATATAGCATATTTTGCTATCATTTTATTATGTTTTGGTCAAATGATACAAAGTCTCCCCAAATCTCTACAAACAGTAGAGAATTCAGACACGTATAAATTCTTAAGTGTAGACTTCACTGGTTATTACTATTGCAAGTACTACCATTCGTAACATTTCTCCTTTTTATTATGAGGCTTTAAAAGTAATGAGTCAATTTTGATTCCTATATATACTCCAAAAACCAAAATGTCCAGACAAGTCCACATTTGATGTCTTACAAATAGCCTCTTATACAGGTTTTTCCAAGTGGATTCCCCACCTTCAAAAAAAAAAAAAAAAAAAAAAAGAAGCATTCTCATGCATGTCTATGATATTATTACATAATCAGAGGATCTAATTTTAAATGGAACTATTGACAGAATACTAATGGAACACATTGGCAAAAGATTAATATTTATTATTATTATTATTATTATTTTGGTACTGGGGATCAAACTCACAACCTCATGCTTGCTAAGCAGGCACTTGCACCACAGAGCTAAATTTCTGGCCC
Source organism: Hydrochoerus hydrochaeris (assembly GCA_004027455.1). Taxonomy (NCBI): domain Eukaryota; kingdom Metazoa; phylum Chordata; class Mammalia; order Rodentia; family Hydrochaeridae; genus Hydrochoerus; species Hydrochoerus hydrochaeris. The sequence continues at coordinate 114,005 of PVLA01000587.1, forward strand.
AAAAGACTAATATTTAAAAATCCCTGCATTCAGCAAATTTTCAGTGGCTTAAAACCAAGACATTTTAAAATGACATCAACTTTACAAAAAAAAAAAGTACTTATTTAATAGCTTCAGGGTCTGTAAGTGATTTGGAATTAGGAAAGTAGTTTAATCATTGTAATGTACCTTCTCTTATTATCTTAAATATACATCCAATACCTACAATTCATAAAATACATAGATGTTAAACATATATACCAATAATATATCCTACGCTTCTATTTTTTAAGACTATGTTAACTTTCCTCAGAGCAGGATGATCTACTGGGAGTGTAACCATGAGAAGGACATAATGTAAAAAATTATCTACTATGTAATATTTGTCAGATTCTGTAATCTGATTGATATGGCATACTATTCTTATTAAAGAGTATACTGGCTAGGTTCTTATTAAAAAGTATCACTGTAATCCCACATACTTGGAGGTTAAGACACGAGGACTGCAAGTTTCATTGCAGCCCAGGAAATTTAACAACATCTTAAAATAAGATTTTTAAAAATGAGGTTGGTGTGCCTGGGTTAAATCTTAGTGGTAGAGCACTTGGGTTTACTCCTCAGTATTGCAAAAACAACAAATAGGGCTGGGGATGCAGTTCAGTGATAGAGCACTTTCCTAGCAGACATGAGACCCCAGGTTCAATCCTCAATATGGGGTGGGAAAGAATCCGGCAATCCAAAAAAAAAAAAAAAAGTATACTGTTCATTTTCTTGGCACCTCTTCAAAAAACAGAGGTCTCTAGCCAGGTGTGGTGGCACATGCCTGGAATCCCAGCATTTGGGAGGCTGAGGCAGGAGGATTGCTTCAAGTTCAAGGCCAGCCTGAACCTCACAGTGAAATAAAACAAAACAAACCAGAGGTCTCCTCAAGACTCTATTGGTGAGAAAGAAATCTGTTCAATATTTTATTTTTAAAAAACTATTAAAACTAGTCTAGTTAAGCAGGTTAATCGGTTATCACTATAACGAAGTACCTGAGATAATTAAGTTGGCAAGCAGAAAAGACTGATGCTGACTCACAGTTTGGAGGTTCTAGTCAAATGAAACCATTGCTCTGGAACTTTGGTGGGCAAGCTGGCAATGACAAGGAGTGCATGGCAGAGCAAACTGCTTACCTCATGGCCATGAAGCAAAAGAAAATGAGGAAGGGGCTGGGGTCCCTTCAGGACCAAGCCATCAGCGTCCTAAGGACCTCCAAATGGAGCTTACACCTCCAAAGGTTCCACCACTTCCCAACAGCACCACCCCAGGACTAAAGCCCTTAATACTCAGAATTTTGGGGGACAGTTATCCACAACCACAGCAATGGAAAGTGACAGTTACATATGACATGAAAAATATAAGTATTTAATGAAATAATAGCAAAATAAGATATAAATCAGTATGTACAATGACCACAATACAACAACCTATTTGCAATTCTTTTAATACTCAGAAAGAGGGAGCTGGGAGCATAGTTCAGTAATGGAATGCATACCTAGCATGTGCAAGGCCTTGGGTTCCATCCTGAGTATTGAAAAAAAAGTTTTTTGTAGAGCAGTGACTTAGCTTACTTTTCTAACTATACAGAATATTAACTAAAAATTTAAATACTATAGTATGTGTTTCAGGGATTTTGGATACAAAGTTTGGTATTTCATGTATTATGAGTTTTTACAAACTGAAGTTCAAAAAAAAATGTTCTGTGGATCCAACTACAAATTTTAATTCATTTAGATACTGATTTTTTACTATGTGCCAAACACTTTTACCCAGAGAACTATAATGATGTGTAAGATAGGTAAACATACACAATAAAGACCAATTACTACAGAAAGTAATTATTTGAATAAAGAATTTAGCATTATACTTAAAGATGACAGAAGACTAAATATTTAATGAAAATTCAAGTACATCTATCCTAAATTATTGCAAAGTATTTTATTTGCTTCTAGTTCACAAAAATACTTTTTACAGGAGGTAGAAGTAACTCTCCTATAATAGTTTAAACTTGAAACTGTTCTTATTAAACCTATATACTTGGATAATGGAATTAAAACCAAATGGAAGATATTTCCACCCGTCAATAGAAGCTGGGAAACTATTTCTTCCTAGTTTTAAAAAGTATACATGGTTTACTACATGGTTATCACAAAGAACACTATCTTTACTTTTTGTATGTGTAAATTTTCCTTTTAAAAATATTTAAAGAAAAAGAATACACTTTCATACTTCAGAAAATTCTGGAATAAATGCTCAAATATTATAAAAGGAGTTATTCATTTGGGTCGAAGGGGCATTTTTCACTGTATTAATTTTGTATCAAAATGTTTACAATTTATTCCTTAAATAAAAATCAAGCTCTATCTCCAAATTTTTACCTATGCAGCTCTCTCTACTTGGAAAAATCTTTCCTCCTTCCCATGTTTAGCTAATTAGAATTACCCAAGTGTAAAGTTGGTCTGACAGTAAATCACAGATAACTCCTGGTTAAATCACACATACTCCTGGTTCTTCCTTTAAGTGCCCAAACAATACGAGAACTCTGCATTACAATTCTAGGTTAAAACTTCCTAGTGGGGTATTGTGGTAGACTGCCTGTAATCCCAAAGCCTGAGAGGCTGAGACAGCAAGATCTTGAAATGGAGACCAGCCTGGGCTACACGGCCTTGGTTTCTTTAAAAAACAAACAAAAAAATCAAAATTAAAAACAAAAAAGTGGCCTTTAAAACTACGGCTTATACATGATTCACTTTTATTTACAAGGTCTGGCATACTTTAAATGCCCAACATATAGTTCTTGAACAAGTGTCTCCAAATATACTGGGATATGCAAGATTACTTTAGGAGTGCATATTTCAGAATTAATTAACAAGGAAGCTATCATAATAAAGTTGTGCCAGGAACTAAATTTACTATGGTAAAGTTCCAATGCAATTCTACATATTACACTTGAGATTCAGGTGGCTGTTGTAATGGTACCCCAGTGTAATGTAAAAGCTATGCAATACTGCACAGTAAACTCATGGGTAGGACCAATAGGTTAATCAAAAAACAACCGTAGGCCAGGAATTTAGTTCAGTGGCGCTGTGTATGCCTGGCAAGTGTGAGGTTTTGAGTTTGATTCCCGGTACTCACCGCTTCCCCACTCAACGACTGTAATATGAAGCATCCCCCATATACAGGAATACTTACTAAACATTAAAGTTCCTGAATTAAAGTATATTGAAACTTAGTATCAAACCTTGAGTTTAACTTTAATACAAGTATCCTTTATACAAAGTACATTTCAACACACACAATACTTACATACTCATTCTAACCACAATTAATCCTCTGTACACTCAGCACTTCTTATAAACCTTTTTAACTCTCATTTCATTGTACTGTATTTATGTTTCCATAGCTGTCTCAACTAGACTGGAAGATCTTTGAAAGTAAACTGCCACTCATTTTTGCATCTCAGTGCTTAACAGCAGATTCTCAGAGGTTTGTTAAATGATTTAAATGATACTTTTACATCTATAAATAATCTTGCAACTAATTTTACAGTAAAAATTAAGTTATGAACTTATGTGAATTAGCTGAGATCACAGAACAAGTAGACAAATCAAATTACTGTTTAAATCCTGTCTTCAGTCAAAAAATTCTACTTTTCACCAACCCATTATAGTAAAGTCCTTGACTTATGAACACTTGAGTTGCAAACTTTCACAGATATGAATAGACAAATGGACCTCTCACTGCAAACATTCACAGATGTGAACAAATAGCTTATGCCAAACGTTGTTACAGTTGTGCTTCTGTGTGCTTAGTGTATAGTGTAGAGTAGCACAGTTTACTTAGGGACTTACTGTATTTTGGTGTGTTTAGTTTTTCTAAAAATATTTTACATTGTATATTTGTGTCAAAGATGTATCAGGATTCACTTTGCTGCATGAATCCAACTTATGAACATCCTCCCAGAACAGAACTTGTTTATAAGTTGGGGACTTATCATATATGTTATACCAAATAACTGTAAGTTGTAAGAACTTAAGTTGTATGTCCTATAGTAGCTATGCACAGTTAGCAAGTAAAAATTGATCCATAAAAACAAAACACAAAAAGTTACAATAGTAAACGCCCCTTTAAAATAGTATATTTACCTCAGTACAGTGGCACACACCTATAATTCTGCTATTTATAAGGCTGGAAGATTAAGGGGTTCAACTCTGAAACCCTATCTCAAAATTTAAAAAGAAAAAAGGAGTGGAAATGTAACTCAAGGGTAGCATGCCCGCTGGGGTTCAATTTCTAGCAGCCCACAAAAAAAAAAAAAAAAAAAAAAAAGAGAAAGACACAAAGGGATATTTGAACCTAAAAATATTACTTCCTTCTATAAATATATTTTAAAAACTATCAAAGTTAGTTTTACTATTACAGTCTCAACAAAACACTGCTCACTTTAAGACATGTTTACCTTGTACTTCTTTATCATGATACTCTTTCAGTTTGGTCCAAAGTTCCTTAAAATCATTAGATACATCTGCAGAACTAGGGCTTCCACAACTGCTTCCAGGGATGTTCATCTTGTTTAATAGGCTCTGCACTTCTGTTTGCTTAATATGTTCTGAACACTTCTGTTACATTATATAAATGTGAAGTTTTTCAGTGGTTGAAGTATCTGAAATGACAGAATGCAACATAAATAAATTTGCAGTTATCTTTATGTAATTTAAATGAGGATGAATCCTGCTACATCTTTGACACAAATATACAATGTAAAATATAAAAAAATAAACATACCAAAATACAGTAAGTCCCCAAGTATACTGTACTACTACTATACACTATTGCACTGCTGTTTTTAAGTTTGATTTACCCACAATTAATCATTTTTAGAATTTGGGAAGGGCTGGGGAGTGAAGAAATAGGAAAGTAATGGTGAGAAAAGCTCTGACTTCAGTTATTGGGCCATAAGGCAAAATTTTCTCATTCAATCTAAAAAGAATTGTTTAAAGCATATTAAACTGAAGGAAGTCTCAATTTGAAAGGTTTATAATCATTCATAATCAAGAGGAGGGGGAATGAGGAGAAGGGAAACACGTAAAAATAACACATGTAACGTACATATATCAACTTCCCATGAGTATAATCATGTACAAATAAAGAGACTTCACTGCTTTTTTAGCTTTTGAATTGATATGGAGTACATACTAAAGCAGAAATTGAAAACATTCTGAAATATTCCTTAACAAGCATGTGCACACTTCTATGTATGTAGAGACATTACAGAAGCACAAGACAGATGATTAACATAGTAACACATGAGGACCTGTGTATCTTTCTGAGAACAGAAGGCAGTAAGATACAAGGCACAGTTCAAGTCTATCAACACAAAAACATTTTATATTTAGAAATACAAGGTGACTGGAATAAAGTTACTGTGTGTCTCTTTCAGAATAAGGGCTAAAAAATTACATTTTACTTACATAACCCCTTACAAGAAGCAACAAGGTTATTAACAAATTCAACCGGCATGCCTGTAATCCTAGCACTCTGGGAGGCTGAGGCAGTTCCTGTCTCAAAATAAAAACGGGGTTATGGTGTAGCTCACTGTGAATGCCCGATACTCAATATCCAGTACCAGAAGAAATAAAGCTCAGATGGATCAATGTTTTAATACGTGTTTATAAACTGAAACTGTTAATTACCATTAAAAAAGTAAACCAGTTATAAAGTTTACTAAACTCATACCATTACTAACAAGTTCACAAACTAATTTAAGTGTCTCTTACTAACCATTTATTGAGATATGTGATCTAAAATAATAAAATTTCTAAAGGGAAGAGATGTGTGAAATCACATGGTAATTTGTAATGCAATACAAAAATATACATTATGTTTTTCAAAAACTGTAATTCAGACGTAAAAATAATCAGCAAAAACTGAACATCTACTGGATTGCAGCTATTAGGGAGTTATTGTTAATTCTGGGTGGCACCATAATGACATGATTCATTTTTGCTGAGCCTTATGCAGGGCTGGGGATATAGCTTGGTGACTGGGTCCTTTTACAAATAAACCAACATATTCTCTGGGATTGGGCTGAAAACACTCCAGGTAAAACAAACAAAACTGGGCTCCGCAAAGGAAAATGAAACAAGAACCAGTGAACTTTAATAATTATTGAAGCTGAGCCCTGGATGGATACACAAAAGGGTTCACAATTTTATTGTCCCTTGTGTTCATTCATTCCCATATGAACATTAGTAAAAGTGTACTTAGGCATACACATTAGTTCAGCCTCATTTTAAAAGAAGCCTGTATTCTATTTTAACCATAAATTAATGAGTCCACATTATTGTCAACAAGTCATTTACTGTGTATAATAGCATAAAATTATGCTATTTTACATTTATTGCTTTACCTATTCCTCAGAACAACTCTATAAAACAGCTACAATTATTAATTCCATTTTACTAGTTTGAGCTGAGGAAACAGGTGTTACAAATTAAGTGACCTAAAGAGCCAGGTTTCAAGTCATGGGTTCAAAAGATATTTCCTTTGTAGCAAAAAAAAAAAAAAAAAGTAAGCTATTGTGTAAGTTAAAAATAAGAATTACTTCCATGAAAAATTTACAATTGTACACTGCATAGTGGTTTTAAACTGAGTGAAAATTTAGATCCTTAAGAAACTCGAGGTAATTAAAATAATTCAGCGCTTTATAAAAACACTTTATCAGTATCAAAACCTGGAAATTCTGATTTACAAAACCCTTTCTACGTACCCTGCTGGCCCAGCACTCTGTGGCCGCCTGTGACTGGGGACCGTTACTCACTGCACGACACTGAGCCTTTCTCCCTCAGCTTGCACTTCCCGCCTCTTGGCTGCACCAGAGGTTACAAGGCTGAGGTAACCCACAGCTGCGCACCCCTCTGCCACACTAAGGGAATGTCACACCACAGAGCCACGGAGGCGAGGGGACCCGCACAGAGCCTACGAGCCGCCCTCTTAGAGCAGCAATCTCACTGTGACTTGTCTCCTTCAGCCTTTCTAGAGCGCAAACGCTGCATTGGAGACCAGCGCGGGAAACGCTCGCGACGCGTAGGGCGCGTGCGCAAAACGGCGCCCCCGCCGGCGCGCACCTCAGACCCAGGACTGTGGAACGCGAGCGCGGTGCACTTCCGCCGAGCTCGTTCGCGTCTCCCAGCCCCTATCCCCGAGCCATACCCCTCCGCCGAGCGCGAAGCTCCACACCGGAAGTAGCCTCTAGCACCCTGCGCTACGGCTGCGGGGGAAAGAGGTCCTCGCATGGCATCCAGGGCTGCCTCAAATTCTCCGGAGCCCCAGCAGGAAAGCGGACGACTGCCGGGACTGTGAAGGGATGACAGCTCGTTCTTCTTTTTAGCCTCTTTCCTCCAGCTGACTGCCAAATCCTCAGCGGAGTAAGCTTACGCTTCCGGTCGGCGACGGAAAGGCCAGAGAACGGCCGGGCGGACGGCGTGGAGGCGGCGGGACGCGGGAGCCCTGGGTGGCATGTGACGTCACGTGGCGTCACGCCGGAGTCCCGCGCCACGCCCCTTCCTCCAGCTGAGGAGCCTGAGGCGCGCCGAGGATGGAGAGCTTGGGAGCTTGGCTGTGGGGCGCAGCTCGGGGGCGCCGTGAGCGGCACGGAGAGCCTGGGCCACCGCCGCGGCGATTTTGAGGTGTTGTGAGGAAAACTCAGGCCGTCCTGCCCCGGGAGCGTCCAGTCGTTGGTGTTACGTGAACGTTTACTGTGTCCGCCTGAAGCATACTTCAGGGAAATCGTGTGTGTGAGTGACCTGCACCAAACGGAGAGTCGGAAAACCGCGGAAGGCGGGCGGGAGCCTGAGGGAGAAGGAACGCGGGTTTGAGGCCCGCATAGGCAATTCATTTAGGGAGACCTTGTCGAAAATTTGAAAAGGAAGGGGATGTGGGTACAGTGGTACAGCGCCCCTGGGTCGTGGGTGGGGCTAAGTCTTCCAGAAATCAAGATACTGTCTATTGAAATTATCAACCGCAGGAAAATTTAACTTAAAAAAATGTACCTTAACCAAAATGTTACCACAACAAATAATAGTGGTGATTTCTGATTTCTTATTTCAAGTTTACCAGAACTTTCCCATATAACTTCAGCAAAATAAACACTGTTGAAACATGGCGTTAAATCCAGTACTGTTGTACCGGGCTTGGTGGTGCACGCCTATAATCCCAGCAGTAGGGAGGCTGAGGCAGGAGGATCATTGCGAGTTTGTAACCAGCCAGGGTTACAAAATGAGCTCAAGGCCAGCCTGAACTGCATAGTGAGACCCAGTCTCAAAAGGACAAAACAAAAACAAAACCAGTCCTGTCAGGTTACATCACTCAACTGTAGATAACAGATACAAAACCAAAAACTGCATCAGACTAATCCATGACCATTCCCACACCAGCTCATTTGTAACTTTCCATTTTTAAGTTTATTTTATTTTATTTTATTTTTCTTTGTTTTGACAGGGTCTCCCTGTGTAGTTGAAGCTGGCCTCGAACTTGCAGCGATCCTCCTGTCTCAGATCAGTTTGTCAATTAGCCCCATAATAACAGGGTACTTTTGATACAAAGAAAAACTGAGCAGAATGACATAACCTATTCCTGTGGTGATGACGCTATCCAATCCATTTATTCAAGTCAGAATATAAAGAATCATCCTGACCATTTTCTTTTCCCTTAGTCGTCATGTCCACTCCATCATCAAGCCCTTCAGTTTTACTTATCAGACATCTGAATCTATCACATTTATCACTACCTGCATAATCCAGGATGCCATTGTTTTTTGCCGGATTACTGCTAGTCTACTTTCCACATTTACCCAACCAACCAGCTGATCTAAACCTTTCTCTTCTCTGTCATTCAGGGAAGTTTTCGAGCATCAACTTCTGATCTGTATATATTTAATTTCAAATTGTATATGTATATGGCCGTAATACTATAGTAAGAGGCTCTGGAGCCATACGTCCTGGATTTCACTCCTGCTCTAATACTTCCTGAGTGACATTGGACTGGTTATGTAATTGTTCTGATTCATTTTTCCTGTCTGCAAAATGAGGCTAATAATACTGATACAAATCTCACATGGTATTAAGATTAAGTGAAGTAATATATGTAAACCGTGTAAGATAGTATTCAGATTATATATGCTCAATAAAAGCTAGCTGTTACTAGTTTTTCCAAGAAAATAGACTGAACACATTTTAAAGATGTTTTTTAAAGAATGAGAAGAAATGGAATGGAATAGTGTACCTACTTTGAGACAAATACTGTGACCTCCCAAAAATATACATGATATCACTGTGTTGCTCAAATCTCGTCATTGACTGGCTGTTACTCTGTGAAGCAAACTCCTTCAGACTGGCTCTGCTACTTCCAGCTTCATTTTTATTTTCTCATCTCAGGCCTCAAAGGTCTCTCCCAAGACCTTTATCTACTGTTGACTGTGCCTGAAAATCTCCACAAAACCTACTCCTACCCTTTACTTATTTAGTGATAATCTTTTTATTTTGTTTCAATAGACTCTTCTATTGTAGCACCATTTCCCTTTCCATTTTACACTTTTTTCTTACAGTTTTGTCCCTTCTAGACTGTATGTCTTATTTACATCTATTTTTAAAATTGTCATCAGTACTCTTGATGAATAAATTGGGCATGTCTTGATGGAGTCCTATTTTAATGTAAGTGGCCACCTTTGGGTACATTAAAAAATCTTGGATTATATTTATGAGATTTTATAATGGAAACTTTAACCGCGGGAATGGTGGCTGTACTAACAGATTAAAAGTTTACTTACAAAACTGGGCGTGGTGGAGCATGCCTATAATCCCAGCATTTAGGAGGCTGAGGCAGGAGGATCATTGCCAATTTGAGGCCAGCCTGGGCAACAAAGTGAGCTCAAGGGCAACCTGTACTACATAGTGAGAGCCTGTCTCAAAGAGACCAAAAAAAAAAAAAATTGCTTACTATAGAGAACTTGAAGAGCTACCATTATGGAGTAACTGATGAAGTCCCCAAATTACCTCCTGAAAAAACATGTTTATCAAAGAAGCAGTTACTTTGAACTCTTCATTTGATTAGGATTTTTGTATTGTATGACTTAAAACAGTATTTCCCAGAACATTTGGCATACTTAGAAAATGAATACAATCCTCAATTTATGATAATTCAACTTAGTATTCTTTGATTTAAAGTGGTGTAAAAGTGATAGGTATTCAGTAGGAACTATACCAAATTTGCATCTTTTTCCTGCACTAGCAATATGCAGTGTGATCCTCTCATGATACTGGGCAGTGGCTTTGAGCCACAGTTGCCAGTCAGTCACTTGATTATGAGGAGAAGCAGCCAACATCGAAGGGATGCTATGTGGCTGAACTAAGATGCTAGGATGTTTGATAGGTGCTTTTTTTTTTTTTTTTTTTTTTTTGTACTGAGGATCTAATGTAGGACCTTCACACTGAGCCCTCAGCCCTTGTATTTTGAGAAAGAGCACACTTAGCTCACTAAGTTTTGTCTAGGCTGAGTTCAAATTTGCCATCTTTTTGCCTTAGCCTCCCAGAGGGCTGGGATTGCAGACATGCATCACAGTGCCCAGCTTTAAATGCATTTTAATCAAGACATAAACACGTCGTCAGTCAAGGTGCACCTGTACTTGTGTTACATATTGTAATGAAAGAATGCAGCTGCTTCCATCCAGAGGCAATAGCAGTTGGGACTTTTGTCACCCCAGGGCCAGCACTACAAGGATCAGGCCTGGAAATTTAATGTCTCAGTACCCCTAAAACCAGCTGGAGACCCTGTTTGGATGCTCAACTTAAAAATTGTGTGTGTGGTGAAATGTTTAAAATGGTAAATGCTATCTTATGTATGTTTAACCACAGTATTTTTAAAAAAACTTGTGTGGTTGTGCTCTGGGATATAGCTCAGCAGCACAAGTATTTGCATTTCAAATGTAAGGTAGGTCTTGAGTTCGATCCCTGGTACAAACAAAACAAAACACAGTTTGTGTGGTAACAGGAAAACTTTAGGAGTCACAAAATCAGAATTTTAGAACTCAGTAGATGTTAAAATCATGTGACTCAAGTCATATTACAAATTAAACTGTTGAACCTAGAGTCTGTGCTTAACTCTTACTGCTAAGTAACCCAATGTTGTGAAGAAAATAAATCACATACTGTATCAGGTTAAGGTGATAACACTAAAATTACTTGTTCTAGGGCAATTAGTAGATGCTGAAAAAAAGCCTTTGCTCAGCTACTATTTACTATCTTCCAGCTCTTTACCATTTACCTCGAGTCTTTCTGAATAGTATTTCCACATTCACCCAAAAACCTAGCCTAGATTAAATCCTATAATTAAGTTCAGCAGGTCCTGACCTCCGCTTTCCTGTCTCAACCCTATGAATTAGGTGATACCATCTCCCAGATAAAAATACAACCTGAGCTGGGCATGTTGGCACACTCCTGTAATTCTAGCGCTCAGGAGGAAAGGCAGGAGACTCTCTGCTACATAATGGTGTTAAGGCCAGCTTAAACTACATGGTGAGACTCTGTCTCCAAAAACACCAAAACCAAAGCAAAATAACCTGAATCCAGTTGCTTTATACGACCTCCTTTGCTTGCACCTTGGTCTAAACCACCAGCATCCTCTCCTACAGGTATAGTCTCCATTTCTTTTAACATTTAAGTCAGCTATCTCCCTCCCCACCACATTGTAGACCTTAATGGCAGCCAAAATGGTCCTTTAAAATCTGCCTGAAACATTCTAGGGGTCTTTCTTTTGCTTTAGAATAGCAGCACACTCATTTAAAAAAAAAAAATGTTTAAACACGATGGAGTACCACTGTGCCATAAGGAAGGAAAATTTTTAGGAAAATGAAAGTGCCTTAAGGTTATAATTTTAAGTAAATCAGACACTCAAATATCACATGGTTTCCCTTATGTGAGAAACCCAAAGTACAACTAAATTAAATAGCCAAATTAAAGATAAACACTAGGTGTTATGGTTTGTGTCTAAGTGTGCCCCCAACACCTTGTGTTGTCATAAGTAGAGCTTTTTCAGAGGTATCTGGATCTAGACTGTGTGACACCATGTGATTGATTCGTGGTGCAATGTAGGAGCAAGGGCAATAGAATTAAGGGTGTGAGTGCTACTTCCCCAAGTAGCCTGGATAAGATATAAGGGATAGAAAGAGTTTTGGTCACCCCCTTGCATGTTTTGCTACCTTCTGCCCTTCATGAACAGTCTCTCCTCTGCAATTCCTGTTTGTCACACCACTGCATTGGAGGCAGCCAATTATGAACTGAAACTTCAAAAATTGAGCTAAATAAGCCTTTCTCCTTTAACTTTGGTTGTCAGGTGTTTTGTCTCAGCAGTGAGAAAAGACAAAAGGAAATAAGGAGACAGATGTTTTGCAAATGGGAGAGACCAAAACATGGTGGGAGGGAGAGGGAGGGGAAAAGAGATGTCAAAATTATTATGATGTGTTCTCTACATGTACCAACTCCCCACATGAATGTAATCATTATGTACTGCAAATATGTACTAATAAAAATTCAAAAGAAAGGCCCTTGATGGTACATGTCTATAATCCCAGCACTCTTGGGAGGCTGAAACAGGAATGTCCAGCCCAGCAATTTAGTAAAATCCTGCCTCAAAATTTTAAAATGGTATGAGAATATAGGTCAGTGCAAAGGCCCTGCGTTCAATCCCCCTTGGGTGGTGATGGTGTGGAGAATTCCCCAGCCCGCACAGAATCTACTCTGGACAAGACCATAGTCTACTGATGTGACTTTCTAAATATAATTTTGAAGTGTACTGTCTGCTTCCATTCTTACTGCCCTGATTTGGGCCCTATTACCTAGTGGGCAGCTGTGTGAGTCGCCTCACAGGTGCTGGGACCTAAACCACTATTTCTGATCTTAATTGCTCTTTGCTAACCCCTTCAGTAAGTTTCTTAAAGATTAAGATCCAGTTCCTTTAAGACATCACAGAAGCCACTCCTTGCCCTGCATACTTTCCCACCACATACCTTGCCCGTTCCCTTTCTCAACAGAAAAACCCTTTTCTCCTGCTCTTTACAGTGTTTTTGTCATGGCTCATCTGATCCTTCCCCCATGTTTCTACTCCTTAAAGACTCAGTTCAGGTAGTGCCACTTCACCACTTGCAGCACACTAACCTAAGCTCTCTTGACCACCCCTTCCTACCTGTTTCCACAGATGGCCCTCCTCAGCCTTCCATACACCTTAGTACATCTTTATCAGTGCACTCAGTGCCAAGGTGTTGTAATTATTCTCAGGTTTTCTCTTCTCCAGCTGTGGGTTCCTTGCTCTCAGAGACTACTTCCTATATCCACGGTTTTCCTAAGTTCTTACCAGAGAGTCCCAGAATAGTGCTATTCTGTAGAGCTATATAATTTAAAATTTTTCAGTGACCACATTTTAAAAAGTTTAAAAAAAAAACACACCAGGTGACATTAGTATATCTTATTTAATCCAACTTATCTAAAATACTATTTTAGCATTCAATTAAAAATTGAGGCTTTACATTTTTTTCACACTAAGGTTTTGAAGTCCTGTATACTTTTACCCTTATGGCACATCTCACATTGGATTAGCTGCATTTGGAGTGTTGAAGGCCATGTGTGGCTAGTAGCAGTGTATTAGCAGAGGCCTCACCTGAGTGTTGAGTGAACAAATGAGGTCATGTGATTTACCTATAGAACCAAGATGGAGCTGAAAGTAGGAAGGACACAGTATCTGATTCTCAGTCTAACATTATTTCTGCTATTTGTGTGGGACATTTTCCATCTCTTCTTCCCCAGCATTGAGTGAATGTACCTACAGGATCAAAATGTAAAATAAGTGATTAAAACCATTATCACTATTTACGTAATGGTTTGCAGCACCTCTAGCATGAATGCACAATACTGATAAATTCAGGTGAGCTGTTGTACCTGTAGTCAGAACTATTTTAAGAACACCAGAAAAGTTTGTTTGAGAGATAAGAGATACAAAAGAAAAGTATGTCCCATTAATATTTTTGCCAACTTCAGTGAATGCGTGATTTAACTTTTTAAAAATTGCTTATAGTAATTAGTACATGATGTTTGTGGGTAGGAGTATACAATGCTCTTACTCCAAATGCCAAAATGCTTGGTTTATGATTTGTTAGTGCCAAGATTCCAGTTAAGTTCAACAGTTATACAATTATTTTAAAAGGTGCATTTAGCATTTATGGAGGCTATCTGTATCACAGTTTTTATTTTGATGGTATCTTAGACGTTCATTTAAGTGCATAACAACAGACATTAAGTAATATACATTGCTTTTCAACTGGAAAGAACAGCCTCATGTAATCAGAAGAAGCTTTAATTGTTTTGATAAAATATATAGCTACAGGTACACTAAAATTTCCCTCTACCAGTTTCATTTTACATCAGTAACAGGCAAAGGTTTATGGGATATATAATTTACTCAGTTTAGAAACTATCTCATGTTTGATAAAGAAGGTTCATATACAATTTAATTCATGATTACTGCCAGGCATGGGTTGTACCGTATAATTCTAGCATTCTGGGTGGGTGGAGCAGGAGCTCTCAAAAGTTTGAACCCTACCTGGTTAAATTTAGCAAGACCCTGTCTGGAAAGGGCTGAGGCTGTAACTCAGTGTGATGGCCCTGGGTTTATTTTTTACTGTCACAAAACAACTCAGAATTGCCAAGGTTTGATAATGGACTAGGTGTAACTAATCCGTTATTAGCAGAATGATTTATCATTAATGGATAAGACATCGAGTTCTTCCAAGTCATCTATTTATAATCCAGAGCCTGTTATAGCAGTATTTCATATCTCTGCATGCTCTATAGGTTTATGGAGGCCCAGAATTTTGTTACATGGTCAGTTCATCCTTAGGACTTTTAACACTAGCATTTTAAAGAACTTCAGAATTTAACTGCCAGAGAGATGTTAAAAGAACTTAAGAGTGGTCACTAAGACTGTAAAGTGGAAAAGTTAATTTTATTTTGGGAATCTTGAAAAATGAGGCTTTGTCTTTTTATCCAGTAAATAAAGTATTATACTACATTGTCCTGTGTGCATGTATATAACTCTACTATAAAACTGTGGGAATAATAATTACAGTAGAGTAAATGGCAAATATTATGAAGGGCTAATTGTTAGAATAAGTCACTGCCAATAGGAGTCTAATATTAAAATATGGCTGGATACGTTCACAAGAACAAACACATTTGATATTCATTGCTTTAACCATTTAAAAAAAATTAGTGAAAGGACTTAAGATGTAGCTCAGAGGTAGAGCACCTACCCAGCAAGTGTGAGACTTTGGGTTCAACAGTTAAAAAAAGAAAAAAGTGATGTATGTCTTAAGAGGTAATTTTTCTATAGGGGCATTCATGAATTTGTTCACTCCTCACAAATAGTGAAGTGTAGTATATTTGTGTCTCACAAATTATAAGATCTTCAAACACACTGTCTTTGATGTTTTTCTGTTTTTCTTACTCTTAATTATGCTTGAGAAAAGTAGACTTTGTTTAACATACTGGCTTTTTGCTTTTCCTAATCCATGTGTTAGTGTAAGGGTAAGAAAACTTTAAGTTATTTTTCCAATTATAAATTCAAAAATTTACACCAAAAAACCAGAAGAACGGCATTGAAGTTTCCCAGCAAAAGGACAAATGTTTAAGGAGGTGGAAATGCTTACTACTCTGATTTAATCATCACACATTGTAGACATGTCTCAGATCATCACGTTGTACACAATAAATATGTACCATTTTAAAAATAACCTTAAAAATTTAGCTCCTCTGGGGCCAAGGACATAGCTCAGCTGCACAGTGCTTGCCTGGCATGTACAAGGTTCTGAGTTCGATTCCTGGTACCCCAAAAAAGGAGCTAAATGTTAGTATTTTTAACTTTTATTTAAATTATCAGAAATATTAAAAATTTATAGTCAAGTTGTAATTGATTTCATATGCTTGGTGAGTGACTGTTTTTGTAGGCTATTTAGAAGATAGGTTTCCTCTTCCCACATTTCCAATACTTACATAAGTGACCATATGCCCTGGCTTACCAGCAGGAATTGTGGTTAATGCCTGTTGTAGTTTAATTATTAATAGGTCTCCCCTTTACTCTCAAAAATGTCTTGGTTTGAGTGATAAATCATATGGTTGGCAGCTTAAGGAATTTGAAATATAAACTAACATAAAGGGAAGATTTAATTGCTGTTGCAGTCATGAGTTTTTTCCGTTCTCATGTCTATACAGATCTGTATAAACACTCTTTAGATTATTGCATAAACCCTAAAAGAATTATACTTTTTGATTTATTAAGAGTACTCTGAAATTTCTCAGTTGTGAAGTTATTTAATACTGATAGGAAATTAGTTCAAGAACATTTAACAATGATAAAATACAAAGTGCTTTTCTGATTATCTCTTTTTGAATCTAAGAGCACTTGTAAAGGTAGGCTGGGTACAGTTTTTAGCTTATTACAGATACCCAGTAATTAAGTGACTTGACTTCTATGAACTAAGTTTAAAATTTAATAGAATGAAGGGCCTTGAATTATGCTGTAACCTCAGATAGAACCAGAACAGGACTTCAAGTGCTCCAAAAATTGTCATCATGCTCTTTAATCAGTGATGGCAGATAGCCATATTCTCAGCCTGATGATACTGAGGAAAGAGTTGTAATCTAGGTTTAAATTCTGGCCCTGTCTCTGATATCTGCATGTTTCCTAGACAAGTTTTATTTCCCCTACTGAAAGATAACAGCATTAATGCTTATTATACACAAAGGATCATTGTAAGAATGAAATAATACATTTGAAATTTCTTAAAAGAAGACTTCAAAGGACTTTGAAGTGCTTGTCTATTGAGAACAGACTGGTAGAAGGCTTTCCAGGAAGAAGGCATGTAAAGAGTTCTGTGTGTGTTGGGGGTGGGTTGGTGAATCATTGTGAGTTCTGGAAACTGCAAGTGTATAAAAATGTATTTATATAGATTGATATTGGGAAAGCAGCATTAGCCCCATTTAAAGTTAATTCTAATTCTATTGAGCAAATAATGTAACTTGTCTCTGCAAAATGATGAAGGTTACCATTTGCTTATCAAAGAAATGAAGATAATACATATATGTTGAGTATATGATAGAACTGTTGCTATGAGTGAATAAAATGTATATATGCATCCAAACAGTGTAAGAAACAATTTAGTAGGTGATTTAAGAGCTACAGCTTGTTTCTTTGCTTCCTATTGCCATAAAGTGAGCAACTTTCCTCTGCCCAGCCCCTGCCAGCATGCCTCTTCTACCTAGAGCCAGCCAACTATGCAAAGACTGAAACTTCTAATACTCAAAAATTTTTACAAAAGAAAGATTCTATCTATAATTGTAGACTGTATATCTTGAAGTGTGTGCAAAATGTAGAAAGAAGATGTTGTTATTCTGTTTAATAAACAGAAAATATAGAAAATAATCATAGAGATCCCACTGTAGAAGAAACTGCAAAAGAAATTATTTAGATTTTGATACTCATTTAGGTGACACAGATGATAATCAAGTGGATTAATATAACTGAATGAAAAATCTCTCTTGCAGCTAGTGGTAGCCAGCCATGTGAGGGAACTCTGCCTGGAGATTCTAGGAAAAATTTACCTCACTGACAAAAAGGAAGCAGTTTTTCTACGAGTCTCTTCCTGCCTGAGTGTGGTTGTCTAGAGCTTGTAGCCATGATGGGGAAATCAGTGAGGTACAGAGACAGCATTCCAGAGTCCTGACAGTGAACCTGGGGCCCACCCACCTCTCCAATTTCTGTAAGATAAAAGTCTGTTTTCATAGAAAAAGAGATACAACTAATCAAAGATAACTTTCCAGTCACTAAAGTTGTGTAATGGTAGTGAAATACTTGAATTGCAGTGCAAATTATGATTTAAATACTTTAACTTGATTTAAATGATAATGTAAGTACTTTTATTTGATTTACATATTAAATTTAGATGACGCAGGTAGTATTACATGGTGGCTGTTATTATTTCCATTATATTCTGAAGGATTTAAAATATTACTTAGCCCAACAGCCAATTGTATAGAAAAAACTAATAGAAATTAGTGTTTATAAGAAATTCTTTACTTAATATGATCTCTCCAGCTTCAAGTCTAAGACAGTGAATATTGGAACAGATGTTGGTATATTGTTATTTGACCTGAAATAGTAAAGAACTGAGTATGTTTTATACCTTCTTTTGAAAATAGAAATTTTTTCCTTCTTGTTATGGGGCTTTGTTCAGCAGTGTATGCCCCTGCTTTCTTATTTACCATATACTCTTCAGCTCAGTTTGTCTGTGTCATCTTTATTCAACTTGTTGGCTATTTTAACTACTTAAGAAAGACTTACTTAAATAAAAACTCAAATGATATTAACAGAATTCAAGTTAGAGGGAAAGATGATATGCTTTGTAAGATTTCTTTTTTATTTGTACCTATTTCTCCTTCATGTGCTCTAAACTAAGTTTGTACATTATACAAACCTAATTACTTAATGTGAAATTTACTTAATTAAAGTACCTGGCCAGTTGTTCAGTTTTTCCATTTTAAATCTGTTTGACAAGAAACTGCATATAATGTGTTCTTCAGAGCCAAGCTCCAGAATCACATTATAGGTTATAATGAATTACTTCTTGTAACCAGACCTTCTTGGACACAGTCCAAGACAAACTTGTACTGTTCAAAATTCTGTGTTTTGTTATAATGAGAAGTGTTACTTGAGGGTCCATGATAGTCAATTTGTTTTTACTATGATTTTACCAATGTAAACTTACGTACTTTTATGCTGGACATAAAAGTACTTTTAGAATATATACTAATAGTTCATTTTGCTGCTGTTTGGCCCTTTAAAAATTGGCAGTCAAATACAGGAAATGAATTGTAGTTTATTAGAAAATACCTTTCTCACAGCAGATTAGGTTTCAGTGCATCTCAGGTTTTGTGGGAATGTATCAAATAAATCAGACAAAAATAGGCTAATATTCCCTATTTTCCATTTGAAATTGTTGTACTGCTCAGAAAATTCATTTAACTTGTATCCCATATTAAAATTATGTTGTTAAATCTAAAGGAAAAGTAGTTTGACCCTATTTGTCATATAATATGATGTATTGTAATTTCTTGGGCCCTGCTTTTCTCAGCTTGTTTAGGTGACAATGAGATTCATGCAGGTGAAACCTGAAGCCCATCACCTGACTTTCTGACCTAGCACCTTCTCTGAAGCTGGTGGAAACAAGTGTATAACTTAAAAGTGTAAGAAATTAAAAATTAATGAGGCAAAGCTTAACTGAAGGACTGATAGTTAAATGCACCTCTCAGGTACTCTAGCAGGGAAATCTGAAGTTTTTGTCAAGGCATCTAAGAACTACTTAGACTTGGGCATTATTTGTTTATTTTAGTGGGTATAAACTCAACAATACACTCATGGGGTTGAGGGTGAGGCTCAGTGGTAGAGTGCTTACCTAGCATACACAAGGCCATGGGTTCAATTCCCAGTACTGCAAAACACAAAACTAAAAATGCGTTCCTGTGTTGTCTTTTCTTTCTGTTTCCTTTATGTAATCAATTCCCCACATCTGCTCCTGAAGTGGCTTTCTAAATAAAGAGATTTGTATGTAAACCAAACTCTACTTTCTGTAGAGAACCTTGACTGAGAGATAAAGAGGAAACTCAAGATTTCTATCTCAACTATTTTTGAGTTGGTGAAAATTTTATAAGTTTCTTTACATGAATAGGATCATCAGATTAATTGTATGTAGTTGTTTACAAGGGTGGTAATGCTCACTGGAGATTAGTTGAATATGTATTTGAGGTTATTTTTCTGATAGTGTTAATGGGTTGGATTTAAGTCTGCCTGTCTTATTAACTATGTTATAATCTCTATTGCACTTAATTTTTGGCTCATGTCAAATTTAGCTGTTACACCTTAATTATCCAGATTATTTACATAGAAACTTTTTTAAAGCATATATAAAATTTCCATTAGTCTTCTGCCTTGTAGTATTATCCACTCTAAATGTTTGAAAATAAGTGCAAATTAGATACTGACCTAATGACTAGTTACATAGGCTAAATTCCTTATGTGTCTAATAAAATAGCTTTAATAACATACATTCTTAATCGGTTATTTTGGTGAAGTGTACCTTTATCTTTGAGTATAATGTTTACATACAAACTGTACAATTTAAAATAATCAAAATTTTGTTTCTTAATGGGTTATTTTGGTGAAGTGTACCTTTATCTTTGAGTATAATGTTTACATACAAACTGTACAATTTAAAATAATCAAAATTTTGTTTCATTTTTCCCATAAAAAGGGAAAGTAATTAATTTTCCATGGTTATAAATTCAAATTCAAATTATAGGATTAATAAACATCTTTCAAAAATTAAAGTTGATTAGAAGAACTCAATAAGATCAATTTTATAAGCCAGGTATGGTGTTGCATGCCTGTAATCCCAGCACTTGGGTGTTTGAGACAGGATTGCTGTGAGTTTGAGGCTAATCTGGACTGCAATGCAAGACCCTGTCTCAAAAACAAAAACAAAAACAAAAACAAAAAAAACAATCTATTAGTTGAACCTACTATTAACTCCTAACCTACTTCCTGTCTCATTCATTGGAAGGTGTATCAATTGACCCTGCTGTAGTTAGATAAGCTCTTAGAATGTTTGTCACAGTATTCTAAAGTCCCTTCTGATCAATATTGTATTTCATAAACAGTTCCTGTGTGATCTTTGCTCATTGGTTATGTCCCCAATCAATCAATTGGTAGATACTAATATTTTTAGAAACTATCAAATCTTATTTTATTGCTTTTTAATATCCTAAATATTTTGGATGCACTCTTCCATCCTTTTTTTGCTATCAAGAGAATGCAGTGTAATTTAATATTAACCTGTAATTTAATTCAGAAGGACATCTTTTAGAGAAAAAAAATCAGGTTCTGGCATCCTGAAGAAATAATTTAATTGATAGTGGGAGGAACACAATCCTGAGAGTATAGAAATCTGACCAACTAATTTAATGTTATAGGAGATAACATATAGACAGCCTTTGGAAAACTCAGATAGTAGGCACATGTAGAATATTTGAATTAGGTGTGTCACATGTCCTTCCATTAATGTAACGACTGAAGTTTGAATTTTTAAAAAAGACATTTAAATCTTTTGCAGGGTGGGAGGTAGTACTGGGGATTGGAACCAAGCAAGCCCTTTGCATTGAGTTAAATTCCAAGTCTATTATTTTTTTATGCTGAGACAGGGTCTTGCATGTCTAAATTGCCCACGGTGGACTAGAACTTGTGATCCTCTTGCCTTAGTCCCCTGAAGTGCTAAGATTACAAGCATGCACCACTCTGCTGGACTATATTTAAACCTTTTAATCATCCTGCTCTCAAAATGCTTTTAACAGAGGCTTCTTTGTAGTGAATCTTTAATTGGATTGGATGGGTTTATGATTTTTAAATTTAAAGGTTAAAATGTTATCCCTTATTAAATCTTAATGCCTTCCAAGATTGCTAAGTTAACCTGTATTTCTGACAAAAACAGAATGCATCTTCTGAGTTAAAGTTCATCTTTTTTTTGTGTGAACATGTTATTGAAATGTATTTCATCCCCATACCACCCCTCTCCCCACCCCAGTACTGGGAATTGAACCCAGGCCTTTGCACTGAGCTATATCTCCAACCCTTTTTATTTATGTTTTGTTTTGAAACAGGTTTCACTGAATTGCTCAATTGCCAAGGCTGTGCTGAAACTTGCCATCCTCCTGTTTCAGCCTCCCATGGTTCTGGGTTTATAGGCACGTACCACCATGCCCAGCAAAATGTATTACATAAAGTGCTGGGTGTTGGGAAAGGATTAGCATTTCCTGAGTACCTACCAAATTCAGGGAACCATGCTGTTTTATGCAAACTGTATCATTTAACCCTAGAGCTACATTTTATTTATCTTTTCTTTTAAGTCCTAGGGATCTAACCTAGGGTTTGTACAGATAACTCAAGCAGTCTACCAAGGAATCACATCCTAACCCTAAGTCAACAACTCAGTGAATAGTTTTAGTTTCCTACACTTGCAGATGGAGAGAAGAGAAGTAATTCACAATTATAAACTAGTTTGTCAGAATTCAAATGCATGTTAGCTTGACTCAAAACTCTACATGCTTTTCAGTATTCTATCATTTCTCTTGATTGTAAAAGTAAAACAATTAAAAGTGACTTTTTCAGAGTGTACTTGTGTACTGGACTAAAATTACTAAATTTAGAAAAATCACTCAGGTAGGATTTTACCTGTAAAAAGATAAGGGGATTAAAAGAATTAACATTGAGTAACAGGAATCAGAATTGACATTTTTGAGCCTTTAGTTCTCAAACTGTTGTCCTAGTTCCTAAGAATTCCTCAATTTAAAAATGTTTAAGGAATTTGTTCAGCACCTGTGTACAAAGCTCTTTTTAAAGCCCTTAAATAACAACTTCTATCACTTCTAAAATGAGTTCAAATCCTGTACTTCTGGTCTTTAATAACCACACTGAAATTTTCCTTTCAGCTCATAACAAATTTTAAGAGGTTTTAATTTTTAAGCCGAGCATGATGGCACATGCTTGTAATCCCAGCACTTGGGAGGCTGAGGCAAGAGAATCACTGTGAGTTCAAAGCCACCCTGGGCTACATAGTGAATTCAAGGTCAGCCTGAACCATATAATGAAACCCTACCTCAAAAAAAGGCCAAAATAAATAAATTTTAATGTTTTAGGAAAATCCTAAAATGTGTGTGTGTGTGTATATATATATATATGAAACAGTTGAAATACTTAAAGCACTATTAAGTTAGAAATGATAGGAGGCTCTTATCAGTTTGAGCCAAAATCATATGACCATATTAAGAGATTAAGTTTTGAGATGGAAGATATCTTTACCAGTAGCATAATTTAAATTACCAGTAAATTCAGCCACTATAACCAAAGTGTTTGGTGGTAGTAATGATATAGTTTAAAATATAAAAGTAAATAATTTCTTAGTTCACCAATGATTCATTAATATAATAAAAATTAATAAAATTTTATCTGTTTACAAATACTCTAGAAAACATTGATTTTATGTAGTAGTCATTGTAGGGTAGTGAAAAAACTACTGGTCTGAGCTGGTATTCAAGAAACCTGGATGTTCTTGTCCCAGTGCTACCCTTGGATTATACAGTAGTGATTTAGTTATATTTTGGGGGCTTTTCATTCCTCAAAAGTGAAGTATTAAGTTCACTTATTGTGTAAGAATCCTTCTACCTAAAAAATATCATGATTCTCAGTGCTTTTAGTAAGAAACACACAAATATATTTAGGAAAAAAAGAACAAATTGTTAAGAAAGCTAACATTGCTGATAAAAAGCAGTTATGAGAAATTGTGTCTCTAGGATTAGTGAAAAATGCATCCTAGTTTTGGTTAATTCATATATCCTGAAGTTTAATAAAAATATCATAATATATCAGTACTTTAAAGGACTCTACTTAAAGAAAATACATAAAAATCATTTACTAGAACTTAATATATATTTGAATGAAAATCCCATTAAATGAGAACTATAGAATCCCCTTCCAAAATTTGGAATTGAGCTTGAAATTTTACTCATAGATTTAAATGAAATAGGTGTTTAGCTGCTAAATTGTTTCCCCAAAACAATAAACATAAAAAAAACTGAATAAATTATTTATCTTTAAACAATAAGCCCTGTATTTTAAATACAGTATGGTTTAGAATTCAATTATTATATACAGTGTATTCAAGAGAAACATCAACAGTGTTTAATTAATATGTATCTCTCTTCTCTAAAAACTGAAAAAATGCATCTACATACTACCAAAAACTTGTCAGACTACAATATATGCCAAATAAAATTAATTAATTTGGTTTGCTGAACCAGCATATTCATTTTGCAGATACAGAGTTTTATAGAAGTTAAGCTTAAGTATCAGAAGTTTTATGCAGAACTGCCTAGAAATAGGACTAAGGAGTACCCAAAGGTTTCCTGTGCAACAAAGGAAATATCTGAACTTCTGTTTCCATTTCTTATTTTTACTTTATTAACATCCTAAAGAAAGTGTAGCCTTTGAGTTTTGAGCAAAGATACAAAGTGGGGACACAAAGAGACAATGAGATGCATCATTCTTGCTCAGATCAAGGCAGAGTTTTATCAAGATGACCTATAAGTAGCTCTTGACAGAAAATTATCCAATGTAAGTCTGTTTAAATTTTTTTAAATTCCTGGATAAATTCATATGTCACCTGTTATATTGTTAAGTGCCTCAGAATATGTACATTCAATTCACTCTAATATTGATAAATGAGAAGATAATTTGATATGCCGAAATAAATCTAAAGGGATCAGTAACTTTCATTTTAAATGACATAAACTACTACAATAAATTAGTTGGATCAATGAAAAACAGGTAAGAATAAATATTTTAAAATACAAGTGAAAGGAAGATGTAAGTGTTAAGTTTTTCAGACCTAATAGGCATGACAAAACCTGTCTTCATTCCTTTCTATTCAGCTCAGCAAGTGCTTTTGAACTCTAAAAGTTAATCAGTTACCAGATTCCACAATCTTTGTTTTTCACACTCCTTAATTCTTGCTGAGAATTGTTCCTCTACTGTACTTAGGATCACCAAACAGGCTGATCCTTTTTCTTTTACTTTAAAAAGGCAATTATTTTTTATCCACAATTAGACTGACCATATAAAATTGTTACCATATAGCAATAGCCTGTAAAACATAATAGTGTGTTATCAAAGAAGTAGAAGGCTTAAAGATGAATCATTAATATGTGAAATATATTTGGCAAAATTATTCAGCTCAGCTTTTTAAATGACAATACTCATAACCAATTTACAAAAAAGTGTAACAGAAGTATACCAGATAGCTTTATCTAAGCAAATTAATAAACATATATGCAATTTTTATAAAACAATATCTAATCAGCTTTACAGGAAAACTGTAACGCAGGTAGTGCCAGCTTAAAAATAGGTATCTTCTAAAACATTTAATCTTCAAAAATGGATAGAAAATTGAAAAATATATAAAACATATTTACTTACCCTTAATTTATTTAACAAACCTCTGCTCTTGGTCAAAAGTAGCTGTGTTACTCCTCACTTTCCCTGAAGTTGTGAGCATAAATGTTAAATCAGTGGATGCCACCTCTCTGGACCACACTAGGGTTTGCTAGACACTCCTGCTATGTGGAAGAGTTCTGTTGCATCTAAGCTATATACTGTGTGCAATGGATAACCTAATATGCCTTTCATTTAACTGGCTGGGCAGGTTTCTACCGTCTGTGGAACATGGAATCAAACCAGAATATGTTGGCATAACAGGCCAGTCAAACCGGTTCTTCAGTAGATCCAGAACCCGTCCTACCAGTCTCCATCAAAGGCTAGCCTAACGTGCTGCAGCGGCTCAGCTCTGCTAAGCTTGTACTGAGTGAGTTATCTCCACCTCCCGTCAACTCCCAACAAACTACTCTGAATGTTGTAGCCTCCAGCAAAATAATTCAGAGTTCTAGTGGGAGGAGTAGATCTGTGTCAGGTTTAGCAGGAGTCCATTGTTAAAAGCCTCTCCTGGGAGAGGTATATAAGTAAGTGGTCTATTTTCAGAGGTAGGTAATCCTTTTAAAAATATATTTTAGTGCTCTGTGTGACTAAAGCCTCTAGAAATAGATTATCTACAATGAAGAAGAATCCCATAATGCCTGACCTTCTCCCCTAGTCCATTCGGTTTTGCTTGTGTTAGCTTAGCCTTGAGGAGAGAGATTAGTGTTGTCCACAAGGATAGTTGTCTTGAGAGTTGCACGGTAGCATTTCTAGAGGGAGAAAAACAAGGTATAAATTGACCAAACATTGCCTGGGTGTGTTATCTTCCTTGTTCTCAAATGATCCTCATACCATTCCAATCTTAACATTGGAAAAACTACTTCTACATAACTAGGAACAAGCTAGAGAGGGGTTACTTGGGTAGTCAACAGTTCAACACATTACTGATGCCTACCATGTTTCAGGTGCTAAAGTATAGGGTTACAAGAGTTTTGAAAAAGTATAGGGTTACAAGAGTTTTGAAAATTTAGTAAGATTGGGTGTGATGTCAAAGTTTCCCGTTAATCACATCTTGTAAGGTTTTGGAAGGGAGGAAGGAGTAAGCATTACAAGATTACATTTTGATGGAGGTTGATTTATATTAAAGTTGACAGAGTGAGACTTGTTCTAAGCCTGTCATAATACCTGCACATTTAGAAAGTCTTTCCTATCTACTATATTAGATAGAAAACTTTACCTCTTAAGAATCATCTAAAGCATTGATTAAACATACAGATTGCTGGGCCTTCCTTCTAGAGATTCTGATTCAGTAGGTCTGGGATGTTGACCAAACAATTCCAGTTACTCGGATACACTTGTTGCAGAGACTATAACTCAAGCTCCAAGCTCAGTTTTTTTTTTTTTTTTCTCCTTTCTGATCTATTTATAGTTAAGTAATAGAGCACATATGAACCAAAAGCTTCTGTATTCTTTTTTTTTTTTGAGATTTTCAGAATTTAAAATGCTGACTGACACTTAGTACTTAGTAAAATGTTTGTTAAGTAAATATCTACTTAGAGTCAGCACTTACTGGATCCCTGGGGAAACCACAACTGATAACTATTATGTGAATTAAACTGCATTAAAGACTATAATTATGAGGTAGAAGCCCAGAAAAGAGAGCATGTATGATTATAATATGGGGGAAACTTCACAAAGACTTCTTCTTTTGACTATGACCAAAGATTGCTATCTGCAGGATAACAGAGTTGGAAGTAAAGCCAAATGCATGTTCTTGATTTGGTATAGTAATAAAATGTTAAGTATCTGAGAACACCATTACTCAAAACTTGATAATTAGGTTATTTTCTGCAGTAAAGGTCAGCACATTTTGCTGTATAAGACTAGAGTCTGTGGAGTTTGAGAGCCAGATTGTCTTTGTTTTAGCTATTCAGTTATAACATTGCAGCACAAAAGCAGACTTAGTAGTAAGTGAATTAAGGTAACTTGTTCCAGTGAAACTTTATAAAATAGATGCAGGCCAGATTTGACCAGTGGGTCTCTATTTGTCAAACCGTAACAAGGTTGCATAATTGGTTACAAAAATGGGCTTTGGAGTGAAAAAGACAAGATTGTGTCCCAGTTCTGTTCCATACTAGCATTATCATCTGAATCAAGCATCAATTTTGTTTATAAACTAGGGATTGAAACAATAATTCCTATCCCCAAGAGTTATTACAAGATTGACACCACAAGGGTTATATAAAGGTTTATCTGAAAATGTAGTACACAGTAAGGACTCTATAAAATGTCAGCTAAAAATAAATATGCTTAAACATTTATGCCAGCATAAGAATTCATTTTCATTATTATTGAAATCCTATTGAAACGACAGAGAAGAACCAAAACAGCATAGATCTTAAGGATGAAAAGAATGACACAGTGAATAGACAAAAGATGTCTATAATTTTTTTGAGGAATGAATGAGGATGAGCAGTGACTAGAAAAAGAAGGGTGACTAGAAAAAGAAGGGTAACTACAGTACTTTCCATAATAAAAGCAAGGCAGGCTCTGGGGTAAAATGATGGAAAATGGCAGGAATTGGAAGAACAAGTAACCTATAAATAGTATTGTGGAGTGGGATGAGGTTAGAACAGAAGAGTTGGTTAGAAAAAAAATCTGCTTACAGCCCAGTTTTCTCTATAGGCTTCTTCCCTAAGGAAGTATGGAAATTACCCCTTCTTTAGCCTTGGCAGAAGATAGGTAGGATTTGTTGATTTATGGCATAGGAGATTATTCCAGATTGGTCCTGGATTTGGAAATACTAGGCAGAGCTGAGGATGGGTGCTAGTTTCACACAGAAATCAAAGAGACTGTTTTATATTTGTATATTTTCTGTACAAAATTACACCAAACTTAGTGGTTTAAGAAAATAAAAAATTATGGTTCAAGAGGTTAGAAGTCTAGAATGGGTCTAGTGGACTATAAGATCAGAGTATCAGCAAGGTTGTATGTTATGGTTAGATAAAAAAAATATGGGGCCGGGGGTTTAACTCAGCAGCATAAGTGCCTGCTTGGCAAGGCCATGAGTTTGATCCCTGGCACCAAAAGGAAAAAAAAAAAAAGTCCCCCAAAGCCTCCTGAGTGCATTAGTTTTGGGGAGGTGACTGGATTATGGGTGTCTATAGCTGAGTTGCTGAGAGGAGGTGAGAGCTGGTTGGAAGAAGTCCATCCCTGGGGGGTGTCACCCAAAAAGGTTTATCTTTTTTCCACTCCTCCCTCCATTCTCTTTCTGCTTCTGTGGCCATGCCATGAGCCACTTTTCCTCTGTCTTACTGTCCCTTGGGGCCTGCTGACAATGGACTGAAATCCCAGCAGACTCTGAACCAAAATATACCTTTTCTCCCTTAATTTACAGGTGTTGGATATTGTGTCACAGCAAAAAGAAAATAACTAAGACACTGTGTTCCTGCTATATGGAGGCTCTGGGGAGAAAAATCCCTAGTTTTTTTTTTTCCAGATTCTAATATTTGCTTGCATTTCTTGGCCCATACTTCTCTTCTGTATTCAGCACCAACAGTGGGTGATTAAGTCTTCTTCACATTCCATCGTTCTGATTCTGTCTCTGTTGCACCCCTCATCCACTTCAATAATTCAAGATAATCTCCTCCTTTTAATATCAATTTATTAGCTACCTTAACTCCATCTACTACCTAAATTCTCTTTTGCTACATATCATTGGAAATGTGGACATCTTTGAAAGGCCATTATTCTCCCTACCACAGAGAAAAAGTCAAAGTTTGTTTCTGTTGCTGGTGAAATACCCAGGTCCATTCCTCTGCTTGACTTCTTAATGCTACTAGCCAGGTTTGAATATTTTACTCATAAAGCAGGAAACTCAGAAATTCTTAAGACTGATCACCCTAATGCATTGATTATGCAGTAAGGCTGATTATACCTGTAAGGAAGTTTGACAATGTCTGGAGAAATTTTGGATTGTAACAAGCAGGGAGGTGAACAGAGGTATGCTACAGACTGTCATCTGTTGGGTAGGGGCCAGGGATGCTATAAATATCTTACAAAGTTTGTACACAGATGGCTCATCTCTACATTCCAAAAAATGATTATGCAGTCCAGCATGTCAGTTGTGCCAAGGTAAGGAAATACTGTTCTACTGTTAAATTTACCAGCCGTTATCACCCTAACATGAACCAATAAATCTCACTAGACATACAGAGTTACAAATTAGCATTTTAAAGCTAATTAGCATTTAATATGAAAAAAAAACAACAGATAACAAGAACTTAGAAAAAAGCAATACAGGAAGCCAAGTAATATTTTTCCTTTACTGGGGATTAACTATAGCTCCTTGTGCATGCTAGGCAAGTGCTTCCGCTATGAGTTACATCCTCAGCTCTTTTTGTTTTATTTTGAGGCAGGGTCTTGCTAAATTGCCCAGGTAAACATCAAACTTGCAGTCTTCCTGCTTCAGTCTCCAAACAGTTGGGATGAGCAGCTGGAATGATAGGCGTATGGCACTGAGTCCAGTTCAGCATAATATTTTAACCCCACAATGTTATTGTCTGCAAAGAAATAAGAGTAATTTCTGATTACACCGAAGAAGAAAAAAAATCAGTGTAAGAGTGAAACTTTTGAGTCTGGTGTGGTGGCACACGCCTGTAATCCCAGCTTTCAGGATGCTGAGGCAGGAGGAACGTTGGAAATTTGAGACCAGCCTGGGCTACAAAGTGAGCTCAAGGCCAGTCTGAACTGCATAGTGAGACCT
Source organism: Hydrochoerus hydrochaeris (assembly GCA_004027455.1). Taxonomy (NCBI): domain Eukaryota; kingdom Metazoa; phylum Chordata; class Mammalia; order Rodentia; family Hydrochaeridae; genus Hydrochoerus; species Hydrochoerus hydrochaeris. The sequence continues at coordinate 143,964 of PVLA01000587.1, forward strand.
GACAATACAAAACAACAACAACAACAAAAACCAACAACAACAAAAAAACTTTTGAAGACTGAAGAAGAAATATTGGAAAGTAAAAATATGAAAATAAATAAAAATGTAGGGCTCAAAACTATGGGATAAAAGTATGACAACAGAAATAAAGTCAGAATGAAATGATAAATATATTTCAGGAAGTAAAACAAAGGAAAAAAAAGGAAAGTAAACCAGGTATAAAATCACATTCTTACAGTTCCGAATGCTATGGACTTCTATGAAAATACTATGTACAATAGAAGAAATTGATATGTATTCAACCTTGCAATGAAATATGAGAGTAGAATTAGTGAAACACTGGACAGAAAGGCCCTGAAACTCTTATATCCCCTTCTTTCCTTGAGAAACTACTGGAAGATGTACTTTAAAATAAAAACTGAGTAAAGGAAGACGAAAACATTGAATGCAAGACCATCTCTGTTGCTTCTCGATGCTTAAGGTTCAACATGGCCACCAATTCCAAAATCTGTATAAGGTTACTGATTACCAATAAGTTACTGAAGAACCTTTGATTTTTACAGAGAGAAGAGATAGGAGATATGAATATAATTAGTTTTGATCACTTCCCTAGATGTCCTTGGGTCATGTGTGGCTCATACAAACCTAATGGAGCAAGGCGCAGAACTGTGGTGCTATGCATTGGAAGACTTCAGCTAAGATGGCTGTGGGTAGAGAAAGCAATGAAACATGTTATATACACTATTAAATGTATACATGCCCCTGTATTTAGTATTCTACCCAGTTATTTTTTTAGCATGTCAGACATCATCTGAAAATCTTTGCATACTTATAGGCCATAAATACCTTACATATAATATTTAATAATGACAGCTATTTGTTGATCAATGCCAGGTCTTGTCCTAAGCATTTTTCATTTAATTTTTATAACATCCCTAGTAGAGACATAGTTATTATTATATTTTCTACTGTGAAGATGAGGGAAATGAGACACACAAATTAATTTACCAAAGGAAAAAATGACTGTTCATTAAGAGAGCTATTTTAACAAATGTACACACTCTGACTCCTATGCACAGTATATTGATCTTTGTTTTGAAGTGCCAGACCTACTTATGGGAAAGAGATGGATTCTCATAGCATTTATAATTAGACTCTCCTATGATTTAGACATGGTTTGAGAGTTCACATCTTGTAAGCTTAGTCCCCAGTCAGTGCTGATGCTTTGCCCTTGAAAATCCAGAGCTAAAAATGAAATGCACTTCCCTATTTTATAAAGTACCCCTCTCAGGTATTTCATTATAATAACAGAAAACTCACTAATACAGAGATCAAGATCTATTTTTACTCTTCTCTTTTTCCCTAAGCAAATGCTTTCTATGGAGGTTGATTTCATTCAGATATTACTTTTATTAAGTAATAGTGATAGACTGATAGGTTTGTAGGCTGAATGGAGTTCTTATGGAAAGAAGAAAGTCTGCTCTTGTGCTTCTTTGAAGGAGCTCCAGTCTTCACCATTGCCTTTGGATGTGTCTCTAGTTCCTTCAGGATTCTAGCACGGACTCTTCTGCTTTCTGATACAGACTCACATCAGACTCTGAAGCGAGAAGCTAAATGCCTTCAAATTTTGATTGGATTCTCTGTCCAATGCATTTGTCGTTCTTCTGCCTGGACTCTTCAGGGGGCCATTGTAATAGTACTTTGTAAAACATATTTATGTTTATGAATAATCTGTTCCTCTAGTGAATCCTAAGGAATACTATATTGCCATATGAAACTGCCAAATAAAATCAGAAAAAGAATTTTTCTTAGGGAAATCTAGGTTAAAAATAAAAAGGTACATTTTAATGAATATTTTAAAAATAAATCCAATATTATTTATTATAATTATTCTGAGTATGAAAATAATAGACTCAATTATATAAGAGGTATTGGGTATTTTTCTGTAATTAAAAAATTATTAACTCTGGAGATGACTATTCTGGAAAGCTAAAGCTCCTGAATGTATAGGTGTATATGAGCAAAAGGAATGGACATTGGATAATCACATATTAATATGAATGTCATTTCTAGGGAAGAAGCAGGACAAGAAATATAATAAGAGGCCACTTGCATATCTCAAACTCATCTATTAAGATTCATTTGAAAAATAAGCTACTCTTTTGGACTATAAATATCTTTATGGAGTATTAAACCTACTGATCAGTCACACTATTAATGAAAGTAATATCTGAATGAAGCAACTTATATAGGAAGAGTTTGCTTAGGGAAAAAGAGAACACCAAAAATAGATCTTGGTCTCTGTATTAGTGAGTTGTCTGTTACTATAATGAAATATCTGAGGACAGGTACTTTATAGAGAGGATTATTTAATTTGCAGTTTTAGACTTTCAGTGGCATAGCACCAGCACTGACTGGGGCACAAGCTTACAACATGTGAACTCCCAAACTAGCAACATATGGAGTGGATCTTCTCTGTACAGTTTCTGGCTTACAAGTTGATCGTTCATACACACCCACAATTGTGCTCCACAAATCTGCCAGGAGTTTCGTAATCCACTTAAGTGAACATCATAGTTAATTATCCCATATTATTAAACTTGCCATAATGACAAGAAAAAAATATATAATCTTTTCTGAACTAGAACCAGAATTATATTTCTAGTTTATCAGTCAAACCAAAAACAAACAAACAAAAAACCCCAATCATTTTAGCTACTTTCTACAAAATAGTTAAACTGAGCTACCCCAGACGTTTGGAAATCTTTTCTAATTAATGTAAAGTTAATAGAAGATAGAGTTAATGTTCATGCATCATAAAATGAGGAAGGCAAAATGGTGCAAGTACAAACTTGCACCAAAAGGAAGAGTATGCACAAACATTTATATCTGCCAATTTTTATAAGTAAAGATTTACAACATACTGCCCAATAGCTAGTAAAGACTGATCCCTTTAAAATTAAGAATATATTTGACCTAAATAGTTCAAATCAAGAAATCTGATTCTCAGCTGGCCTCACTCTTAGGTTATAAACACATGGATTAGTTATTTATTTAACATGCTGAGCCTCAGTTGCTTCATTTATTAAATGGAGGGAATTTGATTAGTTATATTCAAAGTATCTGTTTAGCTTAAAATGTCTATTCTAAGGTTGTTTGCAACAAATGAACAATTTAAAAATGTGGGAGGAAAAGCAAAATATGTCAGTTAAGGAGATACAGAGTAGTACAGAAGAGTAATTTTTAAAATGCAAACTGATTTTGTTGGGTTTTCCAAAAGCTGATGCTGAAACATGGATGCAGGTACAAGTGATTTATTAGAAATGTGCTCCTCTTTGGTCTTGTAGGACATGGGGGATGGCAGGGCCAGAGAGGAGAATAAGAAAAAGAAGTACTATCTATGATTTTGGGATCAGTTTAGACGCAGGAAACTCCAAGCATACTTTATAATGAAAGGCTATTTTCTCTGGAGATAAAGAACCCGACCTTTCATACTTTTAAACCAGTTGTTGGCTAACTGGCTAACCAAAATCCATGAAAACTTTTGGCTCTAGGCATTTATGTATGAAGTTGTCCAGCAACCCAGGGGTAGTCCTAACATGGAAGAAGGTTGCAGGTGCTGTAATAAAAAGAGTAAAGCACTCAGACTTCTATTTCCAGCCAAGACAGAATTATAAACATCAGACTTAATGTACCTCCTGAAACAAGGACAAGAATGTATTAAACAATGACTTTTCAATTCATTATACATTGGTCAGTGTGATGCTTGATTGATTTTGTCAATTTCAGAAGTTTAGTTAAGAGAAGCTTAACTAAATTGGCTCAGCAATTAAGACGCAGTAGAGCAGCTTGTTGTTGGGATGGTATAAAGGGGAAATGAGGAAGGATGGAGCTGCTCTCATTTCTTTAGAGGAGCTCCAGTCTTTGCCATCACCTTGGACGTCATCTTCCAGCACAGACCCATCAGACTCCTGATGTAGACTCGCACAGGATACTACAGAGAGCTCCAGACCTTGCACCAAATCTTTCATCTCCAGTGTGCAGACACCTGCATTCTTACTCATCCAACTCTATGACTGGCTATTGTAAGCCAATCTTGAAATTTATTATACATTTGTATATCTTGTGTTATATCTGTTTCTGTAGTAACCTGACTGATACTGTCAGTAAAAAACAATTATTCCTAAGTGAGGACTAACTGCCTGGAGAAGTTTCTAAACCATGGCAAGGTGAAAGGTAATTCAGGAAGAATTCAGTGTTCTTAAAGAAATTGTCATTTAGGACAAAAGTGTATGGTCCAGCTATATAATTCCCTCAATAAATACATTTTAGCTATATAAAACCAAGTAGATTAAACATAAAAGAATTGATCATTGAACATGGTGGCAAATTCCTGTAATCCCAGATGTTTGGGAGGCTGAGGAAGAGGATTGCAAGTTTGAGCCCAGTGACATAGAGAATCCCTGTCTCAAAAAAATAGAAGGGGCTGGAGATATATCAGTGCAAAGGCCCTGGGTTCATTCCCCAGGAAAGACAGAGGAAAAAAAAAAAAACAATAGAGGAAATCAGTGTAACCAAAATAGCTTTTTTGAACAAAATTTAAAAACATTTTTAAAATTTAAAACATTATTCAAAAGTAAATAAAAGGACAGAACAGAATTGGAAGAGAAAACAGAAATTATTAAATTATTGTATATGAGAACAGTGGTATCATTACAGACAAAACAGATAGTAAATTATAGTAAGGGACTATTATCAATAATTTTATCTTAATATAGTCGACTTCCTAGTGGAAATAGACACAATCACTTGAAAGACGCAAACTATCAAAGCTCATTTAAAAAGAAATAGCCCTTTATTTAACATTTTTCATTCATAGTTAAAAACTTAACCACAAAAAACTTCACTGTTGAGTAATTTAACTGATGAATTCATTAAAAAAATTCAGAAATAAATAGCATCAATTTTGTGCAAACTTTCCATAAAATGAAAGATTTTCTAACTCATTTTGTGATATAAACATTATTCTGACACCAAAGCCAAATGAAGACATTGCACAGAAAGAAAACAGTATATCATGGTGTAGTTACAAAATTCTAAGCAGCATATTGGTATGTTGAATCCAACAACTTTTAAGAAAGATATAATCAAGTAGAATTTTATTCTAGGAATGTAAGGATTATTTGACATTTTAAAATCAATCCTATTATATTAACACTATAAAGAACAGAAATTGTGTCTGCATAGATACAGAAGAACTTTGGATAGAATTTATATGTGTACCTGCTAAAGAATTGGAAGAAAATTTACTCATTATGATGACATCTATCAAAAACCTACAGCTCACATGATAGTTAATAGGTAAGGACAAAGATTTCCTCCTAAGGTCAAAACAAAACAAAGGATGCCTGCTACAACCACTTGTAATTGCTGTAGTACTAACTAGAAGCTAAGGCAGTGAAGCAAGAAAAATAATAAAGACCTTATGGATTGGAAAGGAAGAAATAAAACTGTCTTTGTTTGCAGGCAGTATTGACTAAGTAGAAAATACTATGGAATCTACAAAAATATTCTAGAACTAAGTGAATTCAGTAAAGTTTGTAGAATACAAGATCAATAACCAGAATCAACAAACAATTACAATGAATAATCTAAAATTAAAATTTGGAAAACAGTATTTATATTGGTATCACATATATCAAGCAGTATAAAAAAACATTTTGTTATAAATCTCACAAAAGTATATGAGAACAACAAAACTATATAAAATAATGCTAATGAAAATTAAGGAATATCCAACTAAATGCAGAGATAACAAAGTTCATAGATTGGAAGACATTATTCAGATGTCATAATCCTTAGATTTAATTAAATTCTGATAAACATACCAATGTTTCTCTATAAATGGTTCTAAAATTTATGTTGATATGGAAAAGATCTAGAATAGCCAAAAAAATAACAATAAAGCTGGAGGATTTCTGTATTATTGTGATCTGATAAATATTTAACAACAAGCTCTCTGGAAATATTTTGTGGTGTGAATACACTGTGACTAGTGTAAAACTACATTAGTGCTGGGAAGTGATACACACAATCAACCCTTAGGAATGAGTGCAAGTGAGCTTCAACATACCACTTATTATACTTCATGAGTTTAGGATTTATTATCAAGTTGCCATATTCAAAATAGTGTGATATGAGTATAGTTAGTAAAAATTTAATGATAATCCAAAATTAGACCCCCACATGTATATAACCAATTATTATTATTATTGATTTTTTGAGACAGGGTCTTGCTAGTAACCTAGACTGGCCTTGAACTCACTACCTCCTGCCTCAGCCTCTCAAGAGTTGGGATCAAATGATTTTTAATAAAGGCTCAAAGATAATTCAATGAAAAAAGTCATTTTTACAGTTGCACTACAAAAATTAGATATTTATATTGTAAATATTTTTGAGAAAATGAGGGAGCTGAATTATTTGGTTTCTGAGGTCGTGTTACAGTTTGGATGATGTTGACTCCCAAAGGCCTATGTTGAAGGATGGGTCCTGTCAGGGTGAGACCATTGGGAAACTGTGGGGCCTATAAGAGGTGGGGCCTGCAGGAGTCACTGGAGGCGTGGCCTCAAAGGCACTAGTGGGACTCTGGCCTCTTCTTTCTCTTTTACACCTGGCCCAGGTGAATGGTTTTGCTCTACCATTCACTTTGACCATGATATGTGGTCTTAATGCAGGCCAAACTAACATTGCCAACTGGTCATGGCTTGGAGCCTCCAAAATGGTAGCCAAAGTAAACCTGTCCTTTTTATAGGTTGATTATCTCTGGTGTGTGGTACAGTGATAGAAAACTGATAATCACAGGTCCTGTATAGCTATAAAAATGCTATGTAAAATATGGACTCCAATATCTAGCATGTGAAGGTTGGTGTTATGCACTCACATTTTAAAGTTCTAAATAATTTTCATGAAATCAGAATAATTGATGGGTATTATTTTATATCTCAGTGCTATGGCTATGGGGGAGTAACAAAATTCTCATCCTCATGGAGGATTGTAAACAAATGTAACATAGTAACTATAACTTTTAGATTCTAACCACTGCCTCCGCCCCCCACCTTTTTTTTTTTTTTTTTTTTACAAAATAATCCTTTTTTTGAGGGAGATTTTTCTGGTCACAATAATTGTCTTTCAAAATTTAAAAGCAGCCAGGCAGGGTGGTACACACTTGTAATCCCAGCATTTAGGGAGGCTGAGGAAGGAGGTGAGCTCAAGGCCAGTTTGAAGAAAAAAAAAATCTAAAATATTTTACCAATTATTTTGAGTTTCACTTTAGATATACAAAGTGATGAAGAAACTATGAAAAGCCTAGTTGATTATTTTTCTGTATCTCATATCAGGTTTAGAGACCTGGAAAGATTTGTTTTTGTTACTGTGTCCAAGAGTAAAGGTTTTTTGAGATAAACCTGGTAAGCCTTAATTATCAGTTTAAAAAAATCATGATAGTGGTCAGATGATGCCTGAAGCCAAGGTACAAATAACTACCTCAACTGAGAGAAAGGATCATCCACAGAGAATTTAAATAACTATTAGATAGTAGGCCCCATTGAGATGAACTGGAGATATGATGGCCATGCATGTGTACTGTGGACTGATCAGGCCCACAACTTCCCAAAGGAGTGGACAGCAAAGGCTTAAATAAAAAAGACAAGTGGTATGGGATGATTTTAGGGCTCCAGGAGGATCAAAGCCCTCTAGCAGAATTCAAGATTCTCTGTCTGAGGGCTGAGATGAAGAACTTCTATGGGCTGCCATACTTATTTGGTTTTCAAACAAGGGCTGGGGTTAGAGTGGAAAATGCAGAAAAATGAGTAAGACCCTGGGAATCTGCTCAAGGACTTCTCCAAATAATAAATTACGTTAATTTAGGAGAACTATCTTATCTCCAGGTTGGCCTTCACTGCTGGAGCAAGATGCCTGCAGCTAGCCTTTATCTAGTTAATTGGGGGTGTGAGCCAGGCATCCTCACCCTTGGCCCTGTTTTGTCCTTTGCCACTACAGGCCTCAGCCAGACCAGTGATTCATCGAGGTTTACTTACTATGAATCCACTGCTCATCTCCAGAAAAGGGGCCTAAGCTTGGTACAGACTCACAAATAAACATAGAAAGCCAATTAATTAATTTCAAATCCTGCACAAAGCCACTTCATAGTGGTCTCCATCACATAAGTCAGTAGTTGCCCCCAGGTACAATATATCTCCCTAATAGCATGACAATGGTATGTGAATTGGAACTTAATAAAAATAATTATATAAGGGCTGGGCCTGGCAAGTGCAAGAGTTTGATTCTCTCTCTCTCTCTCTCTCTCTCTCTCTATATATATATATATATATATATATATATATATATATATATATATATATAAATACTACAAAGCTGTAACTAAATCCTAGCTTTTGATTTAATGCCCAAATCTTTTAACAAGGTGTATAATCCTCTGTCCTGGTTCTATCAGAGACCTTAATGTGTTATCCTCCTGTGGTGTCACTTGCTGGTCCTCCTTTGTGTCCCAAGTCATTTTGATACAAAGGGCAAAGACTCTCCCAACCTACTGGATGTCTGGTATGAGTTTGTGTTCTCTAAAATCAAAGAATGGATTTTAGAAACAACAGAGGGTAAGAGCAGAATATATTCATTGAGAGAAAGACAGCTTCTGTCCCAAGTAGGTTGCCAAGAACCCTGCCTTTTCTAGGGACTTTTCTAGAGCAAAATCACAAGACGAGGTGGAGTCCAAGGTGGGGAAAAATGGGAACTAGTAAGGTGGACATGAGGTGGGACAGAACTATGGTCACCAATAAGATTACAAGTATGATTGCTCAGGTAAAATTGATTAAATTGGGATCAAATGGGGAAGGTAGTAAGTGGCCAATGAGTGCAGAACAGGGTCTTTGCCTGTAGGGGGTTGAGTTAGTGGTTTCCTGGCTTCCCTGATGTTTATCCTCAGTGTGTGGGTGCATTTCTTTTATCTTTCCTTTTGAGGTCTGGCCCATAGTGGGAGGTGTGCCTTCCCCACAGTTGTAAAGTATCTGGTCTTCTGTGCTGGCTCCTTCAAGGCCCCTAACTTAGCTGCCTCTAATGATTTCATTCTTGACTGGTCACTTTTTAAAATCCATTGTATTGTATGAACTGTATGAAGTTTTAATCTCTTAAAAGTTAATAAAATTGTAGATTTTAGGCTAGCTTCATTATTGTAATAACTTATATTTTTGTTTCATTTCTGTGTATTTTTATGGTAATGCTTAATTATCATAAACAGTATGAGGTAGCTGTTATTTTAAAAATGAGGAAATACCTTGAACAGGATTGGTATCCCCAACTCTAGAACTCATGTGTTGAACCATTATATTACACTGCCCTAGGAATGAGCTGGATTTTGTCCTCAAATTGATATATTAGCTACTTTTGTTTGTGCTAGTTATTGTTAAGGTGGTAATTACCTTTTGAGTTCCCTTCAATAACATACCTTCTTGGCTAAGTGTGGGGGCACATGTTTGAAATCCCAGCATTTGGGAGGCTGAGGCAGGAGGATCACTGTGAGTTCAAGGCCAGCCTGCACTACATAATGAAGACTCTGTCTCAAGACAAGTAAGCAAGCAAACAAACAAAAATAGCATACCTTCTCTCTTTTCTGCCACTCAGTGGGAAGAAAGGGTCTTATAGTCATCTTCCCCTAAAAAGTATCTCTTACTGCTTATAAATCATTTCTACTGTGTTAATAGTTGCCAAATATATTCAATTTCACACTTATTCTACCTCATACCACATACTTTGTGAAGTATTCTGTGGGCTATTAGTTTGGAAAATGAGACAGTACTATTACTCATTGTATTGAGTAATAATACATTGAATTAATATACTTAAGCCTTACAATAACCACCTGGTATTACAGTTTATCATGTCCCTTTTAAAATTTTATTGGTGCACACGTGTGTTAGATTTTTTTGGTGCAATAAAGAAGCAAAAAGAAAAAGAGGCCTTTACTGAGGAAGCGGGGAGGAAATGCACAGTTCACTGGACTTCTCTGGACAGATAAAGTGGGGGGCTGAGGTTTATATGGACTCTGGCCAGAGGCGAGGTTTGAGAGGTGGGCATTAATGGTATGTAGGAGCTGATTGGAGTTTTCTTCACTGGGAAAGGAAAAAGGAAGTTGAATTTAGGTCGAGGGGAGGAGGAGGAGGAAGTGGTCACTGGGGAGATAAACCGTTTCTTTGTTTTGGCCTTCTACCAAGTTAGACCACTATCATAATATTCAGTGATTTTACTCAGGCAGAAACCTTTCAATATGCAGTACATAATTCCTTGTGGAAAGTTGGTAAAACTATGTGACACATCTTAGTTCATTTTATTTATTTACTTTTGAGACAGAGTCTTGATATACAGTTCAGGCTGACCTTTAACTCACTGTGTGGCCCAGACTGGCCTTCAGTTCACTGCCTTACCCTCCAAAATGCTGGGATTACAGGTGTTTGCCAGCATGCCAGCTTACATTTTAATTCTTTTTCTGTGTGTGTGTGTGTTTTTTTTTTTTTTTTTTTTTGTCCTCTCCATCTCTTGGTCCTCTTCCCTTTTGCAAGGATTTGTCTTATTTCTTATTGTCTATTTTTTATTTTGCTCTTTATATTTTAGGTTTTTCATATACAAGAAAACATGCAGTATTTGTACATTGTACAAATCTTAGTTAAAATTTTTGTAGCCATAAATGAAACTAGTTGATCTAATTTAAACCAAAAAATGCAGGTGTTGTAGTCAGGGTTGTGCAGAGAACAATTAGAATCAGGACATTGAGTTTATAATATTATTTTTATGATGGTCACCCAGAGTTAACACAGGAAAATGCAGGAAATCTATCCATAACATTAAAGACATAGACTATTTAGCCAAGGACCTGAATCCCATGGCAGTGTCCCACGTGAGTCCAAATGAAGACCCAGAGATCATGACAATGCCTCCCACAAATCCAACTGGAGGTCTAGAGCCCACAAGAAGGACTCACTCCAGTCTCTTTCACATATCCATGCTGGGAAGACCCAAAGATCAGAGGTAGAAGCTAGAAAGTCTATGCCAGTGTGGTGAAGGAGCTGTGCTGATAGGTTGAGTGTTCTATGCTGGAGCTGAGAATTCACACTCAAAGACCAGGGCTGTCCAAAAAAGCACCACAGCCATCCTCAGCGACATGGTGGCCCTGAGCTCCCCTGACAATAAGCACAGTTGAGTACATGCCAGGAAGCCAGTGTGACGAGTTCATCCTGGAGACCAAGTGGCACATGTCTTCCCTCCGAAGCCAGAAAGCAATGCTCAATGTGAGGACCAGAGCTTCTCCAGGAGAACCCACAATGCATCAACGCATCAATGCATAGTTTCTTCCTTCTCCATATCTCTATGTATGCTGGCAGCTTTCCTCAGGTGGAACATCTATGCTCAGTACCCTGCTGATTTAATTCAGCTGGCATTAAATTGACCACCAGTTTTTAATCCATAACAGCAGGGATTTATTTTGAGATTATAAAGGAATCCTAAGGAAAAATATAGGGATGAATGTGTTGTTTTTTTTTTTTTTAAGCAAGAACTAGAGAAATGAAAAATTTGCACCAGGAAATAAAAAGCTTTATTGCTCACATTTCATCTCTGCATCTGTCTGCAAATCTGCTTCATTTTCCTTTCTTTGCAGATTCAAATGCTGCTGAAATAGCACATGCATTTGAGATCTAGGTAATATTGGTATAAGCTGTGGATTCTAGCGGCTTCTGTGAGATTTCTGAGTGAGGGGGCAGTGAGACGAGGCTGGAGGGACACCAGGCTGATGTTCTCATCATCCCTTCTGGCTCTGGGCCCCTATTTTCACATGCAGCAGACTTCTTTGAAGGTTTGGGGGTTTACAGGATAGCAATATAATAGACATCGATTATACTTAGAGATACTTTCAGAAGTTGCTGAGAAATTTCCTTTGGTTTTTCATCCAAAAATGTCTTTCCACTTCAAAGTTTTTAATGGATATTTTCCTCCTTCTTTTCTCATGAAGGAAATGATTTTTTTTTCCTGGTGTGGCAAAGAGTAATTTTACCATCTCCTTTGCTTCTGTGGTTTATATCAATGTCCTTAAGGTCTTACACTGTATCCTAAGCACCACAAACAGGGATGTGTCTCTTTATAGTTATGTTAGTTTGCTAGGGCTGGTATAACAAAGTATCACAAAACCAGAAATTTGTTTTTTCACACTTCCAGAGGGCAGAAGTCTGAGATCACCTTAACAGTAGGGTTGGCTTTTTCTGACACCAGGGTTTCCTCTTCTCTCCTTTGCTGGGCAGCAGCTGTCTTGTATCCCTGTATCACCTTTTCTCCATATGTGTCTGTCCCTGTTTTCTCATTTTCATAAGGATGCCAATCATTGGACTAGGATCCATCGCAATGACTTCTGTTTAACTCAGTTACATCTGTGAAGATTGTATCTCTAGATATATCTTGAGGTATTGAGAACAGAGCAACAGATGAATTTTGGGGAGTGACACAATTCAGCCCAGAATGTTGGTATTTTTTGTTAAGATAACAAAGATTCAGGCTGGCCTTCAGCTGACTTTGTAGCACAGGCTGGGCTTGAACTCTGCAAATGATTCTCCTGTTTCAGCCTCCCAAATGATGGGATTACAGGAAGATAATATAGTTTTTATTTTTGTTATTTTTACTTTTCAGTGTTTATGGTATACTTACTAGGGAAGTCCTCCTTGTAGAAATTTAGTTTAACAAACAGCCTGAACTGATTAAATACCCTGGAGCAAAGATCAAATTAGAAGGGGTTAAATATATTACTTTCAGAATATTCTATTTTGTTCAGGGATTAGATTATTTAGTACAAAAAAGGCTCGTGGGCTCCATATTATTCACTGGAGATAAGTTAGAAGTAAAATGAGAATAGTTAAGAGCTGCTTAGTCAATTTAAGTGTGGTCTACTATTGAAAAACCAGAGTAAATGAACATTTATTTAGAACTGAACAGAGCACTGTGGTATGTTTTTCTATTTTTAGTGGCTAAAACTAACTTCAGTAGTGGAATATTACCCTTAAAAATTTACCATTTACCCTGACTGACATGTTTTGAAGTTTAATTTTATTTTTTATTCTTTTTCTTTTTCTCTTTGAAATAAAATGGGTTTGGGAAAAAATTTATTATTGAGAAAATTTTATGATTGATCTAGACTTAAAAGAGAATGTTAAAATGTTATTTTATATCAATATTTAATGTTGAAGTAATTGTCATATTTAAACTTCTAATATAAAGTTATAAAACTACAAAGCAAGATGATCTTATGGTTGAATATTGCAACTTGCTTTGTTTAAAATTACCCAAGTGTTCTATAGGTGCTAATGAATTCTTCAACTTGAGGAGACATGCAAAGAAAATTGCATCACTTTGATTCTGTGTGCTGCTATAAGCACTGATTTTATTTTTCCATCCATATTTTTTTCCTTTACATTGCTACCTTGTGTCAGATTAACAGATATGAATTTGCAAATGGCTTTATTTTACATGCCAGAAATAATAACTAGATTCACAAAGGAAAAGTAACCTTAGCCACCTTTTTAAAAGTTAATATTTCATATTTTTTCTCTCAATACTTATGTCATCACAACTTATTTTTTCTGGGACACCTTTGAGATTTCTTGTGTCTGAAAGTGTCACGACCAGTGTCTTTAGTGCCAGAGAAGTCATCGTCAGCTGGAAACTTGGCTGGCTCTGCCCTGCTCTTCCTTTCTTGTCCTTTCCCTCTTCATCTTCCTCCCCCTTTTTCTTTCTCTATCACTGGGGATTGAACCCAGGGTCTTCCCACTAAACTACATCCCCAGCTCTTTAAATTTTATTTTTATTTTGAGACAGAGTCTCATTAAGTTTCCCAGGCTGGGGTCCAACTTGCAATTCTCCTGCCTCAACCTCCCAGAGTGCTGGGGGTACAGTATGTACCATCATGCCATGTGTGGAGGTCTCATTTTCTAAGTATCATTACTTCTGGTTTGGCAGGCAGTGGCAAGCTTTTACATCTTTCTCCCTAACCCTGTGTTATGGTTTAGATTAAAAATGTCTCCCCAAAGTTAGGAGGTTAATGGAGGCATTATACTCACCCACTGATCAGCTCGTAACTGAGTGTGCTGCTAGGAGGTGGGGCATGGTCAAGTTGCACCCAATGTGGGGTGGAGGGGTTTCTGAGTGACCCGCCACCACTCTTTGGGTCCTTGCTTTCACTCTAATGAAGAATAAAGAAGTGGGGCTTTTAGAAGAAAATGGGGCAGTCAAGACTGGTGTAGTGGGAAGCAAAGGTTTATTTAAAGTGTGGCAAAAGCGGAGAAAGCAGAAGAAAAGCTATTTTAACAACACAGTGGTGCTGCAAGATAAGAGCCATCCCACCTGGGATGGTCCAGTAAGTACTTTATACTATAGGGGTGGGCGGGTTTTGAAGAGTAACTGTTTCACTGATTGGGGGTCTCAGCCAATCAGGGTTTTAGCCTTTGTTTTTGGGAAGGGGACAAGGTTAGCCTAAGTTAGTGTGAATAACACTTTTATTAGGATACACCAGGATACATTTTCTTTTTCTTTTCTTTTAAAAAGAATAAAATCAAAAGCAGATCAGAATAAAACAACGCAAATAACACAGGACTTCAAGACAACAGGAAATCAACAGTGGCTACCACAATGTCTCTTGTTGTCTTTTAAAGAGTTGTCTATATCTTCACATACAATAAGTTAATACAAAACAAAATAGTATAAAAGCAAAACAAAAGAATGAGAGCCTTATGAGTTTTCAAAACCAGACAATAGGAAATCAATAATGGCTACCATACTGTCTTTTGTTTTCTTCAAAATACCTTCACACACATTGAAATTGGATAATTGAAAACAAACTAAGACCAATCAAAACCAAGAATAAGAGCATTACTAGACTTCAAAACAAAGTGATAGGAAATTAGCAATGGCTGCCATGTCTTATTTTTTTCAGTGTAGTTGTTCATACTATCACACATACTAAAATCAATTCTTGTAAACTCTTTAGGTGAACTTCTAGGCTTATATAAACCTATACATGTTATCTATCCTTTCTGTATTCGGGGGGGGGGGAACAAAATGAAACACAACAAAGTATAAGAAAAATAAGAAGCAAGAGTCAAATAGATAACTATAACAAAGAGCCCAAAACAAAATGTAGGCTTTCAAAACAAAGTGGTAAGAACATAACTAATGTTGTTTTGCATAGTTACCTTTGAAAGTCTTACTCGAATTACCAGATATAGTCATGAAATATTGATCTAATCCTATGGAAGTTAACTGTTTTGTTCCAAGAACTAGTAGAATTAGTAGTATAATCATCTTAGTAACCTTAAGTGTATGTTGACAAATTCATATCTTTTTTCCTGCTCTCTTCCTTTTTTCTCCTTTTTCTTGAGTTTTTTCCTCTTTAAGCAATTTCATACCCTTTCACAATATTTGTTGAAGATTTTGTGTCTTATTTACTCTTTCAATTTCTCACACTAGGGAGACAATACAGTATTTACACATGTGGGTTTGCTTTATTTCACTTATGAGTACAGTGTCAAGTCACATCCACTTACCTATAAAAGCCTCAATGTTGTCCTTCTTTATAGCTGAGTAGTATTCCGTTGTATAAAAATAACACATTTTTATCCATTTCTAAGTTGATGGGCATTTGGGTTGTTTCCAAGATTTGGCTATTACAAATTGTGATGCTATAAACATGGCTGCACATATATCAACATGGTATGATGTTTTTAGTTTTTCTGGGAATGTCCCCAGAAGTGGAATATCTGGGTCAAATGGGATCTCCAATTCCAGCTTTTTGAGGAACCTCAAGACTGATTCCTGTAGAGGTTACACCAGTCTACACTCCCACCAACAGCACAGAAGGGTTCCTTTTTTCCCCCATAGCCTCTTCAGCATTTGTTATTGGTGGCTTTCTTGATCTTAGCCATTCTTTCTGGGGTCAGATGGAAGCTCAGTGTTGTTTTAATTTGCATTTCTCTAATGACCAATGATGTTGAATATTTTTTCATGTATTTATTTGCCATTTGTATTTCTTTATCTGAGAAGTGTGTATTCATCTTAGAGGCCCATTTTTGGATTGGGCCTTTGAATTTTGGGGGCCTGATGTTTTTTAATTCTTTATATCTTTTAGATACAAGTCCTTTGTCTGAGAGACAGTTGACTAAGATTTTTTTCCCAATTCATGGATTTTCTTTTTACTCTATTGGAGATTTCTTTTGACATGCAAAAACTTTTTAATAAGATGAGATCCCAGTTGTTGATTCTGGGAAGTATTTCCTGTGCAGTTTGATTTTTATTCATGAATTCTCTGCTGACCCTTTTGTCTTCCAGATTTCTACTTACTATGGCTTCCAGCAGATTTAGTGTTTCTGTTTTAATATTTAGATCTTTGATCCATTTTGAATTTAGTTTAATGCATGATGATAAGCATGGGTCTAGTTTCAATTTTTGGCATCTGGAAAACCAGTTTTTCCAGCACCACTTATTAAAGAGACTATCTTTCTTTCAGTGAACATGTTTGGCCTCTTTGTCAAAGATAAGGTGACTGAGTGTGTTTGTAGTTGTGGTTGTGTCTTCTAATCTATTCCGTTGATCTTTAGGTCTGTTTTTGTTCCAGTACCATGCTGATTTTATCACAGTAGCTTTGTATTTTAACTTCAGTTCAGGGATTGTGATGCCTCCTGCCTTGCCTTTGTTGCTCAGAATTGCCTTTGCTATTCTAGGTCTCTTCTGATTCCAGATGAATTTTAGGAATGATTTCTCTAGATCTGTGAGTTATACTAATGGTATTTTGATTGGATTTGCATTAAATCTGTATAACAATTTTGGGAGAATGGCTATTTTCACAATGTTTGTTCTTCCTATCCATGAACAAGGAATGCCTTTCCATTTTCTGAGATCCTCTTCAATTTCTTTTTTAGAGTACTATAATTTTCACTGAATAGATCTTTTACTTCCTTTTTTAGATAGATTCCTAAGTATTTCAATTTTTGGATGCTATTGTGAAGGGTGTGGTTTCTCTTATTTTTCTCTCAATGACTTTGTTTTTTGTGTACAGGAATGTGTTGATTTTTGAGTGTTGACTTTGTATCCTGCTACATTACTGGATTTGGTTATTTTGTCTAGAAGTGTTTCAATCAAGTTTTGGGGGTCTTCTATGTAAAGTATCATGTCATCTGCAAAAAATGATAGTTTAACCTCTTCCTTTCCTATTTTTACTCCTTTTAGTTCTCTCTCTTGTCTAATTGCTCTGGCTAATGTTTCTAGCATTATATTGAATAGAAGTGGTGACAATGGACATCTTTGTTTTGTTCCTGATTTTGGAGTGAAAGCTTTCAGTTTTTGACCATTTAATGTTATGCTTGCAGCTGATTTGTCATAAATGATTTTGATCAGATTGAGGTAAAACCCATCTATTCCAATTTTACATAGGGTTCTTATCATGATTGAGTCTTAGACATTATCAAAAGCTTTTTTCTGTGTCTATTGAAATGATCCTGTGGTTCTTATCTTTGGCTCTATTAATATGGTGAATTACATTTATTGATTTGCATATGTTGAACTATCCCTGTAGTCTTGAGATGAATCCCACTTGGTCATAGTATAATCTTCTTGATGATTTACTGCATTCTCTTTGCCAGTATTTTATTGAGGATTTTTGCATTTATGTTCATTAGGAAGATTGGCCTGTAGTTCTCTTTTTTTTTTGGTTGGGTCTTCCTCTAGCTTTTGTATTAGGATAACACTTCTTTCCCAGAATGAGTTAAGGAGAATTGCTTCCCTTTCAATTTCATTAAAGAGTTTGAGGAGTGTTGAAATTGTCTTGAATTTCTTGTAGAATTCAGCTGTGAATCCATTAGCATTTGGGCTTTTCTTTGCTGTTAAGGTTCTAATTACATTTTTACTTTCATTAATTGAAATTGGGTTATTCAGCAGTTTTATATCTGCTGATGTAGCTTTGGTATTTCATATATGTTTAGGAATCTGTCCATTTCTTTTGTGTTATCAAACCTATGAGAGTAAAGGTTTTCAAAGTAGGTATTTATGATCTTCTGTATTTCCACATGGTCTGTAGTGATTTCACCCTTTTCATTCCTTATTGCATAAATTTGAGTTGTTTCCTTACTTTTTAAAATAAGGTTGGCTAGGGGCTTATGAATTGTATTTATTCTTTCAAGGAACCAACTCTTTGATTCATTAATTCTTTGTATTGTTTTCTTAGTCTCTATTGCATTGATTTCTGGTCTGATCTTTTTAATTTCCTCCTTTCTTTGTGCTTTGGGCTTGAGTTTCTCTTCTTTATCTAGACATCTGAGGTATAGTATCAGGTTGTTTATTTGTGCTTGTTCTTTTTCCTGATGTGGGAATTCACTGCAATAAATTTCCCTCTGAGGACTACTTTCATTGCATCTCACAGATTTTGGTAAGTTGTATTTGTATTTTCATTACTTGTAGATATTTAATTTCTACTTTAATTTCTTCTGTAACCAATTGATTGTTCATTAGTGTATTATTTAGTTTCCATGTGTTTATGGAGTTTTTTCAGTTTCTTTTGTCATTAATTTCCAATTTATAGCAATATGATCAGATAATATGCATGGGATAATTTCAATTCTTTTGCCTTTACTTAATCATGTTCCATGGGCTAGTATATGGTCTATTTTAGAGATAGCCCATATAAAGCTGAGAAGAATGTATATTCTGTTGTTGGGTAGAACACTCTGTACAAGTCTATTAAGTTCATTTGTTCACAAGTTTGGTTAAGTTCCTTTATTTCTTTGCTGGTTTTCTGCCTTGTTGATCTGTCTTTTTGTGGCAAGGGGGTGTTAAGTTCTCCTGTTATGATTGTATTATTGCTTATTTGATTTTTCATTTCTATTATTTGGCTGTCTGTGCTGCATTCTTCAGTTGAGTGGAGGATGTTAGGCAGTCCTTACTGGGTCTCTCTTGGCACTCAAAGGCTCCCCAAATGGGGTGTGTGTGCTGGGTAGACCTTCAGCACATCCCATGTGGCTCATCAAAGCTCCCTTGCTGCTTGAGGTCACTGGGCTAGGCCCTACCAGGTTCTGCATGGTATAGTAAGGCTGAATGATATGTGGAGTGTACTGGGCAGGCCTTCAGCTCATGCCATATGTGGTACACCAGAGCTCCCCAGATTCTTGGAGTCATGGGCAAGGCCCATCCAGGTTCTGAGGAAAGTCCTGTGGCTGCAAAGCTAGGTAGGGATCACTGTGGAGGCCTTCAGGTGGAGGCCTTCAGGTCGAGCCACTCAACATGTGGCAGCTCCTGGCTTCCCAAAGGTCACTGGGCGGGTCCCAAACAGGACCTGAGTCAGCAAGGTGCATTTTCTTAAGTACATACTACACAAATAAGAGCATGATGGTCTTACAATCCTCAGCCCCAGGTAAGCATGTGATGATTTTACTCTGTTAGTCATCCATATTTTGTCCTAGGTTTTTGTTTATGTCCCTCTAATCTGCCCTTATGTTAAGAAGAGGTGCATCACTGGGGTGTTTTTTTGACCCCAGCCCCCTCCTGCAACTTACTTTTCTTCCTGGCCACTATGGGATGAGCAGCTTTTCCTCCACTGTGCCCTTTCACCAAGCTGTTCTCCTTGGGAGTCTGCTGACTATAGACCGAACACTAAAAATGTGAACCCAAATAAATTTCCTTTAAGTTGTGTGTCCTGGGTATTTTGTCCCTGCAACAGAAAAGTGTCTAATACAGGAAAATGTAGCTAAAATACCTTCTGGTTTTTCTCTCTATAAAGAGTTGAGATTTCAAGATGAGAATGGTCTAGGTTCTTATACTACATAGTTCAACCTTATACTGATTGTAAGGATAAGTGTTGAGCTTCTGAGCCTCTATAAGGAGAGATAGTAAAATTATTGTAAGTAGTAAATAGAAAAATACTTGCAGTGTGGTTAGGAAACACCTGGCACATGATCACTGTTTAAAAAGTAGTAGCAATAATTAACAGTGATACTAATCATTGTTTTCACTGTAGTTTTGAGAAAACAAAATTGCACAAGGGCAACTCATAGACCAACAGTATGGGATTCAAAAGGAGGGTTTGGGAGACTGAGATGTTAGTCAGTGGAAACAGAATTTCACAGAAGAGAGGAATGAATTCAAGAATCAATTAATTGTATATCATGGTGAGTATAATTAACAATATTATATACTTGAAATTGCTGAGAGAACAGATTTTAAGTATTCTCCAAATAAAAATATTATATATATGTTAGTTTGATTGAGCCATTCCAGTGCATACATATTTTCCACATGTCTTTGTGTTCCTACTTTCTAATTTAATTCCATTCATAAGATCTTAAACTTCTGAAATTTATTGAAAATGTATTGTTTTGTGTATATTCTACCTTAGTGGACTTTTCATGTACACTTGGGTAGAATGAGCATTCTATGATTATTCACTAGAGTATCTTACATATATTAATTAAGTCAAGATGATTCATCATCTAATTCCTTGTTGATTTATCTATGTACTTATCTTAATCAGTAAATGAAGGCCGGGGATTTAGCTCAGTGGCATAAGTGCCTGCCTGGCAAGTGCCTGTAGTAAGTTTTAGAATTTAGATGCACTTTTTTTTTTTTTTTATCATACTCCATGTATATTATTTGAAGTCTGTGTATTCAGGACCTTTGTCCATTTTTAATTGGATTTTTTTTAAGTTAAAAGGATTCGCTATATATATTCTTAACAGATACATGTTTTGCAAATCATATTATCTCTCATTCTCTGGGTTATCTTTTTTACTTTCTATGAAGCATCAAAGTTTGACTTTGATTATATCCAGTTTATTTATTTTTCTTTTTTTATTTTGGCTTTGGTTCTCATATCTAAGAATCCATTGCACAATCCAAAGCAATTGATTTTATTTTTATAGTTTATGTTTCTCTGCTGACATTTGCTGTCTCTTCTCTTTTTAAGACTGTATTTTCTTTCAACATATTTTCCTCTAGAGCATAGACTATTTTTACAATAGCTTCTGCAAATCATTACTACACTCAAGTCTCAGAGTTGATTCATGTTGACTCGTTTGTTCTTCCTTGAGTCTAGGCCACATTCTCTTGTTTGTTTCTCTACTCAGTGTCTTACAAGGTTACAAATACTGGCTAGGCTATGTTCCTAGCCAGCCAGGTCCTCTTCTAAGTTCATGTGTTTGTGGCAGAATTTAGTGCCTTACGATTATGTGACTGAGATCCCCATTTTCTTGCTGCCTGTCAGCAAGAGTTACTCCTAGAGGTGCACCCGAATTCCTTGTTGTGTGGTGCTCTTGACTAAATTGCCAGGTCCTGGTGCTCTCAATTTTAAAGCCAGTGGTGGAGAAATTTTATGCACTGAATCCCCATTATGCTTTGAATCTCTGGGTTTTTCTGTTCCTACCTCCAAAACCAGATTCCAACGGCTTCTGTGATTAAGTCAGTCTCACCTGGATAACTTCCTTTTCCACAGTCAGTTGGTTTGAAGTATCTATGAGATTTCTTTACAGCAGTTTCTAGATTAGGGATGGGTTGAATAACTGGGCAAAATGTATGTACACTGGGGACTTTGGATTTTAGGACTATCTTCTATCTGCTAATCATAATTCGTGTAGCTAGACCATATTTTAATTTTGTTAAAGGTTGCCTAGTATATCTCTTTCTATAATATGACTTCAACATTCTTATGTTCTCATGTTTTAAATGTCATTTATAGTATATAGCTGGACTTAAAGTAATACTTTTGGAGTTTCTGTTTTATAATTGGTGAGTTTATTCCACTTAGTGAGTCTTGACATATTTAGAATTAGTTTTATTATCTTATTTTGTGCTTTCATTTATTTTACTACATGTTTCTATTTACTACTCCTCACATTCTTTTGACGGGTTTGGTTGATTTTGTTTCATCTTTTTCTCTCTACTAGTTTGATAGATAATTTCAGTGGTTTTCTTAGAACTTATAAACTTATTAACAAATATAAATCACTCAGTATCTCTCTTTGTGAGATAAAGAAGACAGAAAACTTAAAATTACTTCTATTCTAATCATCTCCTTTAATCTTAGAGAAAAAGTAGATTGCTTATATATGAAAGACACTGATGACAGATTTCTCATCAGCATCAACTGAACATAGTAACAAAGTATCTTCTAAGAACTATGGTAAATTAACTGTCTACTTAAAAGTCAGTAACTGCCCAAAATATAATTCACGATAGTTTTTTTTTGACAGATCCTCCTTGGAGGATCTATAAAAATTGGAGTACTGAATGATGTATGCCAGTCAGAAGAAAATCAAATAATTACAAGAAAGGAAGGGCACATACGAAATAATTTTGATGAAAGAGCCTGGTCAGCACACCAGTATATTTTTGTAAACATGTACTAGAAAAGGTAATACTAAGAAAAAGTTCTGTGGGATACTTCATTCTCCATTTTTATACATGGATATAAGGGTGGAGAAGGTGAGTATCAAAGTTGCATGAGGTCACATGTCTGGGAGAATGGTCTCTTGCTCAGTGATGGTATGAGACTCAAAGAGCAACACTAATAATTGGGGTATCTTCTTTGAGATACTCTAATGCAGAGAGTTCATGCATGAGTTTTAGAATGTATAAGAAAATTTCACCCAGGTTCTCTGTTGAATTAAAATAAATTCAAGAGCAAGAAATTTCTCTAAGGATAAATTGTGTCAGTTCAAATTATTTGAAATCCTGTGTGTCAGAGTGATTTTTCAGTCACTTTATGATTACATGGATTTTGAGAAATATTCACACCTGATATTGACCATGTGGAGAAACTGAAGACCACAAGAGAGACCAAACTGAACCAGCAAAATTGCTTTTAGTGAACAGTACAGTTCATCTATATTTGGGGATACATTCTAAATAATAAAACACATGAAATGTTTTGGCTTTTTAAAAAAAGATCACCTGATTTGTTCTCTAACCAGGCTTACAAGCAGCAATGTAAGCTTTTAAAATTATAGGTAATTACAAAAAGGCACATTAAACCTCAGTTAATCACAGTTGTTTCAAAAATATGTCCCCTTTCTTCACAATGTGGTAACCCAGCCAAAACTTGGATAAACTGGCATTTCCCTAGATCACATGTTTCATTCCTAAACACAATGCCTCTTGTGTTTCTTTCAGGTGTCCGTACTTTCTCTGAAAAATAGATCTCCCCTTCCAAAGCTTGAGCATTATCTGTTCTTTGTTTGAAAATAAGTGCATTGTTCATGTGTGGACTAGTCGCACAGGTGTTTTACCTTTCTTTTTCCAATCAGGCTGATCCTTAAGCCTTTCATAAAATCAGTTCAGTTTAGTTAAATCTCCAACATCCACATCTCATTGCTGTTTCCCTTTATGGCCATAATGTAAGCAAGCCTGCAATATAACCAGATCATCTTTCATTTCATTGTGTTTACCCTTTTAATTAATATCTCCAGAATGGTCTTCATTTGCTTCTTTCTGAGTCCAGGAAAGCTAGTTCCAGGGCAAGGCTGAAGTTTGGATCAAGCATTAACAGTCCAAATTGCTTTCATTTTTCCTGAACTTCTGTTGCTGTTTAGGGTCACCAGATTTGCTCCTGTCACTACAAAGCACTATCTGAAAGCTTTGCATGAAATTAAACTCCTTACAGTGTAACCAAACTCAATAAAGCCACAAAAACCTGTATTGAAGCAAGTCTTTTCCTGAGTGGGGCATGTGAAACACTGACATTCTTAACACAGCACAGAATGGGTATCAGGTAACTGATTCTCTCTTCTAAAATATAGGGTTTCAACCTCTAATTTTATTTTCAAACAGGTACTTTCATATTATTCTGTAGAAAATAAGGAGGGTATACACTCAGATCATGGGCAAGCTATAGCTGAGAAAAGAATGGGATGGGGAGCAGAGTTACTTAAAGACTTCGTTTTTCAGTGAAAAAGACTATAATGGATATTACTTATCAAAGTTATTTTTTTCCTAACTATGGAACACAAAGTTTCAACTCTTTCATGCTTCCAGGTTTTTTCATACTCTTTATGTCATTTACTGTATTGAAGTGTATTTCTATAAAATATAATGCATATTTTAGCTATTCATTATTCCTATTGTTTTGTGGCTTCTTGTTGACTTTCATCTTCCTACTATATTTAGGAAGTTATGTAATAGGCAACAGTGACTAATTAACTGGTAAAAAATCTAACTTCTTTTTCTAATTGCAGTTTTCCTCAACACAGCAATGTGCTCAGTGCCTTATTGGTTAAAAGGAGAATGTCAGACATTACTAGTGTGTATTTTTGCTTCTTTGTCCAATTTTCCAAACATAATGAATATGGACTTAATTGTGAAACACACTATAATTGTTCCTATACAATTTAATTTTGAAAATTGATGCACATTTTTTTTTCTTTCTTTTCTTGAGGAGGAGGGATTGGAGAGTGGTACTAGGGACTGAACCAAACTTAGTTTGGTCCCTAGAACCACTACTAGCTTTTATAAAATTTTGCAATGAAGTGTCACTGTGCAGCCTAGGTTGGCTTGAATTTGATTTCCTCCTTTCTCAGCTTTCCAAGTAGCTGGGATTATAGGTGTGCACCATCACATTTCTTTAATTGTTTGAAAAATGCAAGGGTGCTTGCCTGTAGTCCCAGCATTTGGGAGGATGAGGCAGGAGGATTGCAAGTTTGAGTCCTGCATGAGGAATTTGGCAAGATGCTGTCTCAAAACAAAGAAGATCTGGGAATGTAGCTCAGTGGTAGAGTGACCCTGGGTTTGATTCCTACTACCAAAATAAAGAAAACTGTTGAGGTTTGCAACCTCAAAAATTTATATTATAATTTTAAGCTTGATAATTTTATAGAAAAAATTAAACTAGAGTTTGGTATTCATATTCTACATCCTGGTAATTCTCTATAGCACTGTGGTACAGAGTTCATATGAATTATCAATTGGAAGGAAGCACTATGTGAAGATATTAAGATAATTTTATTTATAAGGATGTGCCATGCCTCAGCCTTAAGAAAAGTGTTAAGACATTTCAATGTTTAGAATTTCTTATATTGATGTCTGAAATGCACATAACCATAATATGGAGCTTACATTCAAGCATAATTTTTCCTGTCTGTAATTATGCATTTGAGCATAGGTCACATATACATGCCTGAGCCAGCTGATCTCAAAACTCCTATTCTGTACCCCTTTAGGACTTCTAGAGAAAGATCTACTCTCTACATATGTAGGAAGGAGCATTTCTTTTTTAAAAAAATTTTTTTTTTGGTTTTTTTGAGATGATCTCACTGCATAGTTCAGGCTGCCTCTGAACTCACTGTGTAGCCCAGGCTGGCCTCGAACTTGCAGCAATCTTCTTCCCTCAGCCTTCTGAGTGCTGGGATTATAGGCATGTGCCACGATGCCTGGTTAGAAGTAACATTATGAAACTCCTTTCTTGAATGGAGAAAGGTAAAATATTTTTTTCCAGCAGCAAGTGGTTAAAATTTGCAAACACGATTTGTCTGAACTGTCTAGAGTTTTACTTAATACACTGCTAAAATGACTCAACAATGTTTTTTCAACTGTATTGAAATATAGTGTATATATTTCTTTCAAAAAAATCACATGCATTGTATATGTTGTGTGATATTGAGATTGAGCCAAGGATTTATGCGTGCTAGGCAAGCATTCCTAGCTGAATATATATATTCTTAAAGTGTACAGTTCAGCAAGTCTGGATAAGTTTGTATGTATCTGTGAAATCAGCACCAAAACATGTCCATCACCTCTCCAAAATCCCCCATGCTCCTTTATAATCCCTCTCCCTTCTATTCTTTCCTCTAACCCCTCATTCTTTATCCTCAGTTTCTACTGAGTTACTTTTCATTTGTGTTTCATACAATTGAGATAATATAACAGTTAATATTTTATGTGTGGCTTTTTTGATTCTACACAATGATTTTAAGACATCCATTTCATTTATCTATTCAAATGTTAATGGACATTTGGGTTATTTTCACTTTGGTATTTATTAAACAAATACTTTTTGATGACTACATATTACTGTCTGGGCAATTACTGTTCCAAAAAATGGGAGACTACTATGAATAAAATAAATAACATTCTGGCCCCCAAAGAAGCTTACTTACATAGGGAGATTAGAATATCATATACACAAACACATAGTATATCTGGTAAGAAAAATAAAGTAGGTTAAGGGGGGATAAAAAAATATGGTAAGAAAAATAAAGCAAGGAAGAGGGGATATGCCATATCTTTGATAAAGGGTACTGTGGCAAAAATATATCCATTAATTGAGAAGAATAGGCCATTTTTGTAGGCTCAGAGGATTCATGGGATAAGATTTCAAAGTTTCTTGGTAAGTTGAAAAAGATATCCCTGTATGCAAACAGACCTCTGACCATGACATCCTTCTTCACCAGAGTCCTGACTTTGACATATTAGATTTTACAAGATTGGGAATTATAATCAAATATGGAGCCTAGTTAGTCTTTAGGTTCAGGAGAACTCCTTGGCTATTCAATGCCAAAGAAATCTCTGAGTTTTCAATTTTCCCCCTTAAACTGATAATTATTTTTAGCCTTTGATTTTCTTTTTCTGTTCACCACTTGTACTCTTCAATAGATATTTGTCCTTACAACTAGTACTTCCACAAAAGCCTGAGGTATTACATATGCCAGTACATTTTCTTTCCATTGGTATCTCATCCTGTTCACCACATCTAAAAGCTCTAACAGTTACACTCCTATAGCATGCCAGGCACTATCAGTGTGCCACCTGCCACCAGTGATATGTGGCAGATAAACTAAAATAGAGAAAGCCTTATTTTAGAGTCTGATTCTTTGAATAACTGTAACCACTCAAATTACAGATTTGGGGAACATGGAGAAAGATAGTGAGTGCTTTCAGGGTCAACAATTTTGAAGAAGTAGTAAAAGTAGTATTGGGCAGAGAGTTGATCTGCAATAAAGTTGTACCGAAAGACTCAGCTAATCCCATGGAAAGATCTGGAGCTGGATGACTCTTTGAAGTTGTTCTTTCTTGAGGTAAGAGATCAAGTTCTTATACCCAAATGGAACAGTCACTGGGTATGGATTTGGAAGCAGTTCTTTTTAGTCAAAGTCAACTTGTAGAGAGGTTCTCAACTGCGAGCCACCTGCCAAAGAGAGTAGGGTCACCAATAGCCTCTGTCTTACAGAAGGCTTCCATAGCAGCCACTATAGTATTTGTGAGAGTGTTGTTTTGGAATAAATTCCTAAAAATGGAATCAATTTATTATGAAAAAATTTATGTAATTTTGCTAGATATGGCTAAATTCCTGAAAAGGAGGCTCCAGTAAAGCTGTGGACTGCAAAGATAGAACAGAGATCTTGATTGCTGACAAGGAACAACAAAACAGAAAACATGGCCTGAGGGCATCACATGAAGCACTAAGATTCCACCCTTTGCAGTTTCACAATTGCAAAAACTAAAGACTTTGCTTTGAGAAGAAAGCCACAGAATGCCATGTTTTGAATGGAGCCACACCATGTTCCAGAATGGTGATGACCTAAAAAATTTGTTCCTCAGAATTGGATTCAGAGTGCTCAGAAATCCAGGTACTTGACCCATACAAGAAACAAAGAAGCTCGGCTGAAAAGGATGAGATACCAATGGAAAGAAGCTCCTGCTGGGAACAGACCTTGGCATCATCCATATGGCACTGGTTTGAGGTGCATACAGAATACAAGAATTGTGGTAGCAGGAAGACTTCCACTCAGATTTCAGAAGAAAGCCTGGGAGGCCAGGCTGTGTACCCAAGAGGGCAGAGTGTGAAGCCAAAGGTGCAGTGGAGATCCTAGAAGTGTGGAGAAACAAGGAATGTAGATCATCTTAGAAAAACTTCAAGGAAGGAACAAAGTGGGCCCAATAGAGAAGCTATAGGAGCTACAACCACCAGAAGTGCTGTATGGATAGAAACATCCAAGCTCTTTGGAGTTCACATCTTTCCACAGATTGCTTTAGATGCTGCACATGGAACTACAGGACTTAATGTTTGTCCTGCTGAGGTTTGGACTTGCTTTGGTCCCATTCCTTTGTATCCTCTTGTTTGCAGCTTTTGGAATGGAAATATTTAACTTTCTTTTCACTTGTACAGGGGCTCACAGTGAATATTTTGCCTTAAATCTCAGAGGAGACTTAGCACTTGGACATTTTAGCAATGCTGAAACTTTGAGGATTTTGACAACTACTGGAGA
The DNA here is from genome assembly GCA_004027455.1 of Hydrochoerus hydrochaeris. NCBI lineage: Eukaryota > Metazoa > Chordata > Mammalia > Rodentia > Hydrochaeridae > Hydrochoerus > Hydrochoerus hydrochaeris. The sequence continues at coordinate 172,304 of PVLA01000587.1, forward strand.
TAGACTAAATGCCTTTTGCATAAAGGGATGTATATAAGTCTTTGGAGGGCTGATGTAGAATGTTATGGTTTGTGTCTGGATGTTCCTTCCTAGCCTCATGCAATTACGTCAAGGGAAGTGACTGAATCTAGATTTTGTAATTGGTTCATTGTCTAGTGCTGGGATTGGGTGTTTGAGTGCTACACCCACCCTAAGATGGGTAACCTGCATACAACATAGAGAAGAAAAGAGGCTTGCTGCCCTTTGACTCTTGGGACTTTTGTTGTCTTCCTTCACCATAACCTATTGCCCACTCTGCCATGCCACTTTGCTATGCCATGACCTGTTGCCCACTCATGCCATGCCATATCTGCTTTGGAGACAGCTGAAACCTCTACAAACTGTGAACTAAATAAACCTTTCCTCCTTTAACTTTTGGTGTTGGATATTTTGTCTCAACAGCAGGAGACAAGTAATGAAAACAGACCCTGATAGTCCAAGGAAATTGTAGGACCCAAAAAAGGTCTAAGTTCTTGCTGTTCTTGTACAGTTACATAAGCAAAGAAGATGAATTGTCAAATGAAATTATGTGGTGAATGGCTTACAATTGTGCATCTTTGGACTGACTTAATTTATATAACTTGGCCAAATAATCCAACTTAATGTGTTCCTTAGTAAATACAGTTACCTTCATTCTATTTCATACATGTTTTGATCATAATCTAACTTTTGGGGAACACAAAAAATCCAGTTTTATAAATGAACACTATAAACACCAAAAAAAGCTAATATAACTTAAATTTCTGGATAGAACAATTCTTTGATTTGGTTCTTTTTGATTTCATCATTTGAGACGGGGCTCGAGAGTATGTCTCTGTGTTACCTAGACTGGCCTCAAGCTTGTACTTCTCCTGCCTTTGCCTCCAAAGAAGCTGAGAGTACATTTATGTGACATTACACCTGGCATTGGTTTGATTCTTAAGTTGTTACTTGGAATTAAAATCCTAAAGTAATTATAGTCTTAGAAATTTGTCTGTAAATAAGTAAATACTAAATGGAGATTTTACATCTACTGTCTCTTTTCCTCCCAGTGATGCAGCAGCGAGGATTTTGATTTAAAGCCATATATTCCTGACATCAGCTTTTCTCCCATTAAAGCAGAAAAAAGTGTATATCTTTCAAAATTGAAAACAAAAAAGTTGCTATATATAGACAGCTTAAAAGCTAATGTTAAGCACCTGAAGGGATAAACAGTTATGGTTATGCATATTTCTTAAGACCTTTTCATTTTTCATATATGTTAGGTGTTCTGAGATCTCTGCCAGGAAATGGATATAACCTTTCCACTATCAAATGCAGATTAAATCCCTGTCTCCAATCTCAAGTAGGTCATTCATTAATCTGACATGCTCTGCTTTGTTTACATAAAGAAGGGTAAATTTTAGCTTTTAGTTTTACATTTATTTCTTTTTTGCTTGGAAGGATTCAATTATCTTTAACATAATTTCATTGTTATCCTTCAGTGAAAACACAGTAAGGGGGAATGATACAACTGAGAGACCATCCATTTCAGCCTGATCGGTTACTACCATCCTTGATTGATGATCCCACCCATCAAAAAGTTAATTTTTTTATAGTGAGGCTATTTATAAGCATTTGTCATAGATTTAGCATTGAAACTGTCGATTTTCTAAATTTTGCTATACAGAAATCACCGTAGGCTCTTGAACATAGTGGTATAAAGAAAAACCAAAGCTCTTTCTTGTGGCTTCTGTCAGCGCACTCTTTGTGGGCCCCAATTCTGATTGGTAAAAGGCAGTGAGGCATTGTTGGAAGTCTGGGAGTTTTTAAAGGGGCTGTTTGGGAGGTATGTTGAAAGTACTTCAAGTTTCTTTCAATACTTGCTTCTCTCTGTTCTCACCAAGGCAATACAATGACTCTACCTTCACAGAGAGGGAAAAAAACCCAAACAAACATAAGGACAACTGTCAGAGGCAGTTGATCTTATGATAAGTAAGTTCAATGTCCTCATAACACCTTCTATTGCTTCTGTATTGAATGTTCTCCTATGCACCCTTCACCTTTTTCTACCTTGGCTTATACCCAGAAAGGTAGACCTGTTTAGCATCTAGCAGTGGATTTCCAAGTGTGGCCCCTGGACCTGTGGCATCTGCCACACCTGGGGACTTATGAGAAATGCCAATTTTCAGGTCCTATCCCAAGCAGGCCCTCTGTCTTGTTCTAACAAACCCTCATGTGATTCTGATGCACACTAATCTTTGAGAGTCATTGTGCCATGTAATTTAACTTGCTTGTAGTCTCCTGTTGGGTTTGATCAGTGGGAAGCACCAATAGGAATTGTGAAAAAGAAAGGAGGTTGCAGTCTGAGTACTTGTTTTCCCGGCTCTTGCCTTGGAAGGCCACCACTAGTTGAGTGTGTTTCTTTAATGGAGGCCTCTCCTCCTCTCAGGAAGTCCTCTCTATACTGCTATTCTCTGCAGGTTGTAGTAAATCTGTTTGTGTAGCTCTTACTATAGCTGGCCTCCCAGGGTCCTATGTGATTCCTTATTAGCGTCTGTAAAATCTGCTCACACTTTTATAGATGATCCCTTTTGTAAACTTTTTTCAGGTACCTATCTGGGTGTACCTGAACTGTGACTAACATAATAGTTCCCAGTGGCAATTTTCTTTCGGGGGAATGACATTCAGTCAAGTGCTCACTTTACTTTTGTGCATATGTTTTCTTCTCTTTCTTTCTTGATAGGTTTGGTATAAGACTAAGTAAGTTAATATGCTAATTGCAGTGCCTGGCTGATAGGCATTTAGGATATGGTATTTATTGTAGAGTGTTACAATCTTTCCTATGTGCAGTCATGTGATATCAATATGTTAATGTCCTCAATTCCACTGCCTTACTTATTACCTCTCTTACCAGTATTAACATTGATTGCCATATTGATTACCTGATTTTAAATGGAGGACTGCCAGATCAATAAAAATGTTCAACAGTTAGGGAGTAACTGATAAGTTAAACATTAAAATCTGTTCTAAGTCATTTGACTCAAAGTATCATTAAACTTGTAATTAAGTGATGATTATTATCTAATACTAAAACACACAGAATAGTTTGCATTTCCTTATAAACAGCTGTTGTTCTTCTTCTTTAATGTCCTTGGAATGTCCTGGCACTACTGTGAACTTCTCCGTGTTGGTAGGAAGACATAAAATGATAAAAATAAGTGAATAATTAAGAAGAAGTCCATGAATGGGTCTTAACATGGCTTTTGTCTCAGTGTGCCTACTTTGTCTACAGCCAGGTTCATGGGTATGCAACCTGTGCAATCTCTGCACTTGAAAGAGCTAAGGCTTGGTGTAATGTTTCTACTGGAATTAAAAAATGATAGACCTATTATTTTCATTTTGCACTCTAATTTATGTTAGTTCTTGCTTTATCTTGTTTATTTAAGAGAGCCGACTATGTATGATCACTGTCAAAAATAAGATCTGATTGTTAGTATTTATAGGTATTAATAATTGTTTCATTAATAGTGGTCTCTGGATGAAAAGTTCTATGCTCCAACTCTCACTGTTTTAAGCAAATTTGTTCTCCTTAAAGACTGAAACACAATTTCACCTGTATTTCTATTTTTAAGCAAATTTAACAGATAAAGAAACAAATGAGATCCCACACACAGTCTTCAAGCTTATTGAAAACACCGAGGCCAACTTTGGGTTCTAACAGGAACTGCTATTTGATTTCATCAGTCAGCCAAACATGAAAGCTCTGACTCAAAGCTACGAACATAAATGACACTTGTTTTTCTTTGGTGAGTTTTTCTTTGAGAGTAAAACAAGAAATAGTAGATATTCTTGGTATCTTGGCAACAGGTAAATATCACCTATACAATAACAAAACATCTGTACCTCTCCTTCCTGAATATCCTAAAGTTGTTGGAAGCAGAACTATCTTGGGTGTGAGGATACATTTTCTATAAGGTAGAGATGTGGCTGTGAAAATGAGGTATTTTCTGGTTAAAAAGTTATTTTCTGAATGAATAAATAGTACTTGACTCAGAATATCACTATTTCCATTTTTGTCATCCAGTGCACAAATCTGAGAGAAAAATCACATGTGCCAGGTAACAACTTTTTCCTAACATGGTGAAGAAACAGCTCACTGAATTATAGTTGGCAGGCTCCGTTGCTAACCTTACTCTGACCAGTCTGTGTGGGACACAGCATGGTATACCTTTGGGTTCGTTCAACTAATTTACCCTGTGGTATATTCACAATATGTGGAACCTTGCCATGGCAAATCAAGCAATTTCACTACTCAAAGCAGCTGAGGACTAAAAGAATGTCAGGGCTTGCAGGGACAATTATATTGGAGACTGCAGTGTGTGGATAGCGATGTGAGGGCTTTCAGGCTGGTGCCTGGATATATCACCTAGAATTCAGCACTGAAGGTTTTGCCTTCCTGTGCTTTCTTATCACTTAGAACTTTCCTCCGGGTACTCATTGACTGGGATCCGGTAAAGGACATTTGTAACATTCAAACATAGTATTCATTTCCTCATTGGGCAAACCATCGGAAAGTGTTTTGAAGGAAAAAACAAAAGCAAAACAGAATGATTGATGTAGCTCTCTTTCCTCATAAATTACAAAAGTGAACCCCCTTGAACACACACAGATTGATAAAATGGTCTGAGGGCATCTTCTAAATAGATTTCCTGCCACTTACTAGACAAAAAGATCTTGCTGGAGACAGCGACCAATGTGTCTTACCAGAAATTCTTGTATACTACTTTATAAAGTTTATTAACATTCAGATTCCATATTATTCTGGCATAGTTTGAGAAGCTAGAGCAAATCACTAATGGCAGAGCATAGTGGCATATACCTGTGATCTCAGCACTCTGAGAGGTCAAGAAAGGAGGATCCTAAGTTTGAACCCAGCCTCAGCAACTGAATGAATGGCTTAACTAGTTCCTCTGGTTAGGATTCCATAAGCTGTGATCAAATTTTCAGCTGGGTTATATTCTTATTTGGAGACATGGCTGGTGAATGATCTGCTTCCAAGCTCACTTGAGTTCTTGGCTGAACTGATTTCTTTATTAGTTGAGGGATGAAGGCTTTGGCTTCTTGTGAGGTGTCTGTTGGAGGCCCACCTCAGCTCCTGGTGACTTCCTGCTGGCCCTCAATACTACTCAAAGTTCCTTGTTGTGTGGGCTTTCCCAGGATGGCAGTTTAGTTCATAAAACCAGTAAGGAGAGGATCTAGAGTAAACTCACCAGCATGACAGTAACGTATAATACAACATAATCACAGGAGTGATGGCACATCTCATTATTTTTGTCATATCATTTGGCTAGAGGTCCATGGTGAAAGGAAGGGGAATTAGACAAAGCATAAAACACAAGGAGCCAGGGACCCTAAGGGGCCAATTCACAATCTGTCTGCAATATATACTTGAGGGACTTTAGCTAGCAACAGACTCTTAAACAAAATTGAATCCAACAATGTAGAGGAAGAATTCTGCAACATGACTAAGTAGGACTTGTACAGGTATGAAAAACTGATTCACCAATTAATGTCATGCATCACATCAATAGCTACAGAAGAAATCGTGTATTATTAATTAATGGAAAAGACATTTGACAAACTACAACATTCATTCATGATGAAAGTGTTTAGCAAACTAGGAATAAAGAGGACCTCCTGCAACCTATAGCTAACATCATACTTATGGGTGAAAAACTAGAAGCCTTTCCACCAAGAGCAGAAACAAGCTCCAATGTCCCTTCTCCCTGCAGCTTTTCAATGCTGTACTGAACGTTGTAGTTAATGCACAAGAAAAAATGCAGGGGTGGGGAGACATATTGTTTGAGAAAGAAGAGATAAAATTCTGTTTGTTTACAGATAATATGATTGTGTAGAAAGAAAATCAAAAAAATTCATAAAGGCAGAATGATCACAAGTTTGAGCTCAAACTGGATAACTCAATGACTTAGTGAGACCTTGTCTCAAAATAAAAGCTAAAAAGGGCTGGACATGTAGCTTAGTACAAAGGCCCTGGGTTCCATCCCCAGTCTCATCAAAAACAAAAAACAAAACCAAGCAAAACAAAACACACAAATCCAAACCAAAGACCCATCTGAGAGTCCATCTTATTCCAACCAGAAAACCTATCATCAAGAACATAAATGTTGGTAAAGATATGCAGAAAAAGAAACACTTCTACATTGTGGGTGGGAAGTTATAGGCTAGGAGTGTAGCCCAGTGGTTAGCATACATTAGAGCCTGGGTTCAATCTCCAGCACCAAAACAAAACAAAACAAAACAAAACAAAAACCACTGAACAAAAAAAAAAAAAAAAAAAAAAAGCTTTGTTTTAGTTAGGTTGCAAACAAGGTGCATGGTGCTTTGTTGGTATACCTCCTTAAGTCTAAAGATTTATCTCTCCTTTTTATTTGCTTTGTTTTAGAGTATTTAATAGAATTCCTAACTTGAAGGTAGTTAGAGAGCTTGGAAAGTTACCTAATTCATTCTCTTTCATGTGAGATCACACCTAAGTTATTGTGACAGAGAGGTGCTGAGAAAGTTTCCATTTTGATAAAATTCGTTCTCTTGCTGTCCCTTGGACAGTGAAATATCTGAGGTTGTGGAGACACTTTACAGACAGAAAATAGCTATACTGTGCACAATAGATTGTACTGCTGGAAAGACCTCTTGCTCAAACTCCATTCATTAAGACTCATTTTACTACTAACCTAACAATAAAAAATTTCCTTGTTAGATATGAATTTATGAATGGAAGACTACCCACAGATTTTTTGTCCTTTCTATGGACAAAATTTCTGAAATTCTCAGTCAGAAACTCAGTTAAACAGTGTTTATATGCTACCTTAAATTACAAAAAGGGTAATTGGTTTTTTCCTCAGAATCCTGGCCAAATCCCAGCACTGATTAATACATTCTTATGTATTAATTTCATCTTCATTTTTCAAGTGGATTTGATATCCTTAATTACCTGTCCCAACCCGTTGATTGGTGTTGAAGTTCACTTATTTGGCAACTGCTGCTTTGCGACCCAGAGGGACCCAGGTACGTTTGACAAACAGACTTGTGTGTACGTGGGGTGAAAAAACTTGACAGAGGAAGAGCCAATCCTTTGGACTATGGAGCCTTTCATTTGCCTAACAAACTTTCAGTAAGAGGTTTGCAAGTGTGAGGTATTGTTCTAGGTATTATGGGAGGTTAAAAATGAAGTAAATAATAGTTCTGGATTTAGAAAAATACACAGTTTAGTAGGGTGGATGTCTTTATAATATCAGAATATTATATATCTTTATAATATTTTTATTTTTTCCTCATTTTACTTGGCCCAAGCTCTGTCTGCATATTCTGTTTTTTCCTTACCCTTCTATTTTTTTCTCCTGCCTTTAATAAATGTGAAACTTTGCCACTGTTAAACTTCCTTATAATCACTAAAAACCAAGGCAAGTTTCTAGTCTCTTTAATCTTAAGCTTTCTCATCTGTAAAATGGAGACAAATATTTACTTCAGAGTGTTTGTGAATATTTTATGATTTAAAGTACATGAGATAGTGCCTGGTACATAGTATTGCTCAATAACTCTTAGTTATTTTGACTTGCATTACCTGTTAGGAAAATGTTGAAACCATGTAAGACTATATTGGGTTGTGGATACAGATTTAGATATATCTCTATACAATCCCAGATAATTCATCCCATAAATGCCAGAATTATTGAGGAATTCCATTTACTAGTGCCTAACAGGCTCTAAAATATTCCTTTACTAGTTCTCTGGTAAAGAGCATGAAGTAAGGAGAAAGAATTTGTATCTTCCTGTTTTCATCCCATTATCTAATTTAAAATCCTGAGTGAAGTTAAGGACTGAGGTTTGGAAACTCAGAACTTCAAAAATGTTACAACAGGAGAAAATAAAAACTTTACTGTTTGACACTGGCACATATTCCAAAGTCCCTCCCTATTTAATGAGTGTTAAGCTTTCTTATGAGACATGAGACACTTAGGGGAAAAAGTATTGCCACAAGGCTAATGATGACAACAGCTGGCAGCGCACCTTCCATCAAAGCAAGTGAGGACTTGAAACAAAGCTGAGCCCTGGCTTGTGCTAGAAACATCACCGTGACATGCCTGTGCGGGCAGAGGCGTAGAACGCATTCCTTCACACCAGGACTCCAGGACGTGCTGGGTGCCAGGAGGCTAGTGGTAATGAGAGAGCAATTGTGCAGCTTCATTCAGATGGCATTTTTCCTTGTGGGTGGACTGCCTCTGAAAGTTTAGTGCAGGGAGCCACAGGAACAAATGGGCCCATTCCTTCCCTTCACCAGGGGTCATGGACTGGCCAGTTCATTCATTCATACCCTCCTGCTTCAGACACTATATGCAAAGGCATTCATCGTGCTGGCGATTAAAGCAAATAAAACAGTATATGTAGGACTAACCTAGATGGAAAGCTTCATATTCTCTTTGTGTATTTTAGACAAAATCTGCTGAGTTACTTTAAATTGAACCAAATCGTAATTTATAGCTGAGTACGGAAAGCAATGGCTTGATTCTCTTCTGCTGAGAATGTACTGTGTGCTGAACACCATTCGAAGTATGGGTGAAATCCTAAGAAATATGATGGTTGGACTCTAAAAGTTCGGTTGGTGTGTGCATTAGTCAGCTTTGAGTTATAATGAAATGCTTGGGATAATTACCTTTAAGGAGCAAAGGTTTATTTTGGTTCATGGTTTTGGGGCCCCCATAATTCTGGGCTTGTGGTGAGACAGCACAACATGTACGAGTGTGTGATGGAGCAGAGCTACTCACCTCCTCAGTCAGGAAACAAAGGAGGAAAGGGGGGTAGAGTCCCACAGGCTCCTTCCAGGGAACACTTGCACAGGTGGAGGGAGCATCCATAACACCCCTCCTCCTAAGGGTCCCTAGCATTTCCCAGCAGCACCCTGTGGGTATGAAATCTTTAACAAATGGGCTTCTGGGCAGGGGGTGGTGGTGGTGGCAGCGGTGGAATTTAACATCCAAACTGTAGCAGTGTGGGAGCCTATGGCTTCATCAGCTTTCTAAAGAGAAATCTGTGTGCTTTTTACGGGAAACTTACTCTGCTTATAAACACATGGTTCTTTCACTAAATCTTAGCTTCCCACCTGAGTATCAGGTAGCTCCTTTTCAAAACACAAATTCTGACAAGTTGTGATCTTGACTTAGCTTTCCTCATGCATCTGTTCTGTGACTGCTTCCCTCCCTTCAGTATGAGTGACTGATGGGAACTCGTCTTCTCCCATTCACATTTTTAAAGAATGTAGTTCTACAAATATCTCTTGGGATAACAGTGTATCTGGTATCTCCATTTCAAATTATATTTGCCTTTCACACATATAGCTAAAGGAAATCTTGGGACTGGTACAAAACTACCAAAGACTGTTCTATCTGTCAAAATCTTATGGAATAAAAATGGCTCACCTAGTAAAAATGTACTCTATTTCTAATTTGTTAGCAAAAGTCTATGAGCAAGTGAGGGTTTTATTAAACTATTATCATCAGGTTGATGTACTAAGAATTATAAATTCTATTCTCCTTGCTGTCTGAGAAACTGGTTATGTTTATTTGAAAGCCTCTCTTCTTTTATCATTTTCTTATGACAATACTTAAATTTCATTTAATTCCTCCTCCCAACATCTAGCCAGTTCTGTAGTTCCTTGAGATATACAGTACCTATTATCAGCTCCTACGTGGTCTGCCTTTATGTGTCTTCCTTAATATTTAGGGCTGTTAATACTCCTTTTGTTCTTTGGCATTTCCATCTGATATATATCCTTCTTGTACCATATATTAACAAAGCTGTGATTTCTGCAGTCACAAGCAAGTGCTCTATTTTAGTAGATGAAATATATGCTTTTGGAAGAAGTGGCTTCTACCTATACTACTCCTATGGAATTTTATGTTATAAAAGACCATGGTAGGGCTGGAGACACAGCTCAGAGGTAGAACATTTGCCTAGAGTGCACAAAACCCTGGGTTCAGTCCCTAGCCCTGGGGGTGGGGTTGCATAAAAAGAGAGAAAAAAACGAAAATAAAGGAACGAAAAAGAAAGGGAAAAGGCCATGGCTGGGAACAGCGTTCTTAAGATTCAGTAAATGTAAGTAGCATTGGAAAATTGCATACAGAAAAACAAAATTTCTTGTTAAAAGATTTCAGCACTGTGAGTGATTCAAATTATTACAAAATTGCATAGACCTTTTCTAAAAGTGGTTTTCAAGCCGAGGATAGTGGCATGTACATGAAGTCTCAACTCTTAAGAAGTGGAGGAAGTAAAGGTATGCACTCTTGAATATCTAACATTCATGTCTTTGGAGTGTTAGAATAAGGGAAAAATGAACATGAGGAACAAATATGTATTATTTTAGTAAATAATGGCCAAAAGCTTTTGAAACTTGGTGAAAGACATATATATATATGGGTTCATGAAGTCCAGTGAATCCTAAATGGAGCAAAACCAAAGAAATCTATGCTGAGGTATGTCACAAAGACAGAAAATATTTAGAAAACTACAAGAAAAAAAAAGATATACTATTCAAATGGTTATAGTTTTCTCACCAGAAACTGCTCATGCAGAAAGATAATGACACAGAATTTTAAAATTCTTAAGAGAAGAATTATATGTCCAGTAAAAGTCTTTATGAATGAAGGTTAAATAAAGACACACAACTGGGTGTGGTAGTGCATGCCTGTAATTGCAGTACTCATGAGGCTGAGGCAAGAGGATGACCACAGATTGGAGATCAGCCTCGGCGATATAGTGAGATCAAGACCAGCCCCAACTACATAGTGAGGTTTTGTCTCAAAACAAAACAAAAACAAAAACACCCCCCAAAACACATTCTCAGATGAAGAAAAATAGTAGAATTCATTACCAGCAGTCCTTATCTCAAAGGATTACTAAATAAAGTTCTTCCACAAAAAGGCAATAATATCAGAAGAAAATTTGGAGTATCAGGAATGAAGAAAGAACAATATAAATAGGAAATATACAGAAAAATCTAATAGTTATTTTAAGTTTTTTAAAATATATTTTGATAGTAAAACTTGCATTATCTTATATAAGACAATTGCATGAAGGATGGAGGAAGAGGGATCTAGACAGTGGAAAAAATTCTGCATTTCATTTGATATGGCAAAATATTGATTCTAAGTATACTGAGGAAGTGAAAATGTGTGTACTACACCAACTTCCTTGCTCACCCCTTAACACAGAGAAATAATAAAAAAGGTAAATACGTAAATCAAAACACAATGGTACAGATGTGCAAATAACCCAAAAGAAAAAAGGGAAGAGCAACAGAAGAATAAAAAAGATTAAGGAGTAAAAAAATAATAAAATGGTAAATACAAATACATACATATAAGTAATAACAGTTGTGTAAATGGTCTAAGCACACCAATTAAAAGATAGTCAAAAGGATGAAAATTTATCATTGAACTATATGCCACCTACTTTAATGCTGTCTGTTGGTTTCTTCTTTGTGAGAGAATCTTTTTTGTCTCAGAGTAACAATTTTGCATATGATGATACATGGTGTGTAACTTATTGTTATTTTCTTATTTTGCCATGAAATTTTACATTTTCATAAAAAATAAGCAGTACTAGAGTGAGAAAAAAGAAAAGGATAAAGTAGGAGTAATTGTGCCATCCGACAAGGCTTACTGCAACGTTACAATAACAAATATAATATGGTATTGATGAAGGGATAGATATGTAGGTTAGTGCTGTCTTTTTTTTCTTAGCAGATAAGTTATAGTTTAATGGTAAAAGACAGTAGGAATGTAAACATTTTCTCCCTTTAAATTTTCTAATTTTTTTTTTTACAATATACACATATACATTCTTTTTAAACAAGGAAAATGCATTTGTTTGGCACTCACTGCAGGGTCCCATGCAAGTCATTATCAGGAGGCTGGTGAGTGAGTGCGCTAGAAGGCTGAAGGGTCTGCGCTGGCAGCTGAAGAGGCTATGCCAGATGAAGGGGCTGATGGCCAAGTTGAAGGGAAAGACTAGCGCTATTCCCAAGTACAGAAACCTGGTTTTTGTTTTTTAAAACAAGGTCTTGCTATGTAGTTCAGGCTAACCTGAACTTACTATGTAGCCCAAGCTGGCCTGGAATGTGCAGTGATCTTTCTGCCTCAGCTTTCCAAGTAGTGGGATTACAGGCATGCACCATCACACCTGGCTAGATTAGTGGTATCAAATAGCTCAGAAATTGGCCTATTCTTATATGGACAGTTGTTTTGAGTGAAACTGCATGGTATGTAGTAATACAAAAAATTTTAAAAAGCAATAAAAATGATATTGGAACAACTGGCTATAAATCTGAAAGAGAAACTGATCTATTAAACCTTATACCTAGTGCAAAAGTTAAATAAAAATTGATTATAGTTGTAGTGGAAAGTGTAGAACCATGCAATCATTAAATAAAAGCACAGAGAGAATATGCATGGCTTGAGATAGGCAAAGAGTTTTTAGGTATATTTCTCAATGCATGATCCATTAAAAATTGGTCAACTAGGTTTTGTCAAAATTCAGGTGCATATGATACTATAAAACTGTGAAAAGTCAAGATCTTAATGCTGTTCAAACTACACAAATCCTCTTATGTAGGTACCCATTTATTTATTTATTTTTCCTTTTTATCCTGTTATGCTAGACTTTAGTCCTGTGACCTTGGGGCCTGCCTTTACACTATCTCCTGGACATCTGTCTCTAGTGTTTTCTTACCACATCTTAATTGACTCCTACTATCTGTCTCTCATAAGGCCTGCCTTACACTATGAAAAACATGTTTCTTTAATCCTTAGTTGGTGAGTTTGAATACCTCAGCCCTTCTACTCAAAACACTGTAATAGGCTTGAAACTAGGTTGAAACTATCACAACACCCACTTACATGATACCTAGAAATTAAGAATGACATTTTTTTTGTCATGTATATAGTGTCAAATTGTCTTTAGCAAATTGCTGATTCCTGTTTGCTGTATTCTGCCTTGCTTGTGATTTGCTTCTATAAGCATGTTCCAAAAAAGGAAAAGAAATGTTACTATCCATCTAAACAAAACTGCTGTTGCAAAGTTACCTGAAAGATCCCCAATAAATTGTTTTTCTTCTTTGTTGCTAGATTATCTGCTCCAACAGAACATTGAGTTAAAATATTGCATTAATGTGATCCTCAGTTAGTAGGATTTAATTTCAACTTTAGGCATTTTTCTCAGCTAGAACAAGTAACCCTTATCATAAAATCCTTCCATAAGCAGAGAGTTGCTTTTTATTTCCCTAGCCTAAAATGATTTTATGGCAGTGAGTGAACAGATAATTATCTCGTTGTGATGTGAAATTGGCTAATTTGTTGAAAAATAGTTAAATCAGTTGTGTTGGTGTTATGTAGTTTGAATTTGATTAATTTATGAATATGAAACTCAAGATTGAATGATACTTGTGATTTTAAGCCATTGGTAGTTACTGGTGATGTAGAGTGTTCTACCGTATTCAGTTTAGTTATCATTTTTCCGTGCTGTTAGTGGGCCTCTTAACTAGTCTTAAGTTCTCCAACTCATTCATTCAGTGATCTTTCAGATTTTAAAAATTTGATCATGCTGCTTTCTTCCTTGAAGGCTCTCCAGTGGTTCTGTATTCTATACAGAGGAAGTTCATATTCCCTAGCTGGTCTTTAAGGGCTTCAAAAGTTAGTCCCAATCTAACTTTTCAGTTTTATTTTCTTTAACATTTCTGCTGCATCCATCACACCTATTATCCCTTGTCCCCAACCATGATGAATTCCTTCTCATAGCTTTAAATACCAATGCAAATATCACTTTTGTGTGTGTGAAATAAACCCCTTCCTGCTCATGTTCTGTCATTATAACACTTTTTACATTCTTATGACAAGATAATGCAAGTATCTGTTTACATATCTATTTTGCTCAATAGAATGTTAGTTCCTTGATGAGAAATACTGTTTATTTCCTCATCTTGAACCTTAGCCCAGTGCATGACATAATAAGTGCTCAGGACGTGTTTGTAGAATAAATGATTTATTGAGTGAAAGAGTGCACTTTTAGTAGTTTATCACCTATTCATACAGTGGGTGCTTACCTTGGGAGAATCTGGTGTACTTATAAATTTCATAAATTTCTCTTTTTAATGAAATGAGGTCCTAAAACAGATATGAAATTCTTGTGGCACAGTTTGTTCCCTCCTTAGTCATAGACTAAGACCAGAAGGCATTGGGTTGAATTATGACTTTAGTTACTAAGTATTCCTCTTAGAATTCCTAAGCATGACCAAGTGTTGACATATGCAAAATTAAATTTGTCTTAAGACTCAAGGAATTCAAGCCCCAAAAGTATTTTAGAACTTTTCTTTCCCTAAAGAAAATAAATTCTAACATTTCCATATTATAAAAACACCTCTTTATTAGGGCCTTGCCAAAAACAGATACTCAATAAATTCTTGTTACATGAATTGATCTTTTTCCTTGTATCTAGGGAGATTATATTACAAATGGCACCTGTGCATATATTTCCTTATGCATCTAGGTATGAACATCAACCATAGAATTATGGACTGGTGGGTCTATAACCTTGGAGTTAGTCTTGTTGAACAGCCTCAAATTTCAGATGAAAAATTGAAGCTGAGTTGAATTGTACAAGATTACTGTTTTCATGGGTCAAAAAAGTCTATAAATGGCTATTTCACTTGCTGCAACTAAAAACGTTTAAGTGTACATTACCTGTGAAGATATAGGACTCTTTCCCTGAGGATGCCAGAGCAAATGAATTAATGTGCAAAGTAAAAATTATACACCAAAGAGCTAAGCTGCAAATTTGTCAGAGGGGATCATGGCTCTGTGATCTACCAGTTACACTTACTCAGGGATACATTTGGATCATATGGTGAAAGGTAATAGTTTGTATCCAATGTCAGGTAGGGAAACTTATGAAGAATAACTGGTTGATTTTTTTTAAAAATCAGAGCTATAAAGACTTTCTCAACTAAATATTTTAGAAACATAATTTTGAAGCAATGTAGCTATATTTTAAAGGACTGGAATTTCTCAAAACATTCCTATTCCTTGAACATTCTAGATCCCACCTATAATAAAGAAATGTAATTGAAAGTAAGGATTATTTTGTTTGTTCTGTCCTGTGTTCACAGGAAGCTAGGCTTACCATGGGGACTGCATTTCATTTTCAGAATGAGCTTTCAACAGGAAACAGTCTGCTCATGCATGCATGACAGGAGAGGAATGTGCCCTGTGATGATATTTTTACCTAAGAAAGGGTTTTGGCTCAGGGATTTCTTCAGTAACTCTCTTTGTTATATTTCCCTGCAATGCTGCATGTGGTCTAGTAGTGTTGTTTCTTCATAAACACAAACAGCTCAACCTAAAGCCGCCCTGTGGACTTTTCCTTATTTTCTGTTATTTCTGCAGCCTTTCTAGCAGAAGAAATTTGGCATTATGTTTGGAGCCAGAAACATCATCGTGACCCTGGAGTTTTCAGAAGTTTCTAAACTTAGAGTCAGAGCCCGTGAAGATCCATAGGTGAAATGGAGCACAGGCACAATTTCCTGGACAATCATAGTTTGTTTTCCATTTGATATTCACATCAATGCTTAACTTTGCCTCAAAGGCCCGGCAAATATTTCTCCTCTCTGTTTTGCTTTACACTTACTGAAAAAATCAGCAATAAAAACGTTTTAAAACTGTATCTCATGTTTCTTATTCTTTTAAGTGAACATATTCAGATTTACTGAATAACATACCCAATTGATTTTTTGGACAGCCAAATGTTTTATATCTGCCTGCAAAGGTAGTTTATGTGTATAAGTACAATCCATAAATTTCACAAGGGCAAGAACTGTTGGTTTAGTTCACTGTCAGAACCCCAGCATCTGGTACTCTGCCTGGTGCAGAGTAGGAGTTCAATAAATATTTGTTGAATAAGCTAATGAAAATAGAAATATTGACCTTGATCTCTGAGAGAGATAGTTATACCGACTTACAAAATTTAACTTAATTAAATATTCAATTATGGTGGTTAAAGAAGACATAAAATTGTTATTCTGACATAAAACACAGCGAAGGAAGGCAAGTGCCTGTGAGATGCTATTACTCTAGTTCTTACCCTTCCAACCTGAGCCTTAGAATCTGAAAGAAACTTTAGAGGTCTTCGGGTCCATCTGCTTATTGACAAAAGTTCATCCAGCCTCCCACTGATTATAAAATAATGATAAGGTTCTTACTAATCAATAGGCTGTTTTATGGCAAAATTCCTATTCCTACTTGTCTGTTATTTGCACACACTGTCACTGTTCTGCTCTCTGAGACTGCATGTGATAAGTTTGGCCGGGCCAAGCCCAGCCTGATTTAAGGTTCAATATACTTTATATAACTGGTCTAGACCTATTTTGAGATAAGGGCCAAACTAGATAACAAGCCTCTCCAATTCTTGCCACATAGTAAATCCGAATTAGCATACCTAGCACCACCTAGTGTTCTTATCCCGTGTGCTGTTAATGGCACTGTAGATCTGAAAGGGCTTCTTTCCAGAGCAGTTTGGTCCCCGTGAGACTGTACCATTGCATCCAGAAATGCCATGGTTAGGAATTTGCCCTGAAAAAAATACTTTCAAAGTTGTACAAAAATAGATAAGCAAAGATACTTATCTATGATACAGGACACTCATTATAAAAATTTTAAGCCAACTTAAATGTTTGTCAATATGAAGTATGTAAAGAAGCTGAATACATACAACCAGTAGAACAGAGTTATGGCAAAGAATGAGATAGAAGTATTTATATCTAATTGAAAGTTGTTTATGATATATTATTGAGTTTAAAAATATAAAGTATATATAACATGATATAATTTTAATAAAATAATGGTGTAATCATACATTCATGTTACTATATTATAAAAAACTTTGAAAGATTATATACCAACATGATCATTTCTAAGGAGTAGCATTATGATGGACTCTTAAATTTTACTTACTATACTTCTGTAGACTTCAAATATTTTAACTAGGCAAGTATTACTTTTTTTTTTTTTGTCTTTTTGAGACAGGGTCTCGCTATGCAGTTCAGGCTGGCCTTGAGCTCACTTTGTAGCCCAGGCTAATCTCAAACTCACAACGATCCTCCTGCCTCAGCCTCCCAAGTGCTGGGATTACAGGCGTGAGCCACCACACCCGGCCACGTATTACTTTTAAAATTAGAAAAATATTAGACATTTTAAAGTGTCACTTAGAATAATAATAGACTATTAGTCCTGAAATAGACCTTGCACTGAGGTTCTTTAGAATTAATATAATCACTGGGCATGTTGGTGGATGCCTATAATTCCAAAACTTGGGAGGTTGAGGCAGGAGGATTATTGCAAGTTCTAGACCAGTCTGGGTTACAAAGTGAGTTCAAGACCAGAATGAACTGCATAGTGAGACCCTGTCTCAAAAAAAAAAGACTCAAAATTTTTAAAAAGAATATAATTTAATATACTAATTTTACAGATAAAAATATTAAGTTCTATAAATTTGAAATGTGTTATCCAGAGTCCCAAAAGCAGTTAGTAGAAAGTCCATTCTTACAAGCAACATTCAGTACTCTGAATTCTACCATAGTGCCTGTAGAAAGCAGCAAATATTTATGGAAAAAATATTATGGAGAAGTATTGTCAAAATGGCCATACTTCCAAAACTGATATATAGATTTAATACAATCCCAATAAAAATAGCAACAGCAGGGAGAAGACAAGATGGCTGATCAGTGAGCAACAAAATACAAAGCCTCCAGGGAGAAACAACTCATGTGCCAGAATAAAACACCCTGGAGAGACCCAGACAGAGGGAAATGGATCCTCTTGATCCAGGAAGAAATTGAAATGTAAAAAAGCTCATCAAATACTTCGGGACTACAACTGAAACAGCTACAAATTATTGGACACAGTGTTTTTGCTGTGACTCGCCAAGTGTGCACCAGCTTGAATCCGCGCCGGCCGGCAGAGCCGCCCAAACTCATGCCTACTGCCACAAACAGGAAGCGCAGCAGTGCTGAGGTCAGGGGTTGATGAACCCAACAGAGAGCAGAGCCGGCGAAGGGACCTTCACTAATCCACGTATAAGTGCTGGGAATGAAACCCCCTCCACAGGAAGGGCGCAACCAAATGGGCAACATGTTGGAATCAGGCAGGAGGAGCCTGAACTTGGAGCGACAGTGACTTCAGTTGGTTGCTCCCTCCCCAGAGCAGATTCATGGGATTTGCTTGGACTGGGCCATGCCCCTGGCCAGGACCCAATGAGCTGTCCCAAATCAATTCCCTGTGCCTAGCACACACTAACCAGGTGAAGGCCCCTGAAGTTTGGCTGGCCTGGTGGGGAGGGGCAGGCATATGCAGCCACTGCTTACACCTCAGTGACAAGAGCAGTCAGGAGGGGCAGAGGTCCCTCACCAGCATGCTTCGGAGGAACCATGGCCATAGGGAAGGGGGCTAGGACCTGTACTGTAACCCGTGTGGAAGAAGCCATGGCTATGACAGGAGAGAGGCAGGAGGAGGCCCCCAGCCCAGAACCCTGAGAGCACCAATCCAGGAGAAGGAAAAACAAGGGAACCTGAGGGTGGCAAACACACAACATCAGACATGGCTTCAATGGACATTAAGAGATAGCTTCGGGACCTTGTAGATGAGCTCAAAACTGAAATATTAAATCAGGTAAAGCAGGATATGAGTAGAGTAATAAAAGAAATGCTCTCAAGAAGCATCTCTCAGGATGATACAGACAGAAGAAGGGAGGAACACAAAAAGAGAAACGTTCGATAAAGAATATAAAGAAAATATAGAATACATGAAGCACATTCAAAGAGACTACCAGGAAATTAAAAACTCCATTGAAAGCTGGCAAAACTCCTTAAAAGAAACTAAGGATAGACACTGCCAACTTGTCTTCAAGTTTTGATAGTGTGTGATGATGAAAGGAAAGATTTCTTAAAAATAACAAGGAAACAGGCAGTAACAATACAAAGGCTAGAAGATGACAAGAGAATCTACAATTTAAGAATAAGAAATGTGAACGAAGAAGCAGGAATACATACAGGTGAATTACAAAGGCTATTCACAGAAATAATTAAGGAAAATTTCCCAAGCATGGGAAAAGAAAATGACATTTGGTTGTGTGAGGCATACAGAACTCCAGCCACCTACAACCAAAACAGATCTACACCCAGACATATAATAATCAAGATGCCAGAAATTCAATATAAAAACAGAATATTAAAAGCTGTCAGAGAAAAGAAACAGATTACCTATAAAGGTAAGCCCATCAGAATCACAGCTGACTTCTCGACACAGACCATCAAATCAAGAGGAGTTTGGAGCGAAGTATTCCAAGCCCTGAAAGAGAATAACCTCCAGCCCAGATTGATGTACCCTGCAAAACTGTCACTAGAAGTTGATGGAGAAACAAGATGCTTCCATGACAAAGAGGAACTGGGGGAGTTTGTGACCACCAATCCAACACTACAGAGAATACTGAAGGACATTCTAGAGAGAGAAAAAATTTTTAGGAACAGTAGCAGAAAGTGGGAGAAAGGCCTCAATGAGTAGGGCAGGAAGTAGAATGAAGGAGAAAACTAGACAAACAAAGGCAGAAAAATAGCATAGCAGAAATGAGGCAGAGAAGGATAACTAGAAACTCTAACATAGATGGCCTTGATACGCTATATTGTAAATAGTGCACCAGGATTTAAAACCCACATTACTCACACCACTCTGCTTAGATGTATTATATTCTGTTCCAGTCATTCTACCTGTACTAGATTTGAGGGCACAGACAGTAATCCTGAAAATAACAGGATATAGTACAGTAATCATCCTTAATTTCCTATTAACTTAATCTAAAGCTCTGTAAAACCTACACTGTTTTACCATCATTGATTGTAATTGAATCTGGTTTGTTGGATTGCTGTTTTGTATTGATAGATTTTATTCAAAGCTGTTATGATTGATAGTATCAAGTCTGAGAGTATAGGTAACTGCACTTAAGATGATAAGATCCACTAGAATATCCACTATGGTTTGATTATTACCTGCCTTTGAAGTTTTATACTCTCTACAATGTTTTATTTTACTAATATTGTTATTTACTGCTATACTCAATTATACTGCTATATTCAGTTATGCCTGATGATATAGACATTCTATTGAAGATAAGAAGAAACAACACAGTAATCATCGTAGATCACCTTGTACTGTAGTTTTATATGACTTTTTGGTTTCATGTTTTTATAGGAATTTGTTTTGTTGTGTCTTGCTAAGTTTTGTTTTTCCCTGTAATACAGAAAGGATAGAAATACATGCAGAGATTCATGCATGTGTAGCTGTCTACACTCTCACTGTTTGACTATCTACTTTGTATGCTTTAATTTTGTAAGTTGAACAACTATTTCTAAGAGGACAATATGTAATTTATTAACTAGTGATTTCTTATTGTTTATCTTTTTTTTTGAATTCTGTATTACCTCTACCCTTTACATGTTTTTGTTTCTCTTTAAATAAAAAAAAAAAGAATAGCAACAGCATTCCTCACAAAACTAAAGAAAACCATCCTAAAATTTATATGGGCTAGAAGAGACCTGGAATAGCAAAAGCAATCCTGAGCAACAGAGTAAAACATAGGCATTGCAATCCCAGATTTCAAGTGATCAAGCCACAGTGATAAAAGCAGCATGGTATGAACACTTAAACAGACATGTGGATCAATAGGACAGAATATAGAGGATGCAGAGCAACCCCAGGCACATTTAGATATGTCTTAGTTACTTTTCTTGTTGCTTAGACAAAATACCCAACACTCAAAATCAGTGGAAGAAAGGTTTATTTCAGCTCACAGTTTGTAGAGGCTTGAGTCCATACCCAGCTGTCTCCAAGGCAGGGCAGCATGGCAGAAAAGCCTTGCAGTTCAGCAGCAGCAGCAGCAGCAGCAGCAAACCTGCCTGCTTCCTGTCTCTTCCATTCAGTCTACAAACCTATTGCCTGGTGTCACCCAAACCCAGGATGACACCCTTAATCCCAACATAACAACCTTGATCCCAGTATCACACTCTTAGCCCACATTCACATACCTAATCCAGCCACCTTCGAAACTCCCACCCATGACTGCATGAAACTTTGGGAATTCATCTAGATTCGAGCCATGATAAGCTATCTGATCTTTGACAAAAGTGTCAAAAACATATGTTGGAGGACAGATAGCCTCTTTAGCAAATGCTGCTGAGAAAATTGGCTATTCATATGCGGAAAATTGAATCTAGGCACACGTTTCTTACCATGGACTAAACAAAAGTCAATATGAATCAAAGATCTCAAGGTTAAAGGGAAACCCTTAATTGTCTGGAAGATAAGTAAAATTCTTAAACTCATGTTCATTGGCAAGGACTTTCTGAACTGAACCCCAATTGCACAAGAAATAGCATCAAGAATCAACAAATAGGATTATGTAAAACTAAAAAGCTTCTGTAAGCAAAGGAAATAATCTGCAGATGAAGAGACAACCTATAGAATAGGGAACAATTTTGCCAGCTGCATCTTGGACAGAGGAGTAACACTTAGATTATTTAAAGAACTAAAATAAAAAAGATCCCCCACAAAGTAAAAGACCCAGTCAAAAATGGACAACTGAAATGAATAGGCCTTTCTCAGAAAAAGTACAAATGGTGAATAAATACATGAAAAATATTCAACATATTTGGATGTTAAAGAAATGCAGAGTAAAACAACACTAAGTTTCTGTCTCGCTCCAGAAAGAATGGCTGTCATCAAGTAATCAAATAATAACAAATGATGTAGAGAAAAGGAACCCTTCTACCTTGTTGTTGGGAATGTAAATTAGTACAGCCATTATGGAAATTTTTGAGAGTCCTCAAAAAACTAAAAATAGAAATTCCACTCAACTCAGTTATTTTCTTTCTAGATATCTTCCTGAGGGAGATAAAGACATCGTATTAGAGTGAGACACATGTAACCATGTTTATAGAAGCACAAGTCATAATAGATAAATCTTAGAAGATGTTTATCAACAGAGGAATGGGTAAAAAATGTGGTCTTTATACACAGTGGAGGACTACTCTGTCATAAAGAAGGATGCTTGAGTCATCTGTAAGAAAATGGCACCGTGAGACCATAGTAATAAGTGAAATGGATCAGACACACAGCTTACATATTGCATAGTTTTTCTTATATGAGAAACAAAAAATATAAATGAGTTAAAGAGCAAAGTAGAAGATGGGGAATAGGAAACAGGGTGATAGATCTTTTGCAAATGGGAAGGGGTCAAAGAGATGGGTGGGAGTGGGGAAAGTGGAGATGGGAAGGGGGCGAAACATGTATTAAGATGTATTGTATACATGTACTAATTCCCCACAAGGAGTGCAATCATTATGTAACTGCAAACATGGGCTACTGAAAATTTGCTCAAAAAAGTCTGTATATTCTTTTAAAAAGTGTTTCATTAGAACAATGTAAGAGTAACAATTCCAAAAATTACAATAGACTTTTAAAAACCTAAGCATTTCTTTGTAATTGATTAGCAACAATGTTCTCAATCTCAGTAAAGAGAATTAAATCCATGCAATTTGTGAAGGGCTATGAAATGCACTAGTAACAGAGCTGAAACTAAAACCTTAGTCTCAGGGGTTTCAATAAAAATCTATTGATTTCTCATGTTGCCTCCTGCAAGTTATACATTTGTTAAATGCCTGTCACTCTACTAGGTACTGCTGCCAAAAACATACTAGGCATAGTTCGTATTCTTAGAAACTAGAATGCGACAATTAAATGTGCATCAAGAGACTTCAACAAAAAGTAAGATCATTTGAATTGAGAAATTCAAATGAATTAAGACTCAAAATTTGATTGATTCTTTGGCCTTAAACAAAAATTGATGCAGAGGAAGAATTTTTTCCCTTATCCCAATTAAACATTTCAAGATATTCCATACTATTATACAAAATCTCACAGCCATCTCAAAGACAAGGATTATTATATTCATTACGAATTGAAGATGCAGACATTAAGTAGTTTGTATATTAGTCATCAAGAACAGGAACAATCCTAGGATCCCTTAGTTCTGGGTGATTCCCAGAAAACCACACCTCTCATGATTTTAATTAACTTTGGACCACTCCTACAATCTGGATGTGTTTGAAAACTGAATAGATGTCTGGCTCAGTGGTGAATACCTATGATCCCAGAGGCTGCAATTTAGTGAGACCCTGTCTCAAAATAAAAACCTAAAGAGTTGGGAATGTAACTCAATGTGAGAACCTAGATTCAATCCCAAGTACCACACAGTGCATGCACACACACACACACACACACACACACACACACACACACACACACACAGTGAATTGATGATTGTACTTTCTTCTAGGTTTAAGTGGAACTTGATTTCTCTGAGCAGAGTCCACCAAGCTGTTTATTCCACCAAAACTAGGGAATCATTTATTCCACCAAGACTAGGGAATCATTTATTAGTCTGTGCGTAGAGCTGCATGTATCAACAGCCAAGTCAATGGCAGATGAATGGAAACCACAAAATTAAAGGTGTTGCTGGCACCAAGATCCAAACTAAAAGTGCTGATACAGGAATGTCAATTCTAAACATTTTCAGACAAGTTTGGAACATAAGCAAGACCAGCTCTGGGCAGATCCCATTTGTGTGACTGGCAGCAACACAGGAACAATTGTCCTGGGCTTTCTCATTCGCTCTCTGGCACCGAGACTGCATCAGGCCCTCCATGCCCTGATTGTTTTATGCAAATTTAAGGTACAGCCATCTTTATTCCAGGAGTATTTTCTTAATCATCCTCACATTCTGCTTCTTTAGCATATCATCTTCATTGATCCCCTGTGTAGTTGTAAGGCATTCAGGTTGTCAGTGAAAATGCAAATCCTTTCTCCCATAACCTTTTGTGTTCTCAGAGTGTGTTAGTTCAGGTCAGCCAAGAAGTAGAAGATTTATTGGAAGAGGGAGCAGGAGAAGGTGGGGAAAGTCTTCAGATCTAAAAAGGGAGGAAAGAAAGGAAGACTGGGTAGGAAGACCCAGACTGCAGTGCAGTGGCAAGAAAGATATGATCAGACTGCTGGGGAGTGCTCAAACCATAGTCACTGGGGAGTCCTGGTGATGCCACGGGGGGCTTTTTGGGTTTCTCTGCCATGCCTGCTCACTGGGTCTGAGCAGCCTGTGGTAAGTCTGGCTGTGGGGCAAATGCAGTGCCGAGTGCAGAGGGAGGATCTGAGGCTATTGGTTAAAAACTGTCCACAATACAGGCTTGAAATGAGCATTTTCATGACTGTTGCAGTTTAACTCTTGTGCCTCACAGATCTACATCTTCACAAAGGTTTGGGAGCAACTCTTCCATGATTCCTTAGACTGCTCTTTCTGAGGGAAGACTTCGAAGAGGCAGAATAGTGTTTACCTCTGGCATAACAGCCACGATGACGAACGCTGCTTGGCTGAGCTTGTGATCTTCTATATTCATTCTATCAGAGCCAGGTTAGTGCACTAAATCAAGCTCCATTGAGACTCGACATTTTTGCTTCCTTTAGATCTTTAAAGATAGCACTAATCTCATTATCATCATCTCAAAGATGCAATATTGTTTTTGATCTACCACAGTGGCTTGGAGAAGTAGAAAGATAGCTACTTGCCTCTCTGTGCTAAGATAGCTCTTAGCAAACAGGCTAAGAAGTATTCTGAGGGTGACTCCAACTTAAGTTGCTGCCGTTAGTCTCACTGGAATGATTGCAGTATATACTTTCTATAGTGTTAGCCAGATTCTGGTTCTGAAAATCTTCTGGAAATTGAGCAAAGGATCTTGATGTTTTATGGTGTGACTGCCCTTGACCACTTACTCTTTTTTTCTAGTTCAAGCTCTAGCTCTAGTTCTTGTCTTTGTTCTCCTGCTCTTTCTTCCTGCTTTCTTCTTTTTTCTTCATTAGCTTCAGCAGCACCCTTGCTGGCTGCCTTTCTATTTTTCTTCTGGGAAAATCACATCTTATCAACCATCTCCACAACTTCCCTCAGGTCAGCACCCCTGGGTGTGTGACCTTGTTGGTCATGATGTTAATTACAGCCTCCTGACTCTTGGCAGTCAAGCTAGTCACCTGGCCTCCACTGCTTTAGGGAGTCAGTCACGAATATTCATGAGACCTGTTCTGGAGTGGCCTCTCCTACCATCAACTTTGGCTTTTAGAAGAACTGCTGAACTTAGTGACATAGTGGCCCGTCATGGTGCATTCCTGATGACCTCAGTGGAAAATATCTTCTTGGTTTCCTTTTGGAACATAATCCTCTTTGCGGTCTTACATACTACAGTTATGTGCATCCTAGCAAGCCCGTGTCCAGGATTAAGACTGGGCAGAGGCACAAATCCTGATCTTGCTTCACCCTAAGTGCACTGTGGGTGGTTCCTTGTATTTTGTTCCCTAGCCACCTGTCCTGCCTCACCCACTTTCCATAGCCTATTTATTCTTTTCTGTAGCATCTGTCAGGGCAACTCAATTTTTTTTTTCTTTTTACTATTCACTGGGCCTCTGGGCCATATACTTAAAGTTTTTATATTTTCCAAAAAATTTGCTATAACTTCCTCAAATATTTTTTGTATAATGTTGAGCCCTTATCTCTCTATGATTTTGATTATACAAAGGTTATACTATTCAATATTGTCATGCAGGCCATTAAGGTTCTATTTTTTTTCAATCTTTCTTTTTTGTTTTTTTATCTTTTTGAAATAGGGTCTTGCTATGCAGTTGAGGCTGGCCTTGGGGTCACTTTGTACCCAGGCTGGTCTCAAACTTGCAACGATCATCCTGCCTCAGCCTCCCAAGTTCTGGGATTACAGAAGTGTGCCACCATGCCTGGCTAGTCTTTCCTTTTTTAAAATTTTATTTAAAGGATAAAAAAGCAGCAACAATACAGAATTCAAAAAACACTAAGAAATAACTAGTTGATAAATTACATACTGTCATCTTAGAAATAGTTGTTCAAGTTACAAAATTAAAGCATACAAAGTGGACATTCAAACGGTGAGATTGCAAACAGTTCTGCTCAAGGATCCAACAAAAACTTAGTAATATGGTCATCTGTCTTACACACTTAAACATACATGCAGTTATATCCTTTAGAGCACTTTCTTTTCCTCTCTTTTTTACAATAGCTATTACACATTTTTGGGTTTTATTACTCCTACAGTTATTACTTTTTACACTAGAAACATAATGTGATATTTATAAATATGATTCTTCTTTATTTCACTAATGAGGATAGTCTCAAGTTGCCTCCATTTGCCTATGAAAGCCTCAAGATCGTCCTTTTTATAGCTGAGTAATATTCCATTGTATAAAAATACCACACCTTTTTCATCCACTCTGCAGTTGATGGGCATTTTGTTTGTTTCCAAGATTTAGCTATTACAAATTGTGCTGCTATGAACATAGGTGCACATATATCCCTGTGACATGACCTTTTCAGATTTTCTTGGAAAATAGCCAGGAGTGGGATAGCTGGGTTGAATGGAACTTCCAATCCTAGTCTTCTGAGGAATCTCCATAGTGATTTCCACTGTGGCTGCACCAGTCTACCCTCCCACCAATAAGGGAGCAATGTTCCTATTTCCCTGCAGCCTCGCCAACATTTTTTAGCAGTTGTTTACTTGATGGCAGCTATTCTTTCCGGGGTGAGATGAAATCTCAGTGCTGCTTTAATTTGCATTTCTCAAATGACCAGTGATGGTGAACATTTCTTCATGTATTTATTTGCCATTTGTGTATCTTCATCTGAGAAATGTGTGTTCATCTCAGAAGCCCATTTTTGGAGAGGGTCTTTGAATTTGGGGGACTTGATGTTTTTGAATTCTTTATATGTTCTTGATTTAAGTCCTTTGTCTGAGGGGCTGTTGGCTATAATTCTTTCCCATTCTGTGGGTTTTGTTTTCACTCTGTTGGTGATTTCTTTTGAAGTGCAGAAACTTTTCAATACTATGAGATTCCAGTTATTGATTCTTTGAAGTGTTTCCTGTGCAATTTGCATTTTTTTCATGAATTCTCTGCCTACTCCTATGTCTGCAAGACTCCTACCTACCTTGTTTTCCAATAGATTTAGCGTTTCTGTTTTAATATTTAGGTCTTTGATCCATTTAGACTTTAGTTTTGTGCATGGTGATATGCATGGTTCTAGTTTCAGTCTTCAGCATGTGGAGAGCCAGTTTTTCCAACACCATTTATTAAAGAGGCTATCCTTCTTCCAGTGAACATGTTTAGCATCTTTGTCAAATATCAGGTGACTGAGTGTCTTTGTAGTTGTGTTTGCATCTTCTAATCTGTTCCATTGATCCTCAGGTCTATTTCTTTGCCAGTACCATGCTGATTTTATCACTGTGGCCTTGTAGTATAGTTTCAAATCAGGAATTGAGATGCTTCCTGCCTTACCTTTGTTACCCAGAATTGCCTTTGCCATTCTAGGTCTCTTCTGTTTCCAAATGAATTTTAGGAGTGTTTTCTCTAAATCTGTGAGGTATGTCAATGGTATTTTGATTGGCATTGCTTTAAATCTGTATAACAGTTTTGGGAGTATGGCCATTTTCACAATGTTGGTTCTTCCTAGCCAAGAGCAAGGAATATCCTTCCATTTTGTAATATATTCTTTAATCTCCTTTTTTAGTGAAGCATACTTTTCAGCATTTAGGTCTTTTACATTCTTGGTTAGGTTGATTCCTACATATTTCATTTTTTTAGATGCTATTGTGAAAGGTGATATTTCCATCATTTCTCTCTTGGTGAGTTTTTTGTTTGTGTACAGGCATGCTATTGATTTTTGAGCACTGACTTTGTATCCAGCCACATTGCTGAATTTGTTTTTTTACCTCTAGTAGTCTTTTAATGGAGTTTTTTGAGTCTTCTATATAGAATATCATGTCATCTGCAAATAGCGCTAGTTTAACTTCTTCCTTTCCTATACAGAACTTCATAGCAGGATACTGGGATGATAGTAATAGGTACTATAGTATATCTCGTTATCTTCTCAATAGTTGTCCAGTCAATTAAGTATAGTGAAATGAGACCAAAAACAGAACATTATAAAATCAATTGAAAGAGAGTATTGAATAGAGCTAAACAAACATAACAAAAAAAAAGATGAAAACAACCTTTGCCTTCAAACAGAAGGTATAAGGAAATCCCCCATAATTGCTATTTTGTATATGGTTATCCTCCCAAGATATGCTGAGACATCCATCCCCAGTAGCTATGGTGGTGGGGTGGTGTTTGATTCTTAGCTTGCGTGCTGGTAGGCTCACGGGAGCTGCTGGTTCTCCTCCTGGTCCACGCTGGGTGGGCGAATAAGCTGCCTGAGTTCCACCATGGCCGGATCTCAGGAGCACTGGTTCTCCTCCTGGCCCACGCTCGGGGTGAGTGGGGGCACTTACCTAGTCTTTCCTTTTTTGGAACTTCAGCTTAGAGAGTTCCTGTTGAGGTATCTTAGTTTGTTGGTCTTTTTTCCTGCAGTGACTCTTCTATTCTTTATTTCACCTAGGCAGTTTTTAATTTTGGAGACTATTTCTTTTTCTTTAGGAGTTTGATTTGTTTTGAACTTACTGATTTAGGTTTCTACTTCCCTCACATAATGAGGTCCCCATCTCAAAAAATGCTAAATATTGTTAATTATTACTAAATTGTTGCATATTAAATTTATTTCTAAATCTATTTACCTATATTACTGTGTGGTAAAGTATAACAACTTAGTGGTTTAAAACAACTTAAATTTGTCATGTAACAGTTTGTCTTTGGATCTAAGGTGAGTTTATGTAGGCAACATATAGTTGAATTGTTTTTAGTCCATTCTTACGGTCTTTTTAAATTGAGTATAATACACTTATATTGAAAGTGATTATTAATAAGCAAGGGCTACTTCCACCACTTTTCTATTACTTTTCTATGTCATATCCTTTTTGTTTCTTAGTTCCAAATGAGGATTCACTGGATTAAGATATAAGTATCTCCAAATTGCACTCCTTCTGTAAGCTCCAAGGGAGCATACATTTCCTTTCCTTTCCTACATTATAGATGCTGCCCTCATTATTCAATTTGTGTCCATTTTCTATTTTCAAGACCAGCAATGGAGAATTGAGTCCCTACATCATACTGCCCCAGTGTTACATCTTGCAAATTCTAAGCCTCTTACCTCCTTCTTTTGCTTCTAATAGCCTTTGTTATTACATTGGGCCTTCTAACATAATCTAGTATAGTTTCCTCATCTCAGGATCCTTAGTTTAATCAGACCCACAAAGTCCATTTTGCCATATAGTGGGACATACTAACAAGTTCCATGAAGCAGGATATGGGTATCTTTGGCAGGCTACCATACAATTTTGTCTACAATACCATAGCATAAAGCATTGTTGGATACAGTACACCCCTACAAAGCTGCAGTTCAGATTTGAGGCCTCAATCATTCATTGTTCATGGAATCTCCACAATTTTGAGGAAACTACAAATAGCCTCCACGGTTTTTTTTTTTCCCTCTTTGGTGGAGGTTTTGCAAGTAGCCAATCCAAGAGGGTTGTTCACTTTTCCCTGCTACTGATTGGCTGCTGCTCTATATCCCATCTCTGGACAGATGCACCAGCATTCTTGCATCATAACAGGTTGCTGTACCATGTGTAGCTATTTCCAGTGTTTGCTTTAAGTCCTAAGATCCCCCAAATGCTATCAAAACACCTTGCATCTTCTAAGACTATTAATACTGTATTTTTTTTATTAAACTGAACTACGTAACTATAAGAGACATAGTATATTTGGGTTTAAATTATAAGAATAGGCATTTATAAACTTTTTTCTAACCACATCTGAAGTTTGTGGGTTTTCACAATTTGTGGGTGGTCTAGGAAAATAATCCCATGAATTTCTGTTAATTTGGTCTACTGTACTTCAATTGTTTCTTTTTTCCTATTAAACAACTCATTAAATAATTATATACAAGAATTATTTTTAACAGAAAAGTTGTACATGGTCAAAAAAGAGGAAAGGGTTGAAATGAAAAATGAGAATAGTAGAAAAAAAGAATCTTGAACTTAGATCCTAGTTCTACATTGTTTGTCAATAACTATTTACCACTGAGAAAATAATTTACCTCTCTGAATTTGTTTTTCTGTAAGTAAAACAAAGAAATTTCCTAGAGCCTTTCATCTCTACAATTTGGTAGATCTAATGTATCCTGCAGTTTGATTAAGGCAGTTTGATTATGAAACATGCTTATTGGTGAGTAGATCCAGGTGTATGATACAAAACTCTTGATGTAAGTCTTCAAAGAGGCTCAGGTCTTTGGATAAAGGAGACTTCTCCTCTTCTTTTGCTAACAAAAATAAATTATATAAATCTAATTAATCGGAGGTAATATAATCAAATGGAAAAAAACAAGCTATGGGGGAAAAAACCCAAGAATCTGGGAACAAAGTAAAAAAAGAGACAGAAGAAGCATGCTCAGTGCTGAGGAGGGATACCTTCCAGCAGTGATCCAAGGGGATCCACCCAAGGTACATGTAAAAGTCTCATCATCAATCACTTGCAAAGACCTTCTTTGAGGTTATGCAATGAAAAAACAGACTGACAATGACTCAGAACCTTAGCTGTGTATGTGGGAGCCACTCAAACAAACTGTCAGAGGGGAAAGGTAGATTGCAACAGCTTCCACCAGTACATGGTGGCAGAGAACAGATGAGATGTAGGGGAGAGGCAGAAGTTACAGCCAACGGTACTGTCAGTGATCAAGGAAGTACCTGCAGGTTACTAACCAGCATGTAGGCCTATATGCCTGAAAGGGGTGGGGAAGATCACTGCTGTACCAGGACTTTGCTAGCTGTCCAGGTGTCACACTGAGAAACAGGTTTTGTTGTAACAAGTGAAGTCTTCATTTTTTATCTGATCTATCACCTGAGAATTTTCCTATTGCTGGCTTAAAGCTTATAATAGGTAGTAGGTTGCATGTAGAAAGAAACAGGGAGCATGTCAGCCACACTCTGTGGTGAGCTTAATGAACAAGTCAAACTCATTTTCCAGAGTTCTGGTAGACCTTGAGGAAACAGATGGATGGCAGTATAAAACAGTGGGCCACCAGAGATGGGGCCAATTCTTGTAGTAATTTGAACAGCACTGCTGAGGAAAAAAATGGGTCTCCTTCTTCAGGACACACTTTTTCACTTGTGCTCCTCAAGACAAACCCATTTTTTCCACTTGTGCTCCAGAATTTAGTTTTTATAACTGGTATCATTCCTTCTCACCCTCATGCTGAAGAGAGAAAAGATTTTAGAGAAAGGATTTTAATGTTTAATTCTATTACAAGAATTCAGAAAATTTTCTTTACAAGCTTTTTGGTGGCTATGCAGTATAATGTAGGTATAAGCGATAGCATACATACATTGGATTTGTAGGTTTTCTGGACTATGAGTTCCCTGAAGAATTTGGTGAAAAAATTAGTAAAATCATTTGTTAGCATGGATTGTTCTAACCATTTGGTCAAAATGCTACATTTGATAGGTAATGAGCAATATATATATATATATATATATATATATATATATATATATATTTATAATATCCTTTGAAATGAGAAAGAGAGGAATAGTATCAGTGCTATAAATTAAACTCTGGAATGCAACTAGAGAATAGGTCTTCCCACAGTTTACTCATTGAGAATAGCAGAATTCTGTTGGTTAACCCTACCTCATCTTCTATCTTTTAGTCCTAGTAGTAGCAGCAAAATCAAGTGTCTAGCTCAGCAGTGGCAGTGGTTGGCATTGCAACAAAGGAGAGTTTAGAGTATTAGAGGCAACAGTACTAGAGCTAGTGGTGGCTGCTTCCAGACTAAGTTTCTAGAGACAGTTGTACAAGTCAATATGCTTAGTGTGTTTGGTGGTAACAGTGACTGTTTCACTGGCTGAGCTCAGCTGTGTGGATTTTGGGCTTTGATCCTGGCTATAAAGCTCCAAGCCTGGTTTCCAGGCCTCCTTATGTTTTTATAAGCTATATAATGCTCTTTAAATAGGTTACTTTTCTGTTTGATTTTTCTAGACTTTGATTTCTACTACTTGTGGCCCAGAACCTGATGCATATTTCTGGGGACCTTGTGAAAATGCATCCTCTATGGCCTAGACATAATCAATTAGAATATCTGATATTGGGACATAGGAGTCCAGTTTTTAAAAATTCAGAAGCAAACAATAGTCCCCCACCCCCTTTTGCAGGAAGAGAAACTCACATTCAAACTAGCTTAAGCAAAATAGAAAATGTATTTACACTCATAGTTAGAAACTCTAGGAAGTAGATATTCAGGCAGTACTGAATTCAGAGCTCAAGCAGTGCCTTGAGGATGTAGTTTCTGTTTCCCGGTTCTAATTCCTGTAGTGTTTTATTCTGTCTCAGAGTTAATGTCATAGCAAGATGGTGGCAGTGACTCCAAACATCCTCTAACCTTCTGTTTCTGTAGAAAAGAGCATTTGTCTTTGACCTGTGGCTCTGACAGAGGCCCACATCTCAAATCATCACTCTGATCAAGGCAGTGCACAGCTCTGATTACTTGACCTGAGTCTCCTGCCACTTTGGAAGCCTAGATTCTTTCAAGAGTATATTTTTTTCTTTTTACTTGGATAATAGTTTCAACTTTCCATTAATCATTTTTTCCTGAGAACTATTAGATATAATAAATACATGAACATTTATTGACATTTTGATAAGTAAAGGGGATTTAAAGTCAAATAAGATGTAGCCCTTGTTTTGTAAGAGCATAGGTTCTAGTGGGTGAGACAAGTAACTGAACTAATCTTGATACCATTTTGACTTATTACTGAACATCTATTGAATACTTCATCTTCCTGCAGTGCTGGGACTATATCAGCAAACCCAATAAAGTACTCGTCCGGATGGAGTGTACATTATAAGGGAATGAGACAAAAAATAAGTCAACAGCCAGGCGTGGTGGCACACTTCTATAATCCCAGCACTTGGGATGCTGAGGCAGGAGAATCGTTTGCAAGTTCGAGACCAGCTTGGCTACAAAGTGAGCCAAAATCCAGCCTGAACTGCATAGTGATACCCTGTCTCGAAAAAAATCAACAAATAATACAGAAGAAAGTGATATACAGCATGGTAAATGACCAGATAACGCCTCTCTGGAAGAGTACTTACAAAGTGGAGGAAGTGTGGAAGTAAACATGTGGGTAGCCCCAGAAAAGAACATTCTAGGCCCAGCATCAACCACATCATTCTTGGCCAGCTTGCCTGGAGCAGAATGCTGTGAAGAGTTGGAGATTAGTTTAGGGAGGTAGTAAGGGGTGTAAGCTATGTAAGACCTTGTAAACCACTATAAAGCCTCTAGTACAATAATAATTTGAGGATTCTGACCAGAGGAAAGACATGATACAACTTGTTTTCAAGGAATCCTGTAGTTTGGAAGGGTACAAAAATGGAAACTGAGAGATATTTGGAATAAAATTATAGTGTAAGTGATAGGTCTCACCAAGGTGATTAAGGAGTGTTGGATTGTGGGTATATTTTGAAGGGATATTTTGTAAGATTGTTTGATGGATTGAACGTGAGATTCTGAGAGAAAGAGAGGAATCAAGCATGACTCAGTTTTCTGTCTTAAGCAACTGTAAGAAAGTAGTTACCATTTATTGAAATGGGAAGTATTGCTGAAGAAGCTGAATAAGCTATTAGATTAGTGCACATGGTAGGTATGCTAATCTAGGGTTCAAGTTCGAAGTTTGGGCCAGGGCTACAGATTTCTTACAGGCAGTATTTAAAACTAGGGCATTGATGAGGTCACTTAGAAACTGAGTAGACAAAGCACAGAGCATTCCAGGTTTTAGGGGCCAGGTTGATAAGGACAGCCAGTAACGATGAAAGCAAAAGTGGTTCTTTTTGAAGAACTAAGAGATTAGTAGTATAGGTCTCTATCTTGAAATTATATATATATATATATATATATATATATATATATATTCCCCTTCTTTCTTTTCTCCTTTCCCCCATGCAAGTTGTTCTTTCC
Organism: Hydrochoerus hydrochaeris; assembly: GCA_004027455.1. Classification (NCBI taxonomy): domain Eukaryota; kingdom Metazoa; phylum Chordata; class Mammalia; order Rodentia; family Hydrochaeridae; genus Hydrochoerus; species Hydrochoerus hydrochaeris. Next base: position 206,474 of record PVLA01000587.1, read on the forward strand.
TTTTGAGCAGTTTCTGCTCCCTGCACAGTATCTATTAGATATGATCTTTTTTACTCTTCCAGTTTTTTACACTAGGGAGACAATACCATATCAATCTATTATCTTGTTTGGAAATTTTGTGTCATAATTTTTATGCTTTTTTGTGTTAAAATTTAAAAAAGATATATGATTACATGATTTAATTTCAGATAATATTTTGTCAAGTGCTTTTCTTTTTACTTTTACCATCTTAATAAAACAAACTATTTGAAATTATTCTTAAATTTTGGAAGGTATTACATCCAGCTTTTGAGATATCATATAGCTACATTAATTATATTTTTTATTCAGAAAGGCAAGTAAGTTAAGAACAACTTTTTATTGACTCAACAAAGATGTGTCAACAATGAACTTTTATCCAATGACAATAAAATAAATTGCTAGTGTTTTTTATAAGCTTGTGCATTTGGGGTCTCATTTTCATTCATATTTCATTTTCTTTGTTGTAACCTTAAAAGCAAGCCTGAAAGATCTTTGTTTTTATGTTTCTTTTTTTTTTTTTTTTAAATATATATATATAGTTGTCTTCTAGAATCTTGTATTTTTCTGGCTTTCTTCTTGTGTCACTAGTAACCCTCTTTTCAATCTCCTGCTCTGGATTTGTCTATTCTTACTGAAATTGAAAGGGTGCAATAGCCAAGAACTAAGTCCTCATCTTTCCCTTTTTTATTTTCTCTCCTCCCTGGGTGATGTCATCCACAATCACAGCTTTAAATAACATCTGATCAAATCACATCCCAGAGAAAACATTCTTCCCCATCAGTGTCCTGTTCTGTTTTGGTTTTCTTCATGGTAGTTATCGCAACTTGAAGTCATCTGCAACTTTAACTTATTTATTTGTCTGTGTTCCCAATGAGAACAGGGATCTTGTCTGTTTTGTCCTCTGGTCTGTCTTCAGCAACTAGAACAGTGCCTGGCATATAATAGGCTCTGTAAAAATATTTAATAAATGGATCCTCTGAGAAAACTTCCATGACCTTTTTATCTTTATTAACTCTCTAAAAGAAAGAGCCATTAGCTTCTAGAATGAAAAGATAGAAGAGTCATGGAGCACCCAGAAATACAGACATTTAAGAGGCGAGCAAGAAAAGGGAGTCTGGAAAGGAGATCAAGGGTCAACTGTGGTGGTCGGTTGGGGGAGACCATGAAACCAACATAAGCAGAATTCAAGCAAGAGTTAAGAAAAAGGGCAAATGTGGTTTATTGTGACAAATGAGCATCTTTTGTTATTTGGAGCTATAGAAACAGAAACAAAAGACAGTATAATCTCAGTTCAGCCAATGGAACTTTGCTTGGAGAAGGAAGAAGGGTGCCGTTATGCCTAGACTTAAGGAAGCAGCTTTGTAGTCTGGCAATGGGTAGAGACTGAAAGAGTTTTGAAGTATATGTTAAATATATGGAGCTCTGGGGGCATTCTGGGCAGAAAAAAAAGAGAATTAGAGGGAAAGCTTCAGTTTTCTTAGAGAGTAAATGGAATGTGATAGAGATATGGACACAAAAGGCCTTGGACAGAAGTGAGGAATATGTTACTAGAACCTGGAAAAAACTAGTAAGTAATTCCAGAACCAGAACTTGAAGATCTGGAAAATTCTCAGCCTACCCACACTGCAAAAAAACAAGTCTAGTCTATGGCATTTTGTGACAGCAGCCTGAACAGATCAAACATGGTATCCAGCAGAATTTGGAGAAATGCAGCTTGCAGTATGGCATACTGGCTGCTTTTCCCCCTCTGGATTCAGCTCAGGGTTTTGCTGCCAATCAAGATGGCCTTGAAACAGGTTCTTCAAAAGATTGAGTCTTTCACTTGGTCCTTGGTTAGTAATCAATTTGGTCAGAGTTGAGTTGCTTTCCAAAGGGGAAAAAGGTCTTTTGGAATAAAGGTGATACAGCCTGAATGAAAGAAAGGCTCTTTGGTGTGGAAGTGGCTGCTGTCTCCCTCTGACTCAGAGAGGAGAATGTGGTATATCTTGCATTCCTGCCTCCAAGGGAGGTTTTTAACCATAGAAATGTGGAAATAGGCAAGTAATTCAAGGGCCTCGGGGGGAGGCAGAGGTGCCAAGGCTACGCAGAGGTGGGAGTTTATAGGAGGCAGCAAGACATCCTGAGGACAAGTTTATACAAGAACTGCTCAGGGAGAGACATAAAAGGAGGTGAGGCAAGAAGCTCAAGATTAACTTGGCATCTTACAAATCTTTTTTGGGAAAATCCCCATCTAGGGCTGTCAGAATGCTTTCCTGTGTTTTCCTTAAATGCTTGCACTTGCCCCAAGCCTGCTTCCTTGCTGGGTGTGCAACATGAACCAGGCTTCAGATGCTCAAGCTTGGCAGCATTTGAAGTAAATCGTTTTTGCTCAGCACTTCCTCTTAGTAGAAGGGAGGATCTCAGAAGCAGGTGCTGACCTGGTTAACGCAGAGCTCTGGTCCTTCCAGATACTTTTTTGAGAAGAAAAAAGGAGTGATTTCCTTTCTTCAGATATTCTCTTCCTGCCTTCCCCATCCTCCATCCCACCCCTTGTTGAACATGTGTGCACACATGCACACACGCATGTACACACACACACACACACAAGGCCATGTTTGATTAATTTGATTAAATGTTCAATTTTGTATTTTACTTTTGCACTGACAAGTAAAGCTTCTAAAGGATGCATAAACCAGGAGGAGAAAGCAAGAGGATCACAAGGCCTTGAGGGCCAGCCAGCACATAGTGAGAACTGCCTCAAAAGCAAAAAAGCAAAACAAAAAATACCTTTCAGAGAAAAATGTGGTTTATGAAATCTATTAAGCTATTGTTCTTTTTGTACCAGGGATCAAATTCATGACCTTGTGCTTGCCAGCCTAGTGCTTATGCCACTGAGCTAAATCCCCAGCCCTGTTCTTTAATTACTTTTGAAGCTCCTCACTAGAGCAGCTAGGAGTCCTATCTTCATTTAATACTTATTTAAGAAGCATATAGCTATCTGCTTTGGAGGCCTGCAAGAGGTTGAACTTTTGTTAAAAAATGACTAAACTTAGTCTTTATGAGGCCTCTGCAAAGGCCTTAACAAGGTATTCTCCACTGACTGGACTCCAAAGATCAAGCTAGGCACTTTAAAAACATCACTATAAATGTAGTTTTTACCAGTGTGCCCAACTTTGCCAATATAGCATTTATTACCATTTGGAGGTGTTCAGTATTAATGCATCTGCCATAATACCTTAGCTTGATGAAGATCAACTATAGTTTGAAGATGTTTTCACTGACAAAAGTTACTTAGCCTTATTATGTAGAAAATATCTAAACCTGGTGGAAGCCAGGCTGCTTTGCCAGCAAAGCAAAGTGAAACTAGGAAATTTTGGACAATCTTACAATACCAAGAATGACGTCCTTGCAGTTTCTTCTTGCTACCAAATTGACAGGTTCTACTTGAACTAAAAAAACACTGTTAGATGCCATACTGGATAACAGACACAGTGTATATTTCAGAGAATCAATACGGTTGTATTACTTATACAAGAAATCTACTGCTTGTACACATAAGTTTTGGAGAAAATAGGTCATCAACAAAATAAAGACTGTTCTCACTAGCCAGTCTGGTTCTCTGTACTTACATTTCTCAAAATGTGACCAGTCTGTGGCCTAGCACCATCAGCTTTACTCAAGAACTCATTAGAAATACAGATTCTCAGGCCTTTATGAATAGTAACTGTAGCACTGGGCCCCAACAATATATTGAAACAATCTGCATTTCACCTGGTCATCTAGGAGAGTACTATTTTAGTTCCATAACCACTCAGAAGTCTCTCTTTTAGGAGATGCTACAATTGATGCTACAATCCAACCAATTGTAACTGGTCAGATTTTCTATAGATAAAATACTTTGGATGGATGGGATAGGCAACTGATGACAATTTTTTCATTATTTAGCTCATTCAATAAATATTTTCTGAACGTTTACAATCCAGGCACTATACAAACTAAAGTGAACAAGATAGGAAAGAGCTATTCTCTGTAAATTTTGACTATATAGTATGATGTTAATTTAGTACAGTGACTTAAATTGTTTGGTAGTAGACCATAGAGAAAAAAGTTTTTGTAACAATCATTTACCATTATGGTGAAAATTGCCCACGCCTTAGAGTAAGTGAGTTCTTACTGAACCAACACAACCAGGTGAAAATAACCAATCAGCCAATAAATTGTTTCATTAAACAATCCCAAGTTTCAGCCCAGCCTGGGCTTCAAAATGACTTAGTGAGTTTCAAGATAATAAATAAAGGGACTGTGGCACAGTGGGAAAGTCGTTGGTTAAATCCCCAGTACTAGAATAAGACAAAAACAAAAACAAAGCAACTCGCATGACAATGTTAGTACTCACTCAGATCCATACTGCTTGCTGCTTCCTGAGAATATGAGATACAATCTTTGGTGAAAATGGACAAAGCCTTTATTCAAGGCCAGCTCTGAGGAGCCAGAGAATCCTCTTACTGCCACAAATCACCCTCTCCCTCTCTGTTCAGCTCTGCAAGGAGATTTATAGTAAGGAAGAGAAAGGAGAGGGACTACAATGAGACCATAACCAATAAAATTTCCAAGAGATTTCATTCCCTAGCCATTTTTCATTTCTTCTCTCCTGGCTCCTTACTTCCTTGTGGAAGCAAATCCGGACTGGTCCCACTGCCAGCATCTGCCTACTCCTTTAAAAGATGTGTTAATTTGTCAATCATTGAGCCGAGGAGAGGGGAATTGGGGGTTTACACTTGGGCATGAGGAAGCTTGGAGAAACAACTTCTCTATAAAAGAAAATATTCTTTTACAGATCTATTTTGCCCACTTTTAAAGAGCCATGTTGCTCGCTTGGTTACAACTAGGTTTTATTACACTAAATTGACAAAACCAATTGGTAATTTTGGATTGAAATGAAGTTAACAGGAAGCTGCACTTATGTAGAGGAAGATTATGTCTAAAATAAAATCAGAAACTCTTGATGGTAAAAAGGAATATTTAAAGCATAAATGATCCAGCTTGACTATTGCTTGACTATGCTTTCTTTCTTTCTTTCTTTCTTTCTTTCTTTCTTTCTTTCTTTCTTTCTTTCTTTTTTCTTCCTTCCTTCCTTCCTTCCTTCCTTCCTTCCTTCCTTCCTTCCTTCCTTCCTTCTTTCCTTAGAGGAAAAAAAACCAAACCAGAAAAAAGGATAGAAATAGTACAAAATTTCAAAAAAAAGGAAGAAATTTCTAGTTGATAAATTACATACTATTATCTTAGAAGTAGTTGCTCAAGTCACAAAATCAAAGCATAAAAAGCAGATAATCAAACAGTGGCAGTACAAACCATTCTGTTTTTTTTTTCTTTTAGTGCTTCAGTTTATGTTGTAATTTGTATGTCCTCTCTGTATGAGAAAGGATCAAAGGGATGAACAGTATTAACAATAAGAGGTAATATAAAGGAAATTGAAAATCAACACTTAGGGGCTGGGGATTTAGCTCAGTGGCTTAAGTGCCTGCCTAGCAAGCGCAAGGTCATGAGTTCAATCCCCAGTACAAAAAAAAAAAAGAAAGAAAAGAAAATCAACATTTAGCTTCATCGCATTGATTTGTTTGCTAGGGAATGAATGCTAGTGGCTTTGTTAAAGGCAAAATACAAAACAAAACACTTCTTAAATTCTCTCTATTTTTCTTGAATTTGTTAGTACGTATGGTAGGGAATAGCAAATTTAAAAAAAACCTTTTATTAAGGCAAATTTTCATAAGGAATCTGACCTTATTATAAAGGCACTAGATCTTTCCACTTCAGTCACCTCAGATATCTTTTAAAGTAATTATTAAATACCACCTGGCATATGAATACTTTGTGTGTTAGCCAGTGACTGCCCCTACTGCTGCAGACACTGCCTTTACTAAGTAATCAAAGATAAATACTTGTCTGTTAGAGGACTTTTAGGCTTAATCTCTGGCCATCCACAGGAAAGTCAGATGTACATGTCCTAATGTTTATTTGAACCTAGTAGTTTTGGAGGGGAATGAGAAAGACCACCAAATTTCCCACTGAAAATCTCAAACTCATATGGTTCAGGGCTACTAACTGGCATAACTGTCTAAATAGGACAGGTGCAAGAGACCAGAGGAAGAGCTAAGGCTGAATCTGGACAGCATTTTTCTCAGCTTCAACTGTCTGAGTCATATCTAATGCACAAAGGCGTATACTTGACTATTTCCTCAACATCAGCTGATTAAAAGCTACAGAAGTAGGTTGAATATTGTTGAACTGACCCTAGCCCTTGACTTTCAGTATCAGGATACCAGGCTCTACCAGTAGTGGTAATTTGTGAGTGATCAAAATGGATTAAGTTTAACTGTATGAAATTGTCATTCATCTATGTTAAAATATGGACAAATGTTGGCTATGTCATGTGATTAAACCTAATACTTTCTGTCAAAAGCTAAAAGAAACAAGATGCTTTAAAAATCCTTTCCTTCATGTTCTAGGGCAGAGATGTTTTTTAGGTTATATGTTTCCTACTCTTTCTCTGTAAAGCTAAATTCTACTCTTGTAGTCTTGATTGAGTTATTCAAACTATGTTCAGTCGCAAACAAATATTTTTAAAAGGTTAGGAATACAGTTGTGAATGAGATGTACACCATACTTCTCTCATGGTGCTTATTGGCTGCCTTGTGAAGTGAAAAGGCAGTGCGTTATAGTAAAGGGTGTGGGCAAGTTCAGGACCCTGTGAGTTCTCAGGAGGAGAACAGCTAACTTACTGGGTACTCAGGAAGGTTTTCTGGAAGAGAGAGCTTTGAAACTGAGAGCAGAAGAATAATGTGCAGTTAGGCTAAGGGGAGGATCAAGGGTGACCAAAGGAGATGGAATAACATTTGCAAAACCTGAAAGGGAACCTGGCTGTTTTCAGTGAACTGCACTTATTTCAGCTTGCCTGGAATATATAATAGGAGGCACAAGGTGGATTTGGAGAAGTAAGCAGAGTTTATAATTACAAAGTGACATTTGTGTCAGGACAAGGTGTTCAGAAGTTACTTCATGGCAATGGTCAATTATTACAAGATTTTAAAGGATAGTAATATGATCAGATTTGTATTTTAGTCAAACTAGTTTGGAAAAGTTGGAGACTTACACTAAAACTGAAAATAGAGAATAATAACTTGAAGTAGGCAATGACACTGGTGAGGCAGACGATAGTTCAGAGAGCTTTATTAGGAGTTAAAGTCCTAATAAGGCTCATGGTTAACTATGACAGAAAATAAAGCAAAGCAAAGCAAAACAAAGCAAAGTAAAAAGTAAAAGCAGAGCAGATCAGAGCAAAACAAATAAAACCAAACAAAACAACAGTTAAAAATGACTCCTAGGGCTCCCACTTAAACAATGATACCATTTATTGAAATACAGAACTAAAGAGAAGGAGTAGATTCTGGGATGGAAGAGGTCACTTGTGGATCTGATAAGTTTGAGTTGCTTATGAAGAATCCAAATTGAGATGTTCAGTAAATGATTAGAGATGCACATTTGTTAGTGGAGCTACACACTGAGTGCAAATGTAATTGTGTAAATGTATTTGAAACCATAAGAGTGAATATATTCAAACACTAAGAGTTTGTCAGTTGTACACTTGTACTCTTTATAGGACAGGAAATCGAACCAATGGGCAGAGGTAGAAAAATCCAAAGAATATACTGAGAGGTAACCAGGGGAGTAGAAGAAAAACCAGAAGGCTGTGTTGTAATGGAAGCCAATGGAAGAATGTTTAGAGAAAGGAGTGATTACCCACAGCAGCGGCAGAGAGCACAAGACTGAAGGTCATTGTGTTTTAACAATGAAGAAGTCATCAGCACCTGCCCAGAGCAGTTTTTGCTGGAGTGTTGGGATCAGGAACAAATTAGAGTGACTTAGTAGTGAGTCAGAGTAGAACAAATGGGCATTTTTAAGAAGTCTAGCTTTGAAGGACAAAAAGGAAGGTGATAGTGAGGGAGGTTATTAATTTATTTTTAAATACTGGTTTAGAGAGGAAAAAAGGCTGAGCTGACTTAAAACCTGAGAAATAGGAATTAGTAGAAAGAGAAGAGTTTGGAGACACATGAGTGAGTATAGGTAGCTGAAAGATTGAGGTTCCTTAAGAAGTTGGATTCACAACTTAGTGGACGTGTATAGACTTAAGAAAATATAAATTGTGTTCTATGTTGTAGATAGAGGGAAGATTTTGAAGTTTTGAGTTTTGTGATGGAAAGCTGATGGATTTTATTTGCTCTATGAAATAGGATAGGTGGTCATTTACTATCATGGTTTTGAAGTTGAAATTTGGAGCAATGTAGAGGTTTATATTAGATATTTTCATACTGTAGCCCAAAAAAGGAAAAAAAAAATAAGGGAAAAAACTGCCAGTTAAATTATAAGATATGCAACAGTTTTAGAAATATCAAAGTACACAATATGGGCCTATAGAGTTCAGTAGTTTTTGTTTTCAAATGGACTTCTTAAATGTAGTTGAAGCTGATCTCAAACTCATGGCAATCCTCCTACTGCCACCTTGCAAGTTTTAGAGCTACAGGGCACCACCATGCCCAGCTGGGCATATGAAAACTTATGAGGCCGGGTATGGTAGTGCACACCTGTAATATGTGCACTTGGGAGGCTAAGAGACTGAGGCAAGAAGAATGCTTGAGTTTGAGGCCAGCTTTGGCTCCATAGTGAGTTCAGGCCAGTGCTTATGCTGCTGAGCTAAATCCCCAGCCTCCATAGTGAGTTCAAATCCACTCTGAGCTACATAAACAAAACCTTGTCTCAAAAAAAAGCCAAAACCAAAACAACAATAGCAACACCACCTGATGAAATATGTTTTAGATGAGATGCAAAAAGAGTAAAAAGAATTCATCCATATTAGCACATACAGGATATCTGAACAGAATTTTTTATATGAATTAACATGAAAAGATATGTTTTGGCTAAGTAAGCATAATGTAGTACATAAAATAATAAAAGAAGATAACAAAATATGAAGAGCTTAGTCTAGCAAATATACAATCAAAAGGAAGAGAAAAATTCTCTGCCAGTGTTTTATATATAGGAGGATTTAGTAAGAACTTAATCTACACATAACTAGTTGTCAAAGAGCAGATTGAAATGAAAAAGGAAAAATCACAAGGCAAAAGACAGAGGGGACCAACATCGGTATAACATTAATTTACATTGAAAACATGAACAGATCAGACAAGGCTTAAAACTGAATTATTGATGTGGAAAAAAGAATGAAAATATGTATTAAAATAATTAGATAAAAGAGGAGACAAAGCTGAGATAAGGAAGATAACTGGTTATCTCTAAAATAAAATGGTCAACAATAGCATAGAATCTATGTTTATGAATATAATTTAGAAACATCTGTACAAATAGAGTCTATTTGAATATCATGTCTATTTTGCATTATGTAGTAAGATTGAGTGTCAGAAGACAATAGACAGGAAACAACAAAACCCAGGAATGTAGTACTCAGTGAGGCGCAGTAACATCGACTTTTAATCTCAGCCCTCTGGAAGCCTGAGGTAGGACTGCAAGTTTGAGCCCAGTCAGCACAGCTTAGTAACTTAGGGAACAAAACAAAGAATTGTTAATGTAGCTCATTGTGAAGGCCTTAGGTCCAATCCCTACTGAAAAAAAAAAAAAAAGTAATACTTATCCAAATTGCCATACATATAAAAAGGTAACAAGAAATTATGCCTAAGCATTCAAGTTCTTAGTGAACAGCACATATGACACCTTGCTGAGGGGAAATCTATTTAATAAAACATTGATAACCAAAAACTAAGTTAAAAGTATAAAACTCAGGAGTGGAAAAGTCATGGAAAAAGAACAGACAGTGATTAATAGGTTCATTCAGATACACAGCTAGGACTTAACCATTGTAGGAATTCTGGCTGTAGAAAAAATATGAGTGTTATGAAACCTGACAGTATAAAAATAATAACTAACCAGAATGAGGTTGTGGGAGGAAGTGAAAGCTTGCTTAATATTCTTATCTTACTTAGCAAGAATCAGTTGATATTGTCTGTATTAAACATATAGTTTAATCATTACTTAAAGGTCCTGTTGCTTTTGTAACTCTGATTTCACTCCTCTATTCTTTGTTTGAAAATCACATAAAAGGGGTAAATCAACAAAAGCTAGTTGTTAATGGAGGAACAACTGTCAACCAAGCATCCTACTAGATTACTGTGGGGAATTACAGAGAAGTTGAGAACACAGTCCTTGCCTTTGAATGACCTCTAGTTTACTCTCTTCTCTTTAACAAGCACATTAAAGAATTATGCTTAACCTGATAATGCTTGACCCGACTGGTTGAAATCTATGATGAATTTGCTTCTCAAGTTGGAAAGTCCCTACTGGCTTCCATGGTACACGGCAAGGGCTTGCTAATGCATTTGTTTTGGCCTCCAAAGCACTAGCTTTAGCATCTGTAGCATTTCAGAGTCATGGGAAGGGGATCTGTTATCCTGCTGGCAAGCAGACAGTGTAATGAAGACAGGAGGTTATAGGCTTTCATATTTGTGCTAAGTACTGAACAGGAAATGTAAATGAACTAGATCCTAAATTCACCAGAATGACCCATTCAGTAGACTTTTTAATACACATGATCTTATGCACATCAAGCAAAGGTGAACTAGGAAAATGTCACCAGAAAAGAATCGTATCGGCTCCTGTATGAAAATCTTATACAGAGCCCATTCTAGAGGTAACGCATTCAGTCCAAGATTGTTTAATTTGTATTTCTATTCCCTTTTCCTTACAGTGACAGTGATGCATAAGGCAATTCCTAGAAGAGAATGAGTAAATGTTTGCCGAATAAATAGATAAATGTTCTGAATAATGAATCAAAGGCATTAAGTTGTATTTATAAAGCCACATTTACTAAAAGCATTAAGGCACACTCTTTCATTTTAAGTGGACCTTTAACATCAAAATTGATAGGAAAGAAGTTTACTTGGGAATCTTGAACAAGATTAGAGGGGGGTTCTGAGCTGTGTTTCTCTATAGCTTGTTAAAGTTTTACCGAGTCCCAAGTTTTTTCAGTTGTGTTTCTAGGCTCTGGCTGTAGAGGGTCTCTTTCAGGGAACATGCTTCTATCTGTCATTTACTGCCTAGCTCCCTTGCTTAATATGCTGTTTTAGAAGTGGACGATCTGCCAGAATATGTGTCTGATGTTTCTTCTGATGCCACATATATCTTCAGCCCTCTGGAAGATGGCACCTGCCCCCTTTCTCTGACCCAAAGCCATGTAAGAGTATCAGTATGACCCTTCCTTACTCATATTACCACCGAGGTAGAAGAACCAGACATCTTATCTGAGATCACCCAGGACTGAGCTTATCTGTCCTCATTGGCACGTAGCTTAACAGTCAGCAGGGTGGATGGCAAGGCATCAGCTCTCCCTGATGTGGAGATGTTATCTCCCTGATGTTATCTTTCACTTGTTCTATGTATTTATTTGAGTGAGAAAATGGATTAATCTTATTTCTTGGTTCATAAAATACCATCGTCACTGTTTCATGAATGGCCTTCTTTTACTAATTTTATTTACACTTTTAGTATTATTACAGTCAATCTAGTACTCAAGAACTAATATATTGTCAATAACTTAAGCTGACCTGTTGCCTTGATTTAAAAAATTCCACTTTTACTGATGACGATTAGCCCTTTGCATCTGTGAGGTAAAATGGATATCTTCACTCAAATGCAGCCCAGTTCATACAAACACACCCCCACCCCCCACCCACACTCTTCCAGGTGCCAAAGGTCCAGGTGCAGCCATACATAAAAACAGCTTCATTAATTACCTAATGGAGAACTAGAGAGCCAAGGTGGAAATTGTACCAGGCAGAGGTGCAGCTAAGATTGGGACACTTACGACTTTGACTTTTTCTTGTAGGGGATGCTGCCTGATATACCGCACTCACAAAAGACAAAGATAATAAAAAGTTGGCATGTGCATTTAGTTTTATAAATCAAAAGTTATGAAAGGGAAAAAGATGCTTTTACCATTTACAAATCAGAACTATTTTTCTCCTATAATGCAATTCAGAGGAAGTATGATTCATCTGATATTCCTTTATATTTTCTGTTGTCATGGATATGATGCTGGTTGTTGCAATTCTAGTTTGTGAACAATTAGCTCCACTCAGATTTTATTTTTACTCTAAGTTAAATTTCGGACCATGTAAGACAAGTTGGTAAAGAAGTCCTTTAGTTTAGTGATTTAGTTGTTGATCTAGACCAGCAGAGGAATTTTTTCCTCCTGTTGCTGGCTGTTGTCTTATGTTCTTGCCTGAGCACGCCTGACTCGGGAAAGAAAATCCTGTCTTTCTCTGTAAAGCACTTCTCCATATTGTCACTCCTCCAGGACTGGTGACTTTTTAGTTTGGAAGATTTTATTCAGACTGCAGCTTTTCTTAAAGATGAACATTATATGAAAAGTTTTTACAAATTGAAGCTCAATTATATCCTTGGCAAAGTAGCTCATTATAAACAATTAGAAAGGCAAAAGGGCCATGACCATTTGTAATCTAAGAAATGTTCTCTCTTTTTATTTTTGAGAAGCACACTTATTAGCAGCTGAGATTTACTCCTTTGATTTGCATGTATAAAAACATCTATTCAAAGAGAGGTCTCCTTAACCTTTTGCCTCAGCGGCAAGAGGTCCACGCCCAGACCAGACCCTTAGCGCCATCTAGTGCAACTCACGCATAGAGACACAGAGTCCAGCGCCGACTGATTTTAGTTTTGGAGGAACTGTCCAAAAAATTTCTTTAGACTTTTGGGGCATGTTACAGGTCCCACCATCTGAGACAGTTTTATTTGTGATTTTTTTTTTTCAGCACCAATACTACTTTTTATAAAGTTCCAAACAGGGAAATAGGAAACTAGGTCAAAGGAAAGTGTAAATGAACACCATGATTACGTGGACTATGATGTGCAGGGAAGGAACCTGGGCTGGGAGCGGCGGGGAGGAATCAGGGTTTGTTGAAATCCTTCGGTGTACCAGGCTGCTCGCTCTGCTTACACTTCCTTAAACAAAGAGAGTTAAGATGGGTTTTTCCTATCGAATTTTTCTTTGGTGCAAATGAATGATATAATGCACTGATGTTATTTTGGCCTCTAGATCTTTTTCAGAACCTGCTAAGTTACTGTTAGGAGACAGTTCATATGGTTCTGTTGCATGCCCAGTGAACAAAGGTACCTTTTAGTTTTTATTAGCACATATTTTCAGTACATAATTATATTCATTATGGGGAGTTGGTAATATACATAACATACCTTAATTTTTTTCACTTGCTTCCTTTTTCCTCTCTTTTCTCCCTACTCCCTCCATTTCTTGGTCCCCATCCTTTTTGGAGAAGATCTATCTCCCTATTTCCTATTATCTATCTTTTATTTTTATTTTTAATTTATGTATATTTTGAGTTCTCATATTAGAGAATACATGTGATATTTAAGCATGGGTATCTTTTTTTCCACTTAAACATTATGATCTCAAGGTGCATTTGTGTTTCTACAAATGACTCAAGTTATATTTTGAACTGTCCTTTCAGGGATATTTTGGGGTGAAAAGTCTTGGAAATAATGTCTTCCTCCAAAGCACAGTTTCCTTTTGTCCTGTGTAATGTGCCTACCTCTAGCACAAAGTTGGGCAGGCTTGATCTTAGCTTGTTGTGAGATTTGGGTTTCCTCAGCGTGGCGTTGCTCAGCGGTGCTGTGAGACCACAGTGTGCATGCACAGAGACAATTGGGCATCTCTGCTTTGCTCCTGTGGGACTGGAAGTGGATTCAAACTTGAAACTCTTGATACTTGTTCTGGCTTGAGTAATAAAGTCCTTCGTCCCATCAAGGAATCTTGTAAGTGCTAGGAGCATTCACAGAACTTTTGACAAGCTAACTTGCTAGCACACTCACAGGGCAGAATCTTGAGACCCTTACATTTCTTGACAGTCACTGCCCCAAAAAGCCATCCAATTTCTAGGTACTCAGTTTCTACTGTTAGCCCTTTCCCACCTCCCAGAGAAAGAGTATTCCCATTCTCTACACTCCTGCTCTTTTAAGAACACCAGTTAGGAAGAATAATCCAGACATTAAAAACTGAGGCCAGCAGATAATTAGGCACATAGTAGGCAATGTTTTTAATGTATCTCACTGCAACATATGTAATTACATGACACTGGAATTTCAGGGACTGATTTTTCATTGGTTTAATATAGTTTTAGTTAACTGTTTATAGCTTGATGAATTTCTAGGACTTACTAGAAGCATTTATTATGTTTAGCATAACAAAACCCCAGGGGGCTGAAAACACTACTTCCAAGCCATTTTTTTTTACAAAAATATCATCTTTTATTTTTTGTTCTTGAAAAACTGAAAATTGTTCTCAAACTTTAGAATTACACTATAGGAGTGGTGTGTGTGTGTGTGTGTTTGTGTTCTATGTGCACTCATTAAAATGTACATTATTCATCCTCCACCCAGATATTCTAATTCACTAAGTCTGTACTGGATCCAGCATTCTGTTTGCATCATGAAACCAGGTGATTCTGCTTCTAGTTGTCTCAGAGAACCACATCCTGAGAAGCACGTCTTGAGACATAAATGACTTCTTGGAAAAATGGATGACTTAAGATGCAAGGGATCCATGTGATTTGTGCAACTGTGGTTTCTCTGATAGGAATGTGTCTTTTTTTTTTTTTTGAGTTTGCTGATGATCTTTGTTATGAGAATAAATGAGTGCCATACAAGTGGAAAGCTATTTGTGATTTTGCAAGGTAATAAAGGGTGGCAGAATCAGTTCTACTTTCTTTTTGTTCACTTGGGAAATAATTATTGACTACTCACTATGGGTAGCACTATACCTATTTGCTTAAGATGATTTTATATTTACATTTTTTTGCCTTCCCCTTCTGTGTAGTTTCCAATTATCAAAAGTGTATTTTTAGAATAGGGACCACAATTCCAGAGGATGTGGATCTAGGTTTTCTTTATCTAATTCTAAAACATTTCATTGAGTACTCAAAAAAAGTCGTGAATAAGGTAAAAAAACAAACAAGCAAAACTCTCCAAACAAACCTCATGGTATCCTCATTTTACAGATGTGAAAACTATCAGGCAGGGGGTAAGTGACCTGCCAAGAGTCATGCAAGTAGAACATATAGAACTGGAGCTTGAATTGTGGTTTTCTGACTCCCACTTCCTGTGCTTTCTACCACACTGCCTCCCAGGTGATTTTCCTGGGGATCATAGAAATAGCAAGCTCCCTTGCTGCATTGTGGATATAATTTGATTTTGATGAAATGTGATTTACACATACATTTTCAGAACAAAGGGTCGCCTGTTGTTTAAGCATGATACACCTGTGCTGCAAAGAGAAACACTGACATCCACACGATGTCATAAAAAATGCCCCAGAGGAAAAGGCAGCGCTCTGTTTTCAAAATGAAGTGGTATCTGCAGTGAACAGAGCCAAGCCTAATTACAGAACAGCCGACTCTGTCCCCCAAGGTATGCACACTGAATTATCTTACCAGCCTTCAAAATGCCCCATGAGAGGTGGGGATGGAAAAAGGCAGTGCAGAATAGGCTTGGTAATGCGGACATAGCACTAAGTTAATTCTGAAAGAGACTGGGAACCACACCTTTGGTTTTTTGCTCTCGAGTACCTTGCCAACCATTGCTTTGGGTTTCCTGCCGTTCCCAGAGACGTCGCTAGATTTTGTATTTTTCAGGGCACCCAGACCCTGTCTGGCTTTCAGTAAATGTTTGGTAATAACAATAACACAGAAGTGAATGTTTATTCAGATGGAAACGAACATGGATGAGATAACATTCTAGATTTTTGTTTCCCACCCCTAGGATTGTGGGTTTAAGCAACAAGGAAGAGGACAGATCTAATACACATTTGTGTTGTGGACAGAGATTTGTAACACTCACCTTGGGTGGGTCCTTTACTTTTTATAAATGCTCTCATGCATATTAGCTGCCTTCATTAAACAAAATGCCTACAAAGTGAGCAGGACACATAATTGTTTCATTTTACAAATGAGACTCAAAGAGATTAATCAGTTTGCCTTATGTTATAGTAATTGAGCTTGTTTGAATTTCAACTTGGCTTGAGTGGTGGTGGCTGTGTGTGCGTGTGTGCGTGTGTGTGTGTGTGTGTGTGTGTGTGAGTGAGAGAGAGAGAGAGAGAGAGAGAGAGAGAGAGAGAGAGACAAGACCTTGTTACATAGTTCAGGCTGGTCTTGAACTTACTATATAGCCCAGTTCAGCCTTGAACTTGCAGCAATCCTCCTGCCTCAGTTTCCTGAGTGCTAGGATTACAGGTCATTTTGTTTCTAAATTCACTTGGTCACCTAGTGTGGATATTCTCCTTTGACTAGAAAGTAAGCATACCTTGGAATCCTTTATTCTGTAGCATGGTGCAGTGATTTGACTGCAAGTTCTGTCTACTACTTGTATGAATATAAATTAGGTCAAGTCGTTTAGCCTATCCAAGTTTTAATTTCTGTAGGACAATTAGGACTTTGGGATTCTGTGACAAAGACTCAAACTCAACTGGTTTGGATCCTGGGAAGGATTCACTGATGGAGGTAAATGAACAGTCAGGAATGTAGCAGAATGTATAAACAGAGGTCTTGTTACAAGCAAGGTTCTTCTCTCTGTTATTCTGTTTCTCATCGACTGATTCCCTCCCACTATGCAGCAGCCTGAGTAAAGAAGATAGGCCTTTACCGATGCAGGTGGGCATTGTCTAATCCACTGCGGATAGAGCAAAAGGGCGGCAGGAGGTGGGGGGCAAATTTACCTTCTTCTTGAGCACCCATTTCTCTCCTGCCTTTTGATGTTAGAGTTTCTGGCTCTTGGTCGTTGGCCTTCTGACTCTGGGACTTAGACCAGTAGCTGCTGTCCCTTCCCCAGTCACCACACAGAATTATACTGCTGGATTTCCCGAACTCTGGCCTGCTGATGCAATATCTTAGGACGTCTCTGCTTCCACAATTCCATGAGCCAATTCTCATAATAAATCTCCTCTTATAGCTGTGTATCTTATTGGTTCTGTTTTTATGGAAAACTCTATTACAATTCAATATTTCCCCAGAATCTTAAATTTAATGGGCAAAACCCAGATTATCACTTTCCACCTCAAACTTGCTTTTCTTCATCCAGGCCAAGAGCCCCTCCTTCCACCTGACCATCCAGACCAGATGGGCTTCACCTTCAATTTGTTGCTCTGTGTTTCTAGTCTGATCACATTCAGATAGTTACAAGAGCAGTTCTAGCTTTATTGTCTACTAGACACTTGTAATTCTCTCATTTCTCTACATTGTTATCTTTGTTCTGACTTTCAGCTCTCATTTGTTTTATTAGAAGCAGGATATCACTATGTAGTTCAGGCTGGCCTTTAATTTATGGCGATCCTCCTGCCTCAGTCTCCTTCAGTCTGGGATTACAGGTATGTGCCACCCTGTCAGCTTCCTCTCTCTTTTAGATTAGACCCATGACTATACACTGCTGCCAGAGAAATTTTTCTCTACATTGCAAATTACTTCCCTAAGAAAGCTCTTCAGTGACTTTCTTCCTTCTTTTACTTATTTATAAAAGAAAGATGGATGTCAAAAATCCTCTTGTGGTGCCATCTTTTGATTTTGAACTATAAAGAATTCTCCCCAAACAGCATACTCTCTTCTTATATCTTATGTTAAAATGTGCCTAGCATGTAGTAGTTCTCTTGATTATATATCGAGCTAATTGATTAGGTAATTGATAATATGTGGTCATGGCAATGTTTACTATTAGAACACCTTATTATCATTTTCCATGTTGTTTGTAAATCATCAATCTTATTATATTGATCTTGGTTCAATCAAAGACTAGAATCTTCTTGTGCTGAATATTTATTCTTAAAGGTATAAACATCACCTGATGATCATGGTATAATTACTCCCGGATAAAAAGACATCTGTTTCTATGGTTAATGGTCATAGCTGGTCCTGGGCATAGACATAAAGGGAAACGTCATCCTGGGTCTACAGAGCACTTTTGTTGTAGTTTCTTTGTCTCCAGAAAGACTGGCTATGCCACCTGCAATGGGAGATGGCTTCTCTAGTCCTTTTCTTTGGAATACATAGATGGATTTATTATGCAGGTTTACTGTTGCCTTGGTCAGCAGAGAACATTTAGCTTTAGATTTGAGGGAAAGTGATGTGGCTTGCAATTGCGATTAAAAGAAAAGTGAGACATATGTCAACGTGGCACTAGAGAGGGTGGGATGAGTGAAGGGAACCCAGCAGGGAGTGAGGGGCTGTGACACAGAAGCCAGGCTGAGAGGGCCAGAGGCTCAGCACTAGGGTGAGGGCCTGGGGCACATGCTAATAGGCAAGGGCGGATGTGGGGCAGGGCAAGAGCACCAGAGAACACACTGGAGTAGGAGCCTCACATTCTGTCTGGTGTCTGCTCCTGGCTGTGCACTGTACTTTTGGCTAAACTTGTGTTTCTCAGGGCTTTGTCCAGGGTACATTGGGGGAAATGACTATTAAATCAGATTAACTGTGCTTGAGGGTATTGTAATTTGTAAAGCTATGACACACAACTGTGTCGTTAATACTTATAAATTATAATTGTAATTATAAAACTTTCTAGAATTTATTCTTCTGGGACTTTAAAACTTTGCTGTTAGGAAACATATGTATTAAGCTCTGAGATAAATTTATTTCATTATTTAAAAAGCCAGTATGAAGTTGATTGTGAAGAAATTTGATTATTTTATTATGCCTTGTTTCTGTTCTTTATAAAGACATGGACAATGAGTAAGTTTTACTTTTATATTTTGTTTTAAAACTTTCTAGAACTGAGGCTATATGGTAGGTCAGTGGTAGAGTGCTTGAGTTCCTGGGTTTTACCCCCCCACACACACATACTGCCACAAAAAAAAGTTTTCTAGAAGAATTTTGTATATTTGAAATTTTGCTTTAAAGCATAAATTTTTTTGGTTCAAACCTAAACTAATTTTAAAAGGTAACACTTAGAAAGTCTCTTCTCTTTCTCTATTGTTCTGAGGCTTGAACTGAGGACCTGTACACTGAACTGCATCCTCAGCCTTTTAAAATTTTTAGACAAAGTCTTGTAAAGTTGCTGAATTGCCCAGGCTGGGCTTGAACTTCTGATTCTTTTGCTTTTGAGTCTAAAAGAGTTGGGATCACGGGCATTCACCACTGTGAAATTTTAAAAAAAGATAATACTATACTTTGAGGCTTATTGCTTATTATTTTCTATTAGATCAGATTAACAATAAAGAAAGGAAGGTGAGTATGATAAACTGAGCATGTTTTTTCTTTGAAAGAAAAGAGTCGTAAGGACCTTTTCCTGTAAAACGGAGGGCTCCATTTTTCACATCTAAATCTATTTTGTATTTCTGATTGGCAAAGAACTGAATAAATCCCCACCAGATCCGATTACAGCAAGTTCTTGGACAAATGCTTATCTCTAATTAATAGTATTTTCATCCACGCTAATTTTGTGGTTGTATGACATAGCTTTGCAAATTGTATCATACCCTGGTAAAAATGAACTGATTTAATACAATGATTTCCCCAAGGCATTTGGGGATAGTCCCAAGGGTAGAATCCAGAGAGTTAGCTGATGTTATTTGGGAAAATGGTTTTTACGGTCAATCCAGGAACATGTCATCAGATTTCTTGCACAGATTTGTTTCTGGGAGATGGAAACTGATCTCTTGCTGTGATTAACCTTTGGCTTTAAAAGTTCTTAAAATTCTGTGTCTGTTTATGGACAAAAGGAAACGGCGAGGCGTCAGCGTTTCTGCAGTCATTCCAGTCGCCTCTTCTCCTTCAGGATGAAAACAGATGCAACTCAGTTTACATGTTATGCTGGTTCGCTTTTCCTCCCTTGGTTTCTGTTTTATTGTGTAGCCAGCAGAAACAGGTCATTTTATGTTCTCTGCAGTCAAAGCCGAATTCCCATTTGTTCCCATGACTCCCACAGACATCGCAAGACCCCTGTCACAGAACTCTGCCGTGTCTTCGACAGTCCCAGGGCTGTCCAGTTGGCCCGGGGTTTGCAGCAGGAACAGTAGCAGTGGTCCGAGGTGCCGGTGAGAACATTTTGCTTCAGGGATTATGGGTGAAAGGTCTCTCATTAAAAACGGCTGTGTGTGTCATTTTTCACTCATTCCCTCAGCTAACTGGAGCCTGGGGAAAAGAATGCAGAGACCCTGGGTTCTTTCCCACTGAAGACCTGTGAACTTTTTTCTGAACCAGTGAGCTTTAAGCCTTTTCCATTCATCGCTTTCCGTATCACCACCCCATCTAACTAGTACTAAGGAAAAAGCACTTTAATATCACCTTGCTTTTATCTCACCCCCAGTCTCCCAAGTCTTCAGTATTAAAATGGGGTTTAAAGTTATTTTGGTTTTGTGTTTGCTTTTAGTTTGCAGCCAAGTCATGTAGAGGTGTTTGTTCCCTTGTAGTAAGCTGAAGTTTAATTTTATTTTCATTTTTAAGATTTGGTTTGCAGGCTTAATGTGTGTGTGAAATTAGATTTTCATGAATAAAAAGTAATTGCACAACCACATATAATATGTCTGATTTATTTTAAAAGAATTGTGAATAGAAAAATCTGGCAGTGCCTGTCTGTTGTTTTGGTACATCACCTAATATTTTTTTTTGTTCAAAAAACCTTTTCTAGTTTTGAATATCCCTTTGCACATAATAGGTGATATATAAAGTTTGCCTAGAATCTCAAATGTAAATTATACCAACAATATATTCTTTTCAGAAATCTGCTTTAGAACAGCCTTTGCATGTTTTTAATGATGAGCTCATCTCTTTGTTAGATCTTTCCTATAATTATAGACATTTTTGGAGGTGGTGGTAGTGGTGGTGTTGGAGATTGAACTCAGGGGCACACACACACACTGTTAAGCACATACTATACCACTGAGCTAGATCTCCAGCCCCGAGAGACACCTTTTAAAAAATGAAAAAGTACCTGCCTCTTTGTTAAGTGAATCAGCAAATGAAGATTTCGAAAGAAGATGACATCCATCCTCCATCAAATTCCATAATATGGCTTTGAACCAGATTGCTTTTTAGCCCTGCCAGAGGATTTATAATCCCTGAAGGGAATCTCTTGAAATTGGCAAGTTCCTCCTGTAATGGAATGACATTCCTATGGCAGTGGGTAGGTGGGAGTATTCCAATACAGTTTACTCAGTTTGGACATTGTCAGGCATCCTAAGGGCTTTGCTTTTGAAACTAAATAAATCACTCAGCTTTGCAAACCCCAGAGGATCAGAAAAAGAAAGTCACCCCTAAGCCCCAAAGGAAAACAGAGACATTTAAGGAGAACAGAATGACCCCTTCCCTCTATCTTTTTATGTCATTCCAGCACCATAAATCTTTTTCCACTTGAATTGCTTCGCTATACCAAATGTGGTAGGGATTGTGGCTAAAGAATACTGATTAAACCCAGGGGAGCCTTTAGGGGCAAATGTAGTCTTCAGTCTCCCTCTGGTGGATAGTTATGGCAATCCCAGAACTCTTTGGCAAATT
The DNA here is from genome assembly GCA_004027455.1 of Hydrochoerus hydrochaeris. Lineage (NCBI taxonomy): Eukaryota > Metazoa > Chordata > Mammalia > Rodentia > Hydrochaeridae > Hydrochoerus > Hydrochoerus hydrochaeris. Next base: position 228,106 of record PVLA01000587.1, read on the forward strand.
AAGTGATGAGTTTCAAAAATAAATTGTCAAAGACTATATACAAAGGCAGATCAAAAAATGCAGTGTGGGTTTAAATAAATTATTACATTAAAAGACACATTGCTATTAACCTCCCTCAAAATACTCCTACTCACTTCAAACAGCCTTATCCCATTGTTCTTGTAGTTTCTGAAGCAATTCTGGAAGTCCTCTTTTGTGAGTGTCAAGTGTCAAAAATTCAGTGAATGTTCATGAAGTCTCTGCCTACACCAATGTCTTCGATTTCTACCTATTTTTTCTTCTAGTAAATTTAGTGTTTCTGTTTTAATATTGAGATCTTTGACCCATTTTGACTTTAGTTTAACACATAGTGACAGACATGCGTCTAGTTTTAGTCTTCTGCATGTGGAAAGCCAGTTGTTTCAACACCATTTATTAAAGAGGCTATCTTTCTTCCAGTGAATATGTTTGGCCTCTTTTTCAAAGATAAGGTGACTGAGTGTGTTTGGAGTTGAGTCTGCATCCATGGGAAAAAAACAGAACTAACAAATGGTATCTCACTTTATTAAAAAGCTTTTGCGCAACAAAAGAAATCACCAACAGAGTGAAAAGACAACACACAGAGTGGGAAAAGAATCATAGCCAGTTGTCCCTCAGACAGAGGACTAATATTTAGAACACATAAAGAATTGAAAAAATCAAGCCCCTAAAATTCAAAGACTCAGTCAAAAATCAGGCATCTGAGATGGAAACATACTTCTCAGATGAAGAAATACAAGTGACAAACAAATTCATGAAGAAATGTTAGACATTACTGGTCATTTGAGAGATGCAAATTAAAACAGCACTGAGTTTCCATTTCACCCCCAAAAGAATGGCTATCATTGAAAAATCAACTGACAACAAATGCTGGAGGGGCTGTGGAAGAAAAAAGAACTCTTCTCCACTGTTGGTGGGAGTGTAGACTGGTGCAACCACTGTGGAAATCAGTGTGGAGATTCCTTAAAGAGCTAACATTAGAGGTCCCATTTGATTCAGCTATTCCCCTTCTGGGTATCTTCCCAAAAGAATTAAAAACAGCATACCGCAGTGACCTATGTGTACCCATGTGTATAGTAGCATATGTTTTAAAATTTTAAAATGAAAAAAGATACAGAATTTTCAAAACAGAATAATAAGAGATTAACAATGCTTAATATATTGTATATTGTTGTTGTCAAAGTACTTGTTCAGATTACTATGTGTATAATATATATAATATATATATATAGTCTTTTCCCTTCTTTCTTTTCTCCTTTCCCCCATCACAGTTGTTCCTTCCCTTTTTAGTCCTTTTCCCCCTTATCACTTTCATAATATCTATTGTACATTTTGGATCCCATTAACTTCTTCAGTTTTTTTTTTTACTAGGAAGACAATGTGATGTTCACACTAATGGATTCAAACTATTTTACCCTTGAGTATGATCTCAAGTTGCATCCATTTACCTACAAGAGCTTGAGATTATCCTTCTTTATAGCTGAATAGTACTCCATTGTATAAAAATATTATATCTTTCTTGTCCATTCTGCAGTTAGTGGGCAAGCTACCCCTGGTATTTTTGGATTCCTGTCACATATTTGTATTGTTTCCTCTCCTTTGACTTTTAGCGTATGAATTTCCTTTTGAGTTACATGTGTTTCTTGTATACAGAATATTAATGAATTTTGTTTCTTGATCCACTCTGCCTGTGTTACTTTTTGTTGGTGAATAGTTACGACTGATACATATTGGCTTGTCTTTGTCATTTCATTTTCCTACTGTTGCTTCCATATTTTCCCCCTCTGTTTAATTACTTGCTGTGCTTGATGATTTCTTTCTATTCTTGTTCTTGGAATTATGGTAATTTCTATCTCTTGCTAGACTATCATTCAATACTCTTTGTAGGGTTGGTTTGGTAGTCATGAATTCCTTCAGGTGTTCTTTGTCATGGAAGTATCTTATTTCTCCATCAATTTTGAAAGATAATTTTGCAGGGTACATCAATCTTGGTTGGAAGTTGTTTTCTTTCAGGACTTAAAATACTTCACTGTAAGCTCTTCTTGACTTGATGACTTGTGTTGAGATGTCTGCCATGATTCTGATGGGTTTTCCTTTATAGATGATCTGTTTATTTTCTTGAACAGCTTTAATATCCTGTTTTTGTGCTGAATTTCTAAGATCTTAATTATTATGTGCTGGTATAGATTTATTTTGGTTATGGCTAGTTGGAGTTCTACATGCCTCACTTATCTGTGTGTGAGGTCCTTTTCCCTTGCTTGAAAAGTTTTCTGCTATTACTTCTATAGTCTTTTAATGTCGATTGTGTTGAATCTTACTTTTTTGATGACACCTAACAATCTTAAATTATTTTTCTTTGTGTCATCTTGAAGCTGTTGAACTGTCATTTCCTGGATCCTTATTATTTTTAGGAGATCTTTCATTTTGTGATTGCTAACTGCAATCCTGTCTTTAAGGTCTGAAAGCCTCCCTTCAGCCTCCTTCAAGCAGCTTTGCCAGCTTTCAATAGTGTTTTTAATTTCTTGGATATCTCTTTGAATCTGTTTTAATCACTCTAATTCTTCCCTATATTGTTCATTCATTCATTTTTCTATGCTTCTCTTTTTCAATCTATATCTTCTTTGGATATATTCAACAATTCTTTCATTATGATTGTCATTTCTTCTTTTACCTGAGATTTCTGATTTGATTTCTTTTACAGCCACATGAAGTTGTTTCTTGACTACAGTTGCTATCATTTAAGAAATTTCAGGTGTGCAACTTTCAATGTTTTCCATATCTATGTCTCCTGTACTTGTTCCTTGTGGACTGGAGATCTGAGTTTGCATTTTGTTCCTTTATCTTGACATTTTCCTGGGTTCCTCTGGATGAGCAGGTTGTAGGGCCCCAGGTGCTACCTGTGTTGGTTACCCATCCCTAGTGTAGGGAAATGGGCCAGGAACCTGGGTTTCTCTGAATCTAGGTTCCCAGGGAGGTGGTGGAGCACAAGGCAGGCTTCTCCAAACCCATGCCATTACACAGAGACTCCCTGGATGGCAACCTGTTGGCACACAGAGTCGTGACTGGCTAGCAGCACAATTTGTAACAGCTACATCTTGGAAACTACTGAAATGACCATCAACAGTGAAATGGATTAAAACAATGTGGTATTTTTATACAACATAGTACTACCCAGCCTTAAAGAAGGATAAACTTGAGACTGTTATAGGTAAATGGGTGCAACTCAAGACCATAAGTGAAATTTCATAAGTGAAATAAATCAGACCCACATGTATAAACATCATATTGTCTCAGTAGTGTGAAAAACTAAAAGAGTAAATAAGGACCAAAATGTATAACAGATATTATGGATTTGTTAGAAACTATTCAAAAGAAAAGAGAAACTGTGATGGAAAAAGGAGAAAGGAAGGAAGAGAAAAAGAAAAATATGTATGTACACATAAGATATTTAAGACAGTTATACAGCTAGTTTCTTAGTTCATTGAAAAGAAAGGTGTGTGCTAATACTATTTGGGCAATATTTTTTGTATGTATATCTTGTACTCTGAATATTCTACTATGAAGATAGTAATAAGCCATATATTTATTATTGTTATTCTCCTGCTAACCTGTTTTGAAACTCTTTTTACTGTGATTTTTATTTTTTTCTTTAAAATAAATAAACAAAAAAGTTCTGTGAATGCTGGTGCCAAGCGCTATTGAATGGAAAATAAGCTCATAAAAAATTATGGTGTGTTCTCATTCACCTCATTCACTGGATCTGGCACCACAAAATTTCTGTCTTTTCTCTAAAGTCAAGGTCAGCCTGTGGTAAATGTTTTGAACTGATTCAGAATATTGAGCAAGCTATAGTAGCACAATTAAACACATGAAGAATGACTTCCAGAACCGCTTCAGAAAGTGGCAAGAGCAAAGGAAGGAGTGTGTTTGAAATGAGAGAGTATTCTGAGGGGAATTAATGGCAACATGTCTTTTGCTGTAATAAATTTTTAAGTACTTGCCATGTTTCGCAATCACCCCTATAATATGTGGTTCATACTATGCATGCACTCCATAGTATATATCATAAAAAACAGTGGCAAATACCATCGTTGTTCATTAGTATTTTCTATACACTAAAATTCTTGTTACATATTCATCTCTATAATTTATTTTATTTCAAAGAATTTACCCTGACTTTGAAAGTTGAAATAAACAATTCCTTGATATAAAACAGACTATAGAATCCCCTACCCCACTCTCATTACAGATGAAAGAAAGAAACTCTCTGTCCTTCTATAATTTTACTCTAGCAGAGAGACCAAAGCATAGACTATTTAAATCTTATCATTTGTAATGAACTTCTGGGCAAGATTTCACTGGAAACTCTCCCTTATCCTATAATAGTAATCCAGAAGAGGTTTAATTTGGGCCTTAATAGAACTGTGGCAGCTTTTGTTAGGAGAGTGTCCAGGGAGCACATCAACTAGTGGCTTCCTCTGGGGCATTATTTCCTAGGTAGTGCCAAACTCTTGGAGACCTCTGTGCATAGAGACCCAGTGGAAGTGAATCTCTCCTTTCAAAAGTGAAACAGTGCAGAAAATCTGCTGCTTTCTGCAGCTCTGACTTCTGTACCGAGGCCACTACATCAGTTGACCCATTTGATGTGCTCTGAGTCTGGGATGGGAGCAGGAGCTCACACTTTTCTACCAGTGAATCTTTTCCCCAGGAATGGAAGTACAGCCTTAAGTTAACTTGTCTTCATGTAGTTTGCTCATTGGACATTGGTAAAGTTAAATATCTTTTTTTTTTTTTTGGTTCCGGGGATTGAACTCATGACTTTGTGCTTGCCTGGCAGGTGCTTATGTCACTGAGCTAAATCCCTAGCTATCATTCCATTCTTTAAAATTACTTTCATTTCTTTAAGCAGACTAACTCTATAACTCACAACTAGTCATGATATGACTTATCATAGAGTTAGGTTTAAATAAATGTCTTTTTTTGGATACTTAGCTCTGTGAATAGAACTTGGTACCATCTTTTAATTTTTAAAATTAGTATACAGTCAAATTGACTATTTTTTGAAAGACCTTCAAATCTACAGGGTTTAGCAAATATAATAAATTCTTGTAACAAGCATCCCAGTCAGGACACAGGATAAGATTACCAAATGCTACCTCATGCTTGCTCTGTGTTGTTATACCTTGTCCCCTGCTAACTTTTGGCAACCACTGATCCGGTCTTTAGTCACTTTAGTTGTTTTTTTTTTTTTTCCTTTCTATAATCTCACATTTAAGTGAAAGCATATAGAATGCAACATTTGGATACTGGATTCTTTCACACAACAGGATGTCTTTGATATTTATTCACATTGTTCTGTGTATTTGTTATGGCCTGAATGTTTGTGTCCAATCTCAAATTTATGTATTGAAATCTTAACCCTTCCCACATGATAATATTAAGAAGTAAAGCCTTTGGGAAGTAATTAGGTTTGGATCAAGTCATGAGGATGATGGCATTAGAACTCTTATCAGGAGAGGAAGCTCTGTTTCTCCTTGTTAAGGGTGGTGAGAAGGTAGCTCTCCACAAGCTAGGAAGAGTCTTCACCAAGAACTGAATCTGAGGGCACTGTGGCTTGGACTTCCTAGTCTTTGGAACCTTTGAAGAATACATGTCTGTCATTTAAGCCAGTTTATCTCTGGTATTTTGTTATGGAACCTGGGCTGCCTAATCAACATCAGCGCCCTTCTTGTTTCTGAGAGGTGTCCCATTGGATGGATACACCATAGTTCTAAGACAACATCAGTGTTCTTCTTGTTTCTGAGGGGTGTCCCATTGGATGGACACACCATAGTTTATCCTTCTACCCCTGAAGTGTATTTGGTTTGTTTCCATATTTGGCAATTATAAAGAGTTACCATAAACACTTTTGTTAAGGTTTTAATTTTCATTTCTCTAGGGTGAATAGCCATGTGTGAGATTGCTCAGTCATATTTTTCTTTCTTATTGCTAAACTTTAAGAGTTCTTTATACATTCTGTATACAAGTTCTTTAACAGAATGTAATGTGCAAATATCTGCCCCCTGTAGTTTTTACTTTAGATTTCTTAGTGTTTTTTTTTAATAGAGGAAAGGTTTCTCCTCCTATTCTTGTTAAATATTGTGGATAAAAGAATTTTATTGTTGTAATCATTTTAAGCACACAGTTTAGTGGCCTCACTTAGAGTACTGGGTGACCATCATCACTACCTATTTCTAAAACCTTTTCATTACCCCAAACAGAAGTTCTATACTCATTAAAAACAAATCCTTACTCCACTTCTCCCCCATTTCAGTAATCTGTATTCTACCTTCTACCTATGAATTTGTCTGTTCTAGAAACCTCATAGATATGAAGCCATGCAATCTGTTCTCAAGGTCCATTCATGTTGTTGCATACGTCAGAATTTCATTCATTTTAAGGATGAGTAATATTTGATTGCATTATATTCCTGATTTTATCTATTTATTCATTTGTTGATGGCTTTTTGGCCTATTTTTGCCTTTCCATGATTGTGAATAATGCTTCAGTGAACATTAATGTACAATATTTGAGTTCGTGCTTTCAAGTTATTGGCCAAATACTTAGGAGTGGTCTTTGTGGGCAATGTATAATTCAGTGTTTAGATTTTTGAGATACTTTGGAGAAAAGGTTTTCAGTTTTGATGTTCAGATTATTAATTTTTAAACAATGAACTTTATTTTCAGTGTCATGTTTAAAAATTCTACCTAACCTCAGGTCATGAGCATTTTCTTGTATATTTTCTTCTAGAAGTGTATAGTTTTACTGTTTTACATTTGGATTTATAATCCATTTTGATTTAATTTTTGCATAAAGTATAAGATTGAGGCTGTGGTTAATTTTTTGCATATTAATGTTTGTGTCTTCCATCACTATTTACTGAGAAGATTATTCTTTCTCTTTTGAACATCTTTGTACATTTTTCAAAATTAATTGATCATTTTGTATGACTCTTCATTTTGTTACATTGTTTTTGGCTGTATGACTTCACTGATAATACACTCTCTTTATTACCAGACAGTTTTTAGTAATTTTAAAATTGAGCAGTATAAATCCTCCAACTGTATTCTTTTTCAAAATTATTTTGGCTATTGTAGTTCCTTTGTCTCTCATGTAAATTATGGAATCAGCTTGTTTCTATCTATAACATATTTTTTTCTGGAATGTTTTACTGGAATTATATTAAATGTACAGGTCAGTGTGAGAGAATTAACATTTTTAGTATTTTGAGTTCTAATTTGTGAGCAGACTGTGAATTTCCATTTATGGCTTTTCATGCACAGAACCTGTCCACTTTTGGTAGATTTATAGCTCAGTATTTAATTTTTGGGGTATTCTAAGTGATACTGGTTTAAAAGTTTTGTTTTTATTTGCTCATTCCTAGGGTTTAGAGCTGGGGAGCCTCCGTACATGAGTGGCGCGAGCTGAAGGCCTGCACAGCAAACTCTACCTAGCCATACCTTGCTTGGAACCTGGTAGGACCCCACCCAGCATTCCCAAATAGCCAGAGAGTTTTGGTATGTTGCTCAGGTCCTGGTAACCCAAAGCATCTGAGGAGCTTTGGTGTGCCGCGTGGCATAAACTGAAGGCCTGCACAGTGTACTCCACCCAGCCATTCAGCATTGGTACACCACTCAGAATGTGGTAGGGTCCCACCCAGCAACCTCAAGCAGCTGGGGAGCTTTGGTGTGCCACGTGGGGTGTGCTGAAGGTCCGCCCAGCATACTACCCTGATGTGAGGAGCCTTTGAGTGTCACTAGGGACCCGGTAAGGACTGCCTAATGACTCCTATTCAACTGGGGCAACTCCTTGCAGTACGGACAGCCACCCTCAACCCAGGAAACAGCTGAGACTTTACATTCGGCTGCCCCAGGGGAATATAGGAAAATGACAAAACAAAAGAACCAAATGCAATCTTAAACCTCCAGCCCATCCCAGACAAGCCTAGGAAACATGGACATAGAAGCAAGTGTAAACCATACACCTGAAACTTCTAAAATGATAGCAACTGAAGTAAAAAAACAACTCCATGAAGCTATAAAGGAACTCAGATCAGAAATCATCTCCCAGGTAAAAGAAGAATTGATAAATGTAATGAAAGAAATGCTGCACATATCTAAAGAAGACATAGTTTAAAAAAATAAAGGAGCACTGCAAAACAATGGAGACCTTGAATGAGCAACATAAGAAAGAATTGGAATGCATGAAACAGATTCGAAAAGATATCCAGGAAGTCAAAAATTCCATCAAAACCTGGCAAAACCGCCTCAATGAATGTGAAGATAGACTTTCAGACCTTTAAGACAATGTTGTAGCTAGTGAACAGAAAAGGAGAGAGCTTTTAAAAATAACAAGGACTCAGGAACTAATTCAACTGTTGCAAAACAATGTAAAGAAAAAAATAGAAGATTGATAGGTATAAATGAAAAAGAAAATAATATAAAAAGACTATTTACAGAACTAATAGCCTAGGGTTTAGAAATGTGATTAGTTTGTGGTGTGTTGACTTTATATCCTGAAACTGGACAATTCAGAAGTAGCTGAACTGAGATAGACTGACAGTGCCTTAGTTGGTTCCTGAAAGCTTTGGGATGGACCAGTGCATGAGTGCGGAAGAAAGAATGTCTGGGAATGGTATTGTGAAGAGAAATTCACACATAGATCCATAAGAGCTCGTGTTTAGATACTTGCTCAGCAGAGGTAGCAAGAAAAATCCAGTGAGAAAACCATTACTGTGACCAGCTTAATAAAGATATTTCTGTCCCTTTCCTTCTTCCTCCCTCAGTCCTAACACACTGAGGCCCTGGAGCCTTAAGTAGAAAGAGACTTAAATTCAGAGACTGAGATTAGGCTTTGGCACTGGTTTGTTCTGGTCTCAAACAACAAATATAAGTAGAAAGTTATTGTTTGTTAGAAGAGATTAATCCTAGCTTTGGAGAAGAGATTTTAAAGAGCCCTTTCATCCTATGAAAAAACTAGCCACACTGACTTAGGGCCACTCATGTCAATTGTATTGTAGAAGTCTCTTTTCTAGAGCTTTCATCCTCTCGACTAGATTAGGTGTCCTTCTGACAATCTTTCATGGTCCTGCACTTACCCATATTTTATCAAATATAATAAAGCATTCAACTAGTGATATATTCTGTGTATTGCTGAGCTGCAGGTGCTTTGAGGGAAGGACTGTGCTATGTTTACCATTGTGGACAGTGCTGGGACATTGTCTGTCTCCTATTAGACATTAAGTAAATTAAACATAGGCAGAGAAATTGTTTCCTTACTGTAAACTGTCCCATTTCCTGTTACGTTTTCCATAAATAAAACTTTCTAATTGAAACAGTTTGAAATGGAGAAATAGTTTTTTATTTCATGAAAATAGGTTTTTTTTTTTGAGCAGACCAAAGATGAAATGGGATGTCTAGGGAGGTAATAGGTTCCAGTGCTGAGGGGAACAAGGTGTGGAATGGAAGGCATTCAGGCTTAAATTGAACGGTGATTCGCTTGGGGCATTTGTAGTGATTCAAGTTGATGATAGGAGTAGGTTAACTTTAAAGTTCAACTCTAAGCTTTCAATTGGTGTTTATTTTGCTTTTAAATAAATAATAGAACAGGGGACAATATTCAACTCTTGAGTTCATGCTGAGGCTCTCTAAGACTCATCTTAGGTGTTACTCAAAGCAGAATCATAGCAAACCAGAAACAACCACTCATGGAAATGTATTGAAATAATTGGCCCATTTATAGTAATCCAGATAGCATAGTTTATCAGTTTCAGTGTTTTTATTTCTTGTAAGTGATAATTTACCACTGCATTAGAGATGTGGCTCTGCATCCATCTGATGAGGAAAATGAAGAGTCAAAGCTTTGGAGATCAATATTAGAGAAACCAACTGGGAAAATATTAATGTTCCATGTATGAACTGAGAGAGTGTTAAAATGTGAACTCTGTTTCTGAGGGTCAGAGATGGGGGTAAGATTCTGCACATCTCACGAGCTCCCGACGTTGTCATGCTGCTGCCCACAGGTCGCACGTTGAGTAGAAAAGCCCTGAACAGGGCTCCCTAGACTTTACTATCCATGTAACTCACAGGGGGATACACAAGCTAGGTTTTTGTCCCAGAGCTACAGACTCTCCATAGGTCGGGCCTGGCAATGGGTGTATTAGGTAAGTGAATCAGCATCCTGAGAATGTTTAGGTTTACCTGTGCTCTCTTAGCATCTGGGAGGGAGAGGAGAACTGGAGGTGCTAGTCTCCAAGGCACTCGGGGAGCTAAGAGGAAAAAGAGATGGAGGCGACAGAGCAATGAACTCAACTGTGGCTGCATTTTAGAACCACCTGAGGAAGTTTTGAAAATCCTCAGAATTGTTGGGAGTGAGGCCCAGGCTCAGTAAGTTTTGAAGCTCTCTGGGTGATTCTCCTGACAGAACCACCGCAAGAGAGGAGAGGAAGATGGCAACCAAGGCAGACACTGGTAGCTGGATTGTTGAACATGATGTGTGCAGATTCTAACACAGACTCTTGATTTTTTTTGTTTTAAATATACAATTGTTTTCTCCGTTTTTATCAGTGTATACTTCTCATACACAATGAATGTGTTCACCATGGAGCCTTGGTACGTCTTGATTCATTTTATCTCTCCTTTGCCACCTTTCCCTCCTGTCTCCTCCCATTCCCAGGGCCCTGTCCTATCTCTACATAATCTATCTGCCTGTTCCTATCATATATCTTTTCTTTTGCTCTTTAAAATATTTATACTTTGGGTTTCTCATATAATAGAAACCATGTGATATTTAACTCTCTGCATCTGATTTATTTCACTTAGTGTTGGTTCTTCATGTGTCTAGTGACTTCTTTTAATATTGGCTTTCTGTAGAGGTGATTTGAAAATAATTTGAACTTTCAGGCACACCTTCCCTTCTTCCCTTTTGTGACTGAGGAAATAGTTATTCCTTTCTTCTCCAGCACATCATTATTCACAGACACTGGTGGGAGAATACAAGACCATAGAATTAAATAAGAAGAGATTTTAGGGGATCATAGGAAAGGTTTATTGACAGTGAGGTTCTTGGCTGGCCAAAGCTTTCATGATTGCTAATCATCTGGCCTCTGGAGCCATCCAGCTAGGCATGTAGGATAACTGGATCCACCTGGAGCTTCTAGAAAGTTGTGGACATCAACACAAGAAAAGATTTAACTATTTTTTATTTTCATATCCCCAAACTGACTTACCACAAAGCAGAGAGAACCAATATCATTACATCTGATCAGTATAGAAAACTTGATCCAAATTCAAACAAGCACGCCCTGGTGAAATTTACACTTTTTGCTTTAGTAATTTACTGCTTCCTTCTCCTGAAAATCTAGTAAACCAAATAACAATGGAGTTGGGGAAGAAAGGGAATTGTTCTCATCTTTAAAATAAGAAACACCATGCTTTGGCATAAGTGCTAACTCGCTACTGTAAACATCAGCAATCCTGTCACAGACAGCTGTGCACTGATGGCGCCCCCACCCCGGGGATGTGTACACAGTTCAGACACACATGCTGGACCTGGGAGCAACAATGGAGAATAGGACCTCGAGGCCTTTTCCCAGGTTTTATCTTTAGCAGGCATCGATGTCTCATGTAGTAAGTCAGCTACTAAGCTCTCCCAGAAAGAGTCTGGCTTCCTCTGTTTGTATGAAATTTCCTCCAAGTGTGTGGCTGGAGAGACCCAAGTCCGCAAAGAACAACAGTATGGGACAGCATTAATGTCACCTGTCTTTCCTTGTCTGCTCTGCTTCTGGGGACTAACAAGCTTCAAGTGACACCAAAGAACTCCAAAGAACTGGAGGGCAATAGTTTTTATTTCCCAAAGATGTTTTTTTCATTGAAAATGTATATGTGTAACATTTTAAAATGATGGGGCAAAGATGCCCTTAAGATAACTTGAATACTCCACCATGAAAACCTCATTTTGGAAATGAGGATGAACATGATCTTGAGATATCCTAAGTCATCATTGTTTGTAGAGGCTGATCACAGGTTTGAGAGCTTTGAACTAATAAAAGTTAGAAAACAGTTGAGCTTCAGAAAACTTTCCTTAATAGTACTTGGGTGTTATGGAAATGTAATTTATAACAGCATGAAAGAGTAGATTATTGAACCATAAACTGACAGAGCCACAAGGGATGTTAAAGATCATCTGGCTGAGTGATTCTCAAAACTTCAGGAGCATCAGAATCCCCTGTCAAAGCACAGATTCTTGGCATCACCTCCAAACTCTAATTTGGTAGGTCTTGGGTGGGACTAAGAATTTACATTTTCAATGAATTCTCAGGTGATGCTCATCCTAGGACTATCCTTCAAGAATTACTAGTGTTGTCCAGTCTTCCTTTACAGTTCAGGCAACCAACTCCTGAAAAAGTCAACTGCTTCATCCTGTTGGTAGGCCCTGTTCCTAGCTAGGGTACATTTCTCCCCTGAGGGAGGTCTTACCCTCTCTCAGAGTATGGCCCTTTCTCAGGATGTTGTGATTTTGTTGTTTTTCAAGGTGGAAGGGATCCAACCTAGGGTCTATCCAAGCTAGGCAAGCTTTCTACCACTCAATTACACCAAGGAATTACACCAAAAAATATCATTGCAATATTCCTTGTTTCTTCTGGCATCAGCATCTCCTGATATGAATTGCGGTTGACTGTGGTAGTCAGCATACAGATGTGCTATGAAAGTACCATATTAAGAAGTGGAACAGAATCATATCCACTTCCAGGTGTGACCTACAGAAACACCTCAGAAGACTGTCTGTATTCATCGTTTTTCGCCTCTCTTTCCACTCTTCTGAACTGAGTCTCATAGGCTCTCTCTCATCCTAAGCATTTAGCTGGAACAGTTCTTGCAAGTTCATCAAGCTCGCCAGTGGCCTTATTGCCAAACACTGCGGTAAGTTCTAGGTCTGTCTCACTTACTAACTAGCACCGTGGTTGGTTGGTGTCTCCAGGGAACTTTATCTTTCTTCTTTGCTTTGGAATACACTGTCTCGATTCCCCTGCTGCCTCACTAGACACTCCGTCTCAGTCTTTGTTGATTCTCCTTCCTTTCCTTTACCTTGAACATTGGAGTTCCCCAGGGCTTCATCCTTGGACCCCATCTTTATCCACACGCACTCTACATGATCTCCTCCAGGAATACTGTCCATATAGTGATAATTTGTAGATTTATATCTACAGCCTGGATCTCTTCTCCTAAATCCAAATTCACATATGGACATTTCTTGTGTTAAAAAAAAAATCATTTGAAACTGTACAGAGTGTTCTTAGTAGTCGATGAAAAAATTATGTTTGTTCTGGGACCTTAAAAATTTTGTCAAAATGTTGGACGCTTTTACTGTTGGTATAAATGTACAGGAAAATAAAAAATGAAAATTAATATTTATTTAGTTTAGTGCCCTAGTTTAAAAATTAGAAACATTGAGAGCTTAAGTGTTTTGTTTCTCCATAAATCACTCATCAAGAGTAGTTTGAGAGCTTGGCTTTTTCTTGTATCACAATATGGAGTATCCATTTTTTTCTATGCTTTGCCAAATTATTATATACAACCTCTAAATTTGAATTAGCTCCTGACTTTTTAGCCTTTGACTTTCAGTGCTGTGAAATATCACTGGGGGTGCCTTTATTGTAAGCATTCTGCCTTGATCACTTTCTCTTTGGAATCTTTATCTTTTTCCTAGAAACCACTTTTCTTCTTCATGATAATAAACTCACCATCACCAAGTGCTTTCTGCTGTATAACCGATACCTGTCAAATGGTGACTGTGTCACCATCTCCCAGGTAAGGGAGTTTTTTCTGTAGCTCAACTTGATTTGAGTTTCAGTTCCAGTGCCACAAGTTTTTTCTTTGCTACTCTTTCATCTTTGCGAGACAGTTTCCTTTTTTGAATATCCATTATTGTGGAATGTCTTGTGGGTTTATTCTTGAAGACTGGAGAAAGCACGATGATATACTTTGCCATATGAGTGTGGACTGAATAACACATGTGCACTGGCCAACCAGAGTCAGGCATACTCTGAAGCAGCAGTGTGACTGGTCACTAATCGTGCTATGCCTCTATTATACAGAGTAATTTGTGAACTGAGGAAGTGGTGAAGTTGTGCAATTACTGAGTTAGTGTAAGGTGACAATTGGGATTTGAATGATATTGGTGCAGACTGGTGTTATTTAACTGAACCCCAGGAACTGGCATTTGGACATGTCGGAATCCTGTGATGTGGATGCTGTTTGCCTCTAGTTGCCTAATTGTCATCATAATTTGAATTGTTTAACAAATAACTCACATTTAACAGGCCCTAAGCCGAACTTTTAATTTTCAACCTTAAACCTGCATTCTCCTTGCCTTATTAAATGACACTTCTTTCTTCTAGTTGTTCAAGTAAAAAACTCAGAGTCATTTTTGACCCTTCACTTTCTCTTATATTGTACATCCAATCTGTTAGCTAAGTTGTCAGGTCCTATGTTCAAAATATAGTTAGAATGCTACCGTTTCCCACTGCATCTTTCCTCATCTGGCCCATTATCATCCCAGCTGGCTTCCTGCTGGCTTCTACCCTAGTGCCATTACATCTCTTCTCCAGAGCTATGAGAATGACCCTTAAAGCCATTAGTTGATCATGTGCTTCCTGTGCTCAGAATCTTTTCATGATACCCATTTCAGAGTAAGAGCCAAAGTCCTCTAGGGCTCCAACACAGAGTGGCACCCTACCCAGACTATTTCCTTTCTGACTTTCTCTTCTTTCACATCCCCTCTGGGATCCCACTGGCTCCCTAGCTAGATAAGTCAAGAATACTGTGCCCTGAGCCTTGGCATTTTTTAAATTCTTTCTCTGGTATGTTTCTGTCTTATACATCTACATGGCTTATTCCCTCATTTCTTTCATGCCTCTGTTCAAATGTCAAGTTTTATGTACAGTATAGCAGTACCCACCCCTTCCTTATCTCTTCTGGAGGTTCCAATATTTCTTATACTGTTTTGCTTTTTCCCCATGGCTTCTGTTATTATTTTACATAGTGTATCTATTTGTTTATATACCCTGCCACTAGACTGCAGGTTTCACAAAGGCAAAGACTTGATCTGTTTTGCTCAAAGTTTTATCCCCAGAGCTTACAATGGTACCTGAATCATAGTAGGTCCTCAATGAATATTTGTTGAATGAATAGATGAGAAGTATTGAGTATTGCTTATTTATGAAAGTTTTGTTTGTTTGTTTGTCTTAAGATAGGGTTTCACTATGCAGTTCAGTCTGGCCTTGAACTCACTTTGTAGCCCAGACTGGGCTTGAACTCCCAACAATCCTCCTCCTCAACCTCCTGAGTTCTGGGGTTACAGGTGTGAGCCACCACACCTGGCTTCATTTGTGGAAGTTTTGAAGAATCATGTTTCCAAGTCTGGCTTCTACCAGAGCAATCCTGGTAACTAGAGTAACAAACAGGGTAATGACTTTAGTGCTTTCTTTTGTTGTAACTGGAGCTATAAAGCTGTCCTAGACGTATAAACATCTGAAGTTAGTTTTTGACTACACAGCATATATATCTTGTTTGGGAACACTTCTAGTACTATTACTGTTAAATTTATCTTATTAAACTAATATAAGATTTTTTTCTTTATGTAAATAAATTGAAACAAAAACATTCTTTCTGACTTTGGTATTTGGAGTTTTGTTTTCATTTATTTGTTTTGGAATGTTGGGGGAAATGGAAGGAGGAGAGAGAACAATGCTGAAGTCTAGAGTTACACACATGAGCAGGAACCATGTGTGCAGAAGACTGATGGGAAAGGAGGCAAACAGGAACATGGGAATGTGGCACTGGCTCGGGTTACCTTCCTTCAGAGATCCACCTGGTGCCTCTCCTGGAGCCATCTTCTTGGAGGACCATGCCTTTTTGTTCCAGCCATTGCTGAGGCCACCAGCTATAACCATATGTACCATCATAACCCTTTACTTTAACTGCACAATTTATTTTTTGCTTTCTGCCCCAGGGCTTCTCTGCCTTCAGTAGGTGAAGGCTGTATAGGCATTTTGGATCATGTCCAAAAGTAGAAGTATGATGGCAACCTATAGACACAGGGGATGGAAACTGGTGTAAACAACTCCTGCATTTAGTATCTTGGGTGAAAAATTCTGAGATGCATTTTTCAAGGCTCTGTCAGAGGATCAAAGGGGGATCAAGCCTCAGTGGCCTACAGTAGTAAGGAGTTTGATCGAATTGCATTTCTTTTCTTCCCTTCATACTTTTCCTAGTCTTCCTCTCCAGCTCCTTGGGAGTCACATCTCAAAATAAAGTCCATGTATGCCACTAAGTAACATAGGGGTCAAATAGAAAGCCTGTTTGAAAAATTCTGTACTAACTGCTGAGAGGAACACATGGTTCTGTAATTACAGTGGTATCTCCATTCAGGGGTTCAGTTCTCTCCATGATTCTAGTCACAAACTGAAATGGAAGAGAACTGAATCAAATTTCCCCATAAGGTCAACATTGAACCTAACCTAACCTAACCTAACCTAACCTAACTTAACCTAACCTAACTCTGTAAGGTCAACACTGAACCTCAGTTCTTGTCCAACTCAGTTGGAGACCAGAATTGTGGAAAGAATTGAGTTCATGAACTGAAGCACATTTATCTCTGAGATACTGCTTCCTTGGTTCGACCTCGATAGCTTTCTATAGCCTGTAAAATAAAAACCTGGATCATTCATTATAGAAGTTAAAGCAGAGCACTTTACACTGTGATCTTAATTATTTCTTGAATAACTCTAAATCAGTCTTATTTCTCCCGAATATGCCATCAACATTTGTGTCTCTTTCTTGTCTCTCTGTGTTTGTGCAAGTGTGTCTGTGTGCCTGTTTCCTTTGAGGATTAATTCATGCTTTATATTTTCCTACAGGCTTCTCTAAACACTTAGCTTATAACAATCCCACCTTCTATGTACCCTTGCTGGACTTCGTGTCTGGACTACTCATTTGGTAGTTATGCCACCCTGCCATGAATTATTTATCTCTTTATTTATATATTCTGACTCAACTTCATTTTAATCATCTGTGGGAATAGATTGTATCTTACAATTCAATATCTCCAGCAGTACTTCACACAATGCCCCAAACAACAAATACTACCGATGTTGAGACCGATGCTGTGGTGACATGACCTAAGCCATGTTTATCAAAATGTATTCATGGGGGAATTAATAGGCATTAAAAGAACAACCGTTTCTGTGTTAGTTAACCTGGGAAACCCCAAAGGACTTCTCTGAGCCTTTAAGCAATGGTCATTGTAAATCTCTAAGAGGAAACCACAATATACAAAACTTACATGGGCATAGAAAATTTTTCGGGAAAGATTTCCACAGGCTTGCCTCCTGAAACGCATATATAAACTGCTTCAAAATACATGACTTTCTACACTACACAGAAATTTTGGGAATCCAGGGCAAAGTAAGGGTGAACGGGATAGATGAAGGTGGCAGAAAAAAATTAACATGTGGTATAAGAGAGGCATATATATTAGAAGAGAAAATATTCACATGCTAAAAATCACTAATGACTTCAGGAATAGCTATTTTAATATCTCAAATATTTTTGGCATGCACTTAGTGTAATCAAATATTTTAGTTTTTAATTTTTAAGCTAATAAATTAGGCTAATACATTTTTAGAACTGAGAAATCCTGCTTTCTGAAGTAGATCTTAGTTGTAGAATAACTATGTCAACACATTGCTAGCTTTGACTTGTTCATCTCTGGTTTTGGATTTTAATTTTGTTCATTTTAAGCTCTTGCATTTTCTTCATTGGGGTGTAGTATGTGTCAAGTTTTGGCACTGGCATTATGGTAGACCTGTAAAGTGCATTGGGAACCTGTCTATTCTCTAAAGCTAGAGACGATTCATCTGCAAACCTCCTGAATGTGGTGCCATTGTTAACAGCAGAGGTTTAGAATGTATACTTTCAAATCCTATCAAAATGGGGCTGTGCAAGTGTTTTGCTTATCATTCAATCACATTTTGGAATTACATTTTATTAGAACGCCATCTGTTTCCTTTAGATTTTAAAAGTTGTCAGCATAAGAAAAGTGGTAGATATTGTCAGTGGTTGGTGAGCATAGAGGACATTTTATAAGTAGAAAACATTCCTGTACAGAAACCAGAATGATGGTTAAAAATATAATTGAATCATTTCACTCACTTTCTGACTTTTCATCACTATCCAGACTATAGAATCTAGACTTCTGACCATGGCCTGCAAAGCCCCTATGGAGAGAGGCCTGTGCCCCTGCTCCAGCTTAGTCTTGTGTCACTATGCCCCATGCTCCCGTCATCACAAACATCTTCCTTCTCTTCTCTTAATTCACAGTGCGACCTTTAGTGCTGTCCCTTTTTCTTGAATCATCAGGAATAAGTAGAAGATCATAATAAAAGCGAGGATCATAATTTAGATAGGTCCTTTGCAGAGATGACATTGAAGTTGTCATCTGTAAGATGGGCAGAAACCAGCCGCATAAAGGTCAGAGGAAAAAGAAATGCACACTTTCTAGGTTAAGACTCCCCATTGTCATTCTCCAACAAAACATACTATTGATTCCTTTACAGCACAGATGGCAACATGTAATTCCTTTTCACACAATTATTTGTCTTCTCACTAAGCTGTAAGTGGTAAGCTCCATGACTGCAGGAGCCCAGTCTGAGTCACAATTCAGTGAATTACACTTTGCATTTTCCCTCTAAGTGGAAAGAAGTAATGGATAACAGTAATAAAGCATAAAGCTATATAAATGTTTAATGATATCTGATCTTAATACATATGTGAAGCAGCAGGTTTCCCAGGTATTCATGTAGTAGAAAGAAAGTTGGAAAACTGAAGAGACAATATTGCAATGTCATTCTCCACTGTGGTGAATATCCAAAATCTTCCAAGATTTTAAGATCTCCAAATATAATACATTTATAAAGTCTCACATATTAAAACTCTGCACTTCTGTCTTACATCATTATTTCACTTTTCATTTTGTTTCTCAGTTAGCCTGAGTTTCTCAAATGGAGAGAGTCTCTTCCTTTTTCCTTCCCCACTCTTTCTTCCCCTTCTCGCCCTCCCTCTTCTCTTTTCCTCCCATTCCCTCCCCCCTTTGCCCTTCCCATCTCTCCCTCTTCCTCCCCGTTCCTTCTCCTCTTTCTCTTCCTCCTCACCCTCCTCCTGCTGCCTCCTATCTCCTTTGCCTTCTTCGTAGAACTTAGCACCAAGTCGGTAGAAACGACACTATATTAGAAGCCAGGTAACTAGCATTAAGAGACAGGTCCTCTTACTAGCTATGTAACTTTGGGCAGATTGGTCCTTTGAGCTTCAACTTCTTGTCTATCAAATGGGCTAATACTTATTGTACTAGGTCTCCATAAATAACAAAAATGAGGAAATATTTATGAAATATTTTGGCAAGGAATAAAATGTG
The DNA here is from genome assembly GCA_004027455.1 of Hydrochoerus hydrochaeris. Classification (NCBI taxonomy): domain Eukaryota; kingdom Metazoa; phylum Chordata; class Mammalia; order Rodentia; family Hydrochaeridae; genus Hydrochoerus; species Hydrochoerus hydrochaeris. The sequence continues at coordinate 247,633 of PVLA01000587.1, forward strand.
CAAATGATAGCTGCCATTATTATGTGCTTCATGAAAAATTATTGACAACTCTTGGCTTATTTTAAGCATTGTATAAGGAAAACACAATGTACAATATAGTGTAAATTATAGTTTTTCAACTATGGAGCTAAAATTTTACTTTCAGGTATAAAAACCCTGGGCCAGCAGCAAAGGGGCAGTCTTCACTTAGTCAGTGGGAGAAAGTACCAGGCTCCTGTTGGGTCAATGAGAAGAAAATATCTTAGCTACTTGGGATTCAAGTATGGCTTGGATTCTGCAGCCCTTCGAGCAACCTGGCAGGTAGATGGCGTTCACATCCCAGCACTGTCTGTATGTATGCCATTTCTGAAGCCAGTTATCACAACAGTCAGCTCAACATTTCTGAAAATTACAATTGTGCAAGGTTTAATGCATTCATGAGGCCTTTATCCAAAGAGGGATCCAAGAATAACATTTTGTCTTGATATAATAAAGAAAAACTTCATCCTTTCCAAGTTAAACTTGAGAGTAGAAATGAGGAACCCATAAAGAGATAACAAGACATATAAAGAAAAAACCATTTGGGACAAAATGTGTAGGAACTAAATTTTTACAGGACTTACTATGGGCCAGGCACTATCTTAAGTGCTTTATAAATGTTAATTCATTTAGTCTGTGTAATAATCCTGTAATGGTATTATTTTTGTTTTACAAATGAGAAAATCAAGGCACAGAGAAGCAAGTATTGTAGTTGCTGAGACAAAGAAGATTCAGACCCCACCAGTATGGATTAAATTCCATGCTCTCAGTTCCTATTCAGTATGTAGGACACCTCCCCGAGCAAAACTGTGCAAATGGCAAAACAAATGAATACTGTATCTCTATAAATCCCATAGCTACATATTTATTTGATGTATGAATATTTCTTTTATTTCAAAGCAGTGCAAAAAATTAAATTAATTGGCTAGATTGGATACAGTATCTGAACTTTTTTTTCATCCTTATTAGTTCCCTGACCCTTTGTGTATAGTGAAAACATTCACACAGAACTGGTTACATATTAACTTGAAAAAATGTGGGCGATGACTTCCAGAGTGTCTGAGTCCTATCCCACATCTCCAGGATGGCCCTGGGGACTCTAACCAGGAGTGTCAAATCCGTCTGTTTGCTGCCAGCATGCTGCTTTAGGCTGGATTCATGGGGAAGCTGAGAAGGTAACTGATCAGGTGTTATGAATTGACACTCACTGCTCTGCCATTTCTTGCTCTTGGGTGGTTTCAATGGTGTAATGCCAAGGATACCCCCGGGCAGTGGAGGGGGTAGCTAGGCTGTATCACCTCTGCTAACTGTAGTTGTGGGTGATGTTTTCAAGCCCTCTGACTAGTAAAATTAGCCAGTATCTGCGTTCTGTATTTTGTCTTATTGATGCATGGGTTTATCCTTCCTTTGGTTTCACACTATCTCAATTACTATAGCTATATAGCAATTCTTAACATTGGGAAGATTAATTCCTCTCCATGTTATTCTCTTTTTTTCTAAATTGTTTTGGCTACTCTAGATCTTTTGCCTTTCTGTGTGAATTTTAGGAGAAACTTTATATATTTCCACTGAAAAAAACCTTTCTGATGTTTTCAGAAAAGTTGTATTAAGCTTGTGCATAAACTTGAAGGAACTGACATCTTTATGTTCTAATCCGTGAACATAGCAAGTCACGATCTTGGCCTTCTTTGATTTCTTTCATTAAATTTTGCAATTAAGGCATACATATTCTCTGTGTTTGTTACATTTTCACCTAAGTATTTCATTTTCTTTGAACAATTATATATACCACTGTGTTGCCATAGGTCCATCTTCGTATAAAAGAATTCAACTGATTTTGGTGACAGGCAACTGGCTGACCTTCATTTTAGGAAATTTGTTCTGTTTTGTAGATACCTTTTATTCCACCATAGAAGACCTGTCACCTGCAAAATCACATTTTATCAATTTTTAAATATACCAAAAATTTAAATGTAAAAATGAACATCTGTATATACACATTTGCTAGCATATGTGGATTACGTGTGTGTACCCACATAGGTATATTCACAAGGGGTGATCATAATACATGGTAAATGTTTAACACTGTCTTAAAAGACACATTGCCATTAATGTCCCTCAGAATACTTTTTCTTGCTTTGGACACATTTACCCATTTGTTTTTGCCACTTTCTGGAGCAGTTTGGGAGTCTTCTTCTGCGTTTTTCTGGGGTATGATCAGAAAATGCTACTAAGTGCCATCCAATGGAAAGGCTGATCTATAGGAACATTAGAGTGTCTTTCTTCACCAGTCTGGCACCATGCAACTTCCAGCGCTTCCCAAAAGTCAACATGACAATGAAAGGTAAACATTTTGAATTGACTCAGGACATGGAGGCAGCTACCACAGTACAACTGAAGACACTTGTAAAAGCTTCCAGAACTGCTTCAGAGAGTGGTAATAAAGATGGATAAGTGTGTTTGAAATGAGGGAGAGTATTCCGAGAGGGATTAATGGCAGTGTGTTTCTTATTGTAGTAACTTAAAAATTATAAACATTCACCATGTATTTTGGTCACACTTCATATATGTATATGATACATGTGTGATACAGATACTTGATCACATATATTAAATATAGGTTTATTTGGCTATGTAATTCTAATTCTATCATGATTCAGGAAATTGACAGTTTCCTAATATCACCTAATATCTAATCCACACTGAAATTTTCTCAGTTTTCCCTTATGATATTTTTTACTTTTTTCAGATGAAGGCCTCATAAAGTTTTAGGCGTTGCTCTGAAACTTTAGTCTCTAAGTTTAGAATCCCAGCAACTTTTCCCACTCTCTGAAATTGGCTTTTTGCAGACCAGTGGTTTTATAGGACATTGTAAATTCTAGACTTGCCTTCATATATTCTCATTTTTGTTTTAGCCTCATCTCTTTATATTTGTATTTCCTATAAAATGGAAATTAGGTTTAAAGTTTGATAAGGTTATGGTTAAACATATCTGGCAAGAGTAAGCAATAAGTGATGCTTCGTGTTCTACATCACATCACGTCAGAAAGAGTATAACATCAGATTGCACTGTTAGTGGTGCTTAGTTAGACTACCTGGTAAAAGTACCAGATCTTGTCATTGTATATATCCTTCCTTTGAAATGAGCAAGTAGCCTGCAGTAATGCTGCATAAATGTTTTGAGATGATTTGATGAAGTGAATTGGCTCTTTCCAGAGAAAGCTGTTCTTCTTATACAATGGAATTCTGAAAGAGAATTTATGAATCTGAATCTCCACTTGAAGGTGTAAATGAGGTATGAAAGAGGATTACTGACATTTAAGAACAGACAATGTGTCTCTGGTGTACTGGAAGAAAACATTTAATGAATATTTTATATAAGGTTTATTATATAGTTGAATTCAACAATATTACTTAAGGAATATTCTGAGGAATACTTTAAGAGAATAGAGTGGGAAAAGTGTGAGCTTTTGGATTTGGTCAAAAGGAACACATCATCTTAAATTCTGCTGACTTGCTAGCAGATAGTCACATAACTAATCATGGCAAAGACCTAGTGAGACAGGCTTCACAGTCTGGAGGTTGCTTATTAAGAAAGCATGGTTTTATTCAAGTTTCTTAAAAAAGAGGATTTAAAGAGTGTAATGTTGGTTTGAATGGGAAAAATGGCATCTCCTTTTCTGTTTCAAGTGTCAGAGCCTCACATCTAGGCACAGTATTGTGACAACTCTTGAGAGCAGTCTGGTGTGGTCCTCTGGACTGAAGGGGCAGGGGGGACCCTTGGGGTTTTCTGATCTTGATTCCTGTATCTCAAGCAGTCAGCTTGCTCTCAGTATCCTGCCCAGAGCCAGAATTGTGAGTAAGCAAAGTAGATGAGTTGGGTAGGACCAAGGAGTTCCTTTGTTCCAAGTGCCACGTCCTCAACAACTATCTGGATGTGAAGGAGGACAGGTTTGGTTTTATTAATTACTAATGATGTGATCCAGGAGAAATTAATATTGTCATTTTGTTCTATTTGATCTTTACAACAACTGTAGAAGACAGTTGCTATTAAGATCTCTTTTTACAGATGAGGACATGGAAACACTGAGAACTATGTGTGTGTTCTATGGATCCAGCTAGATTGAGCTGGCCAGGAAGCCCACGTAAAAGAGTTTCTGATCTCACAGAAAGGAGTGTGAGAGTGTAGGATCAGATGGGGAGGAGTGAGGAGACTCTAAGCAACTGGTCAGAGGATAGAAACTGATCTGTCCCGTGGAACTATAACCTACTAGCTGTTCCAATGGATGAGAGAGGTCGCCAGGGAAATATCAAAAATGCCCCAGGAAAAAGAGAACGTACACTTCTACACACTCCAGAATCAGACAGCATCAGCAGAAGGCAATTCTAGACCCTGTCACATACAATCTATTCTTCTCTTTACTGAACAGCATTTCCTCACCCCCAGCTCTGAGGAGGGCAGAAACCACATTCAGTGAGCTGAAGGGGAGGATGAGAAGGAAGGCACCTGGAAAAGGTGGCCGAATCTCTGCTTTGTCCTGTAGGCCTCCAGTCTGAAACAGCCCATGCTGCGGAGGGGAAAGCACTGTCACTCCAGAGGAGGTTTGGGGTTTTGATTTTTTGAACTAGACATTTAAATTATTAATGTCAGTTGGCTTTTTGGAGAAGATTTAGGCTATATTGTTTTGTGTTGAATCCTTATGTTCTTGTTACCTGAGAGGGATTAGAAAAAAGTCAATAGACCTACTCTAAATTCATCTAGAGGACAGAGGAAAATGAGGCCATGGAACAGGGTCAAAAGAGCTCCAGGGAACACAATGGTATTGTACAAAAGTACAGATGGCGTTTCTGTACTTTCTGGAATGCCCTCTTGGAGCATCATGGAGATTGTCTTATGGGAGGGGGAACAAGGTACACTGATGGGCTTTGGAACACTGGCATATCAGAGGACTCTTGTCTTCAAAATAAATTTTACTCAGAAGAGTAAAGATTCCAAGCAAATAATATCAGGATTCTTTCTCTTTGTCTCTCTGAACTATGACCACTCATTCAGCTGAGGCAGCCCTGCTGTGTATATCTTATGTCTTTAGAATTGAATAGCAGAAACGTGGACTGTGATAATGGTATCTTGGCAAAGTCACTAGGCTGAGATCTCACACCGTCTCTGGGGCGTAAGCGTGTTTCCAGAGAGTTAGAGATCTAGAGGTGCTAGGTAGGTACGAGGTTTCCTTGCTGTTGGCTTTAGCCCCTTTCTTTCAGGGAAAGGTTTATACAGGTTGAACTCTCCAAGGTAAATCATATTATTCTTGGGCATAACTGACTATAGGAGGGTTCTTCCTTGAGCTAAATAAGTAATACTATCCCCTTCCCACCCACTGGGATTAGAAGCCACAAGTTTTTAGAGTACTGTGACTTTATGCTTGTTCTTTTTTCCTAATTGTTTCCCTTGTGATTTGAGGGGACTAGTTTTTTCATCCTTCTGGCAATTAGTTCTGCAGCTTTGAGAGTGATTATGATGTCAGATATTATCAGGGACAACAATGGAGGGAGGAAGGGAGGAAGTCAGGAAGATATGGGGACAGACACACACCCACACAGACAGAGAGACAGAAAAAGAGAGAGAGAGAGATTTCACAAAATTAGAAAAATGTCTTCAAATAAAATCTGAAAACATAATAACTCAAAGTTTTATAATGCTGTCCCTATCTTACCCATACTAGAAGATATGATATAAAATGAAGCATGGAGTTACAGTGTTTTTTTTCTTGAATGCATCAGGATGGGAAGCATTAAAGGTCCATGATCTGAACACTTTTAGGTAAATAAATTCCCAATTCAATTTAATCCCTGAGACTTCTGTCTCTTCAGGTCTTTATATTCTTTGCTCTGACTAAAAAGCCCTTAGATTTGTGTTTAGGACTCTCAAGTTGGGCTTATTCTCAGCACATCATTTTTCTGAAAGGCCCAAGCATGGCATTACTTCACACTACTGTTCCCACAAAGTCTGGGCAATGTTCTTGGAAATACAAAGATGATCTCACACAGTTGGAGGAAGGGCCTCATAATAAAATAATGGTCCTTTTCCCTCTCAGGCAGTGCACACACTGCTAAAATATATTGCTTCTTGACCATCTGGCTAAAATCCCATGTAGAACAACTAAAATATTAGCATCCTGTCAACTTTATCACATTTGGGTCTATACTTTTTGAAAGATATAAGAGATCTTATGCTTTGTGAGAGCCCAGATGAGCTATCTTTGTAGAGGCACCTATGTGATAGCAGAGTTTGTCCAAAAAGACTGGATCGTAGACTGTCCAATCTGGTAATCCACATAATGCTTCTTGAATCATCAGTGCAATGTGTGCTTGATTTTTCCTTGGTAGAGATTGTCCAGCCTGGTCTTGAATATCACTCTGGAGGGAAAGGGGACTCAACGCAGTCCATTTCATGTTTGCCTTAGATTTATCTGAAAATAAAGAAATTCTTTCTTCTTGAGCTGAAATGAACCTTCCCAAACTGCTTATTCATTAATCGTAGTTTTCTGCCTATAAATTTATGCACAGTGAGTTGAATTGCTTTTTAACTATTTGAAGGTAGTTGCTTTTTGTTTACCAAATGTATTAGTTAGGGTTCTCTAGAAGAACAAAATTGAGAGAAAATATATATGTGATTTTTTTCATATATTTTTTTATTTTAAAAGGAATAAAACAAAATAATAGATTGAAACAAATCAATGAGAATGATATTGGCAAAAACAAGGCAATAGGAAGCCCACAATAATTATTATATATTGTTATCCTCTAAATAGATGCTTAGACTACCAGTTTTAGGTCTGCAAAATCAATCAAACAATACAAGAATTAAGTTCTTTGTTTGCTATCATCTCAGCCTGCATTCTTCCAAATCAGCCAGTTGCTTGGTGGAGGGGGATGTGGCATGGGATGGGATATCTTCTCTCCTTATCCCTGTTAGACCAACCGCTTCCAGCGCATAAGAGGGTGACGCTACCTCCTGGATCCTTCTTGGCTGACCCAACCACTGTTGGCTCACGGGAGGTTGCTGCAATTGTGCAAGGGTATTTATTAGGTAGGTTTACAGGATCCGACGTGGAAGAGTTCACAGTGGCCATCTACACGTTGGAGAGCCGAAGGTTGCAGTAGCTGTTTAGCCAAGCAGTAGCACAAGAGGCATCACGGATGCAACACCAGTCTCAGCTTCAAGGCCTTGAAGCTCCCTGGAAACTCACTGGTGCAAGTCTGCACTGGAAGGCTGAAGAAACTGGAAACCTAGAGACCCATATCCACAGGTGATGGCAACAAAAGATGGACTTGCTCAGGAAGACCGGAGGGCTTCAAAACGAGAACACTCCCTTTTTCTTTCCCTTTTTATTACATTCAAGATACAAGTCTATTGGTTGGTGCAACCAACAAAGAGTAGATCTTCCTCCCTCAGCTTGCTGACCTGTAAGTCAGTCATCCACAGACATACCCAGAACTATACTTTGCTAATAAGTTAAGTATTTCTTAATCCATTCAAGTTGACTCATATGATTAAAGGCCACACCAAGTCTTATATTCAGATTAAGTAATTAATTCTTGCAACAAGTTATCTTGGAATTTAGATTCAAATTCCTTTACCAAATGCACCCCAAACAAACTATAATAAATGTGCCCCATAATCAATGTACTCAGAGCTAAATTTGGCACCGAGTTTTCTACCTTACCATTCCTAATAGTATAGATTTAGTAGAGCACCATGAAATGCCATTGGATTTCTTTTGGAATCATATTAAACTATTGACACATATTGGATTTATCAATTAAATTCCTAAATCTTTCATATATTGCACTAAACTTGTATGCTTGATATTTGAATACATGTATAGGATCTTGTACTTACTGATTTTAAGATTTGTTTGCTTTGGTCCACTGTTCCAAATTCATGTAGCTCTTTCTAAAGTTTAATCCTCTCGTCAGCAATACTTGTTGTCAGTTTTAGATGTTCATCATCTATCATAAGCATACCTTTCCCATTTACACCCAGGTCATTGATATTAGGAGGACAGAGCTAAAATAGAAGTTACAGTCCAACAATGAAATAAATTTACTATTTATATTATTATATCATAAATTTTATCCTAACTCATGGAGTAAGCCTTGTAGAGAAATTGATAATGGTTCAATAATCTTTACTTTTTACATTATGGTTTCTTAGTTTAAAAAAGAAGTACTAAGTGAATGATAGTATTTAAATCAAAAGAAAACATTAGCTTATGTGTAAATTGTTTAAAAATACAGACAAAATTTTATTTGAAGCTTGGGTCACTTCCCCAAACCTCAATTGTTCTTTTATTTAGAAAACAGAAGCCTTAGCTTGAAAGAGGAGCAAATTTTTCAAAGTTTAGATGTTAGATCATCTGGCTTACTTAATTGAGGGATAAAGATGTGGTTTTTGTTTAAATAACTGCATATGTAGATCTTTAACCAACTCCCCTTTAAAATTAATTGCTGTAATTCCTAACATTGACAGAAACATGTATATTAGAAAAGGAACTCACTTTTGGTTGGTACATTCTGACTGAATACAGAGAAGTGGGCTCTATGAGATAGACTTGAAGGATGGATTGAGTTTTCCTGTTAGGAAAGGATCTAGCATGACTTTCTGTGGTAAAGATTTCCAGGTAAGTTCAAGAGGAAAAAAAAAAAGTCTTGAAGCTGAATTTCATAAGGAACCAATAATTTTATTCTGATTAATGACTGTCTTATATTCACCACTGCCAGGACAGAAAAATTGCAGCACTATGTTCCAATTCTTAAAAACCTCCTTTCATCAGTTGGACACTGAAACCTATTTTAAATTGTTCTAATTAATGAGATGTATGCCAGTGTACAGGATCACTACCGGGATAGTTCTTTGTTTCCCTTTTTGTTTGTGCAGCATCATAGCTACATTTTTGGCTGTTTTATAATATCATAACACAGACTACAAACAAATTCCTAGCCAAACCATTATGGTTTCTTTGTAAAATAATTTTGCAGCACAGTTTATTTTAGCTTTTGGTCTTCTGTGCTACATGTATGTACACTCACGTTGACACACGTCATCTATCTCTCTCAAATAGTCACCAAATATATTTATTAACCTTGTCCAGCACAAATTGTAATTATAATTCATTGTGAGCAAATATTGTTTTTGTGAGCCACCATTTATCATTGGAGATTTTTTACTTTTGATTCTTGGTAGTCAGTTTGATGTATAGATGGGTTAAAATATCCCTCTTCCTACTCTTGTGTTAGCCATAGTGAATTTTTTTATAGCCTTCCAGAGCTGTGTGATACAACTTCCTCAAAGCTCTGCACGTACTCTTTCCTTTGAGTGGAATGTCCCCTATCTCCAGCTCAATAATTCTTAATTAAATATCAGAAAGAGGCATTTGTCATTCTTCCCAGAAAGTTTTCTCTGATTTCTTGCCCTTTTTCAAATATCCTTATGTTTATTATTTACATATGTATCACATGTAACACTGTACTATAAATGGGAATTTAGTTCTGTTATTTAAGATTGTGTATCTGTGTACTACATCATTTATAGTAAGTGTTACTAGTATCTGAGACTTAGTAGATGGATAACAATTATAATAAAGGTTTGCATGAAGCAGGATCTTTTTAAAAAATTATCCAGACTAGAAGAGGTGCTTCTACTATATATTCTCATAAAACATGTTTCTTCTTTGTAGCACTTATCAAATTTGTGATTATAATTTATTTGTGCAATTGTTTGATCTATTCCTCCCCTAGAGTATAAGCTCTATGAGGATAAGAATCATGTCTTTTTTTGGTCCTCTTCTGTTCCTGACACAGGATGTGTGCTCAGTAATTATTTGTTAGATCAACAACCAATTAAATGAATAAATCTCCAAGACAGATGAGGAGAGAAGTGGTTTTCATTTCATAGAAGGGCTGCAAAGCAGGAGTATGACAGGAAAAGTAACAGAAAGAGAGTTTCTGGAAAACTGAACCAGAGAACTAAGGAATACAGTAGGAAGCTGGCCATAGGTTGAAGATAGAGTAGGAAAGGATAAAGCCCTGAGAAAGGGAGAGCAGAAATGTAGAGCCATTTCCACCCTGAGCTGTGATGGGTCACTGTGACAAGGACCACAGAGATGTGGGAGGCTGGCAGGATGGCTGTGATTGGGGTTTAACCTAACCCTGGAGTCTCAAGTGGGACTTTGGCTTACAGACTTTTTCATGGGCTATTAAGCAAAGGAAAAATGTCTCTGTAGGTGGGGTTTTGACTTTGAGGTCAGACAGATCTGGCTCCAAAATGCAGCTCTAATAGGACAATTGACATTCCAGAATCTCAGATTCATCCCAAAGGGTTGTGTGCAGTTAAATGTTCATGATTTATCTAGCTCAGTATCTGGCACAGAGCAATCACTCACAAATGGTAGCAGTTATTAATATTAACCAGACTTAACCTTTATGGGACTTTCGAATGGTTCTATTCTTCACCTAAACTGTTTAGCATTTAAAATCAACACTTTGAAATATTTTTATCAAATTTGAAGATGATGTAAAAATTGAGAGAAATAGTCTATTGGCTGACAGGCTAACAAGCCATAAAATCTAACAACCCAGGAGGATAGACTGACACCAGAATGATAAAATTGGTAGGAACAAATTTAGACTCTAACTTTTGTGTTTAAAGAATTAGCTGAGGGCTGGGGATATAGCTCAGTGGCACAGCGCCTGCCTGGCAAGTGTGAGGTCATGTGTTTGACAAAGAAAAAAAAGACAAAGAAAAAAGAATCAGCTGAAAGCAGAACAAGGGAAACCTTGCTTAATAGTTTATAAGAGAAAAAGCTCAGAAGTGTTAGCTGACTGTCAGCATAACACAAGCCAACGGAGTTAAGTCTGCCAAGAAGCTCATATGATTCGAGGTCGTGTGATGGAAATAGAATATCCAGAAGAAACAACATAACCATCCAACTGTCCCACACTGGTCAGACAACATTAAGGGAGTCGTGTTCAGTTCTTGGGTGGATTTTCAGAGATCTAGAACTAGAATAAGGTTAACAAAAGGGTCAACGTTCTGGAAATCATGTCTTTTGAGCAATAATAGCCCAAGGCATCAGGGATGTTTAGTCTGCAAAAGAGGGGCGGAGCAGTGCACACCGGGAGTGGAAAAGGGTAGTGAGATCAGGCTATTGCTTCAAATATTTAGGATTTATTGTTTAAAAGAATAGGAGAAAGATTATGATTGGAAATTGTAGAGAAGGAAAAGTTTGGTCAACGTAGATTAAAGTACACTCGTTATGGTTGGTTGTGCATTTACATGACTCGCACTATGCAAGGCTCTGTTTTAAGCTCTTCATGTGTTACTTATTTAGTACTTACATCAGTTCTGCGAGGTATTTTTGTCTTCATTTTATAGATAAGGAAACTGAGGCTCAGACTGAAGAACTGATTAGCTTCAATCTGTTCAACAGCTTAAGGGGTGAGGTTGGGGCTCCAACCCAGGTCCTATGTGACTGAACAGCCAATGACTCTTAGCACTGCGGCAAATTTCACTTGAGGTTTCCTGGAACACAGGAGTTTCAGTGTTAAAGCCAGAATGTCCCTTACAAATCAGAATGGTCATTCAGCCTAATTTCATAGTGCATTTTCCCTTATCTGAGATGAAAACCTTTGCTGTCTAGAAAGCTAAGATAATATATAGCTCAATGTATGGCTTTGTCTCAGATTTCAAAAGCACTTTCCAGAAAATCTTGACTGTTTAAATATGCAAAAGGTTTGGCCTAACTGGCAATCAGTGTGCAATTCCTGAATGTAACAAAAAATAATCTGGTTGTCCCCTCTCGGAGTTGTTGAAGATGAGAATTTGGGGGAAGGAGCTCATTGTTAGTGAAGATAATTCTACAATCCATTCTATCTCTGTCGTTGTGTGATTTGGAGAGAGACATGCCTTTTCCTGGAGTGATTCTCAAGACTCTTTATGCAAAATTAAGAGTGCAGTTCGGGGACTGGTTTGAGATGGTGTTTCAAGATGCCTGCAACCTAGACCATTGTCCCCAGTGCTGCAGCCATTGACCTCTGCTAGATGTAAGCAAAACATGTGTACAATATTCTGAGATCTTTGTCTTCACAGTGTATGTGCTTTGGAGTTTCAACTCAAGTCTCTTCCAAGAAAAAATTCAGATACCAATTCATTTTATACATATGGATATGTAATTAATATGTTTATTCATTTAAAAATTATTTTTAAAGAATGAGAAAAATAGATCTCAGCTTGCACTTTGAAATGCACTTATCAGTGAAATTTCATTTTATTTATGGTCTTTAAAGGCGTCATGACTGAGTATCTGGGAACCTGTAGTACTTTAATAAAGGTCTTTATTTAAATTTTTGATACAGTGTCTCATTATGTAGTTCAGGCTAGCTTTAAACTGGCTGTAGCTCAGGCTGGTCTCAAACTTTCAGCAATCCTCTTGTCTCAGTCTCCCAAGTGCTGGGACTACAGGTGCATGCTACCATCCCCAGATCAATATTTTGATAAAAATATTTAAAATTTCCTTAAAATGTTTTCTGTATTTATGTAGTGTGTCTTGAAAAAGTGTTTTTTTCTTGTAACATACAATGAAGTAAAATATACATAGAATAAGTGAAGTGACCATTGTAATACATTTGTCCCCTGCAAGTTGGAATATTATTAATTTGCTGCTATCTTAGTTGGAGAGTCCCAGGAGGCAGTGAGGCTGAAACCACATTTCTCATATGGAGGCATTTGTCACTTGGTGAGTCCATCTTGTCAGTTTCAGCAGATAACCAGCACAGAAAATGATCAACTGGGAAAACTGAAACAGATTAAAATTTTCATGGAAAATACAGTAATCTACAGAAGTCCACGTTTTATGTCCTTCTGCATGAGGTCTAATCAATAAACAGTCATTTTTCATTAAAGTTTAGCATGATAATATCTATATAGTTCTACTGTTTCTGTTTTTTCCACTAACTGCTGCAGTTGGTGAAGACCCATATGGAGTCAAACTCCTTACTGTTGTTGTTGTCTTCACTTCTTACAACTCTCCGAGGTGGGCAATGTAATTTCCCTTTTGTAAGTGAGAAAACTGAGTCTCGGAGAGGTTAAACATCTTGTCTTGAGACACACAGTAACTAGAAGGTGTGAGAATATTTTAATGTTAATTTCTAAATTTTAAAATAAAATTATATGTATTTATCATGCACAATATGTTGTTTAATATGAGTATGTATTGTGGAATAATCTAATCATGCTAACACGTATCACCTTGCATACTTCTCAGTTTTTTGGTGTGTGGTGAGAATACTTAAAATCATACAGTCAGCAGTTTTCAGGAATATAGTACACTGCTATTCTCTACAGTTACCCTGAGGTTTAATAGAGCTCTTGAACTTACTCTTCCTGTGTAACTGAAATTTTGTACCCTTTGACCAGCATTCCTCCCACCCATTAGTGCCTGGTAGCCATCATTTTCCTTTCTACTTCTGCACTCAACATTTAGATCACATGTAAGTGAAATCATGCATATTTGTCTTTCTGTGCCTGGCTTATTTCACTTAACGTAATATCTTCCAGGTTCATTCAGGTTGTTCCAAATTAGTATTGTATAAGCATATATATCACATTTTCTTTATCTGTTCATCTGTTGATATGGACACCTAAAATCTATTCCATGTCTTTGACATTGTGAATACTTAAATGAATATTGGAGTGAAATATGTCTTCCATATACTGATTTCATCTTCATTGGATTTATGAACAGAAATAGGATTGATAGACCATGTAGAAAGTTTATTTTTAATTTTTTAGTAACCTTCATACTATTTTGCTATAATACTTATGCTAATTTTCTTCATACCAACAGTGGGCAAGGTTTCTCTTTTCTCTACATGTTTTGTAACACTTATCTTTTGTCTTATAGATGATAACCATTCTAACAGGTGTGAACTGATCTCATTGTTTTAATTTACATTTCTTTGATAATTAGTGATGTTGAGCATTAAAAATATTTTGACTATTTCAATGTCTTTTTTGTAAATCATTGTCAAGAAATGTTTATTCAGGTTGCTTGTCCATTTTTCAAAATTGAGCTGTTTTCTTGCTATGAAATTTTTTAAGTTTCTTATGTATTTTGGAAGGTAAAGCCTTATCAGATGTATAGTTTGCAAGTGTATTCTCTCATTCTACATCTTATCTCTTCACTCTGTTGATTATTTCCTTTGCTTCACAGAAACATTTAGTAGAAGTCAGCAGTGAAACCATCAAGTCCTAGACTACTCTGTTGAGAAATTGTTGTTTACTAATTCATTCTCCTTATTTGTTAATTTTTTGCTCAGAACTTGTATTTCCTGATAATTCAGTTCTTGTAGGCTGTGTATTTCTAGGCACTTATCTTCTAGGTTGTGCAATTTTTTGGCAATATGGTAATTGCTTATTGTCGCTTCCTTACGATCTTGTGTATTTCTGCGGTATCAATTTTGATATCCTTTTTCATTTCTGATTTTATTTAGTTGAATCTTTTTTTTCCACTTATTTAAAAGTTTGTTGATTTTGCTTATTTTCTCAAAAAACTAACTCTTACTTTTGTCTGTCTTTTGTGTTTTCTAGTCTTTATTTCATTTATTTCTGCTCTGATCTTTATTTCTTTTTGTTCACTTTGGGCTTAGTTTTTTTTAAAAGTAATTTCTTAAGGTATGGTAGTAAGTTGCTTTTTTGAGATTTGGTTTCTGTTTTAGTATTACTGTTTATTGCTCTACACTTTCCTCTTGGAACTGCTTTTTTGCATCCCTTAAGTTTATGTGTTTTTCCATTTTCTTTTGTCTGAAGTATCTCTAAATGTTCCTTTTAATTTCTTTAACCAATGGATCATTCAGGAGCATGTTGCTTTATTTCCATGTATTTGTGAATATTTGAAATTTCCCCCATTATTTATTTCTAATATACTACTACTTTGGTTAGGAAAGAGACTTGATATTCAATCCTATTCAGTTTGTTTGTGGCCTAATGTATATGCCATCCTAAAAATATTCTATGTATGCTTTAAAAGAATGTAAATTCTGCTGCTATTCACTGCAATGTGAATATATCTGTCAGGTGCATTTTCTCTGAAGTATAGTTTAAATCTCTTGTTTCCTAACTGATATTCTGTCCTGATGACCTGTACATTGCTGAAAGGGGAGGATTGAAATGTCTTATTTTATTGTAGAGCAATGTCTCTTTTTAGCTCTATTAATATGTGTTTTATATGTAGGTGTTCTGATAGTGGATGTGTATGTGCTTTCAATTACTAGTGAATCGACTATTTTATTATTATATGATGACTTTCTTTTTCTCATTTATAGTTTTTGACCTAAAGTTTTTTTTTTTAATTTGGTATAAATTTAGCTACTCCTGCTCTTTCAGTTTCCATTTGCATGGAATTCTTTTCCCATTTGCTATGGTTTGGATATGGTTTGAGCCTGCTTCCTAAAGCTCTTGTGTTGAAGCTTTGGTTGGAAGCTTCATGGCCATGTTCGAAGACTGGGTGTTTAAGAGGTGGGGCTCAGTGAGATGTATTTGGGTCTTTCTCCCATACATGCTTGCGTCAGTGTCACCTGCTGTGCAGTGACATAGCAAAGGGCAGTGGGAGGTGAGCAGGAGATATGAACTACCTGCTCTCCTCATGCTTCAAAGGAGGTCTTTTCCTAAGACATCTGCACTCCTGAGGAGGAAGAGTCCACCGTCTTCCTACAAGTCTTCCCTTTTTTGTTTTATAGAGTGTCACATTTTTGGCTTTGTCCTGTGTGTAAAGCATTGGTGTTACTTTGTCACAAAGAGCTAAACAGTCGCTTACTTGTCTCTGCATATTCTGTTCTCCTTGTTTTTTCTCAGGTCGGGTAGTAGTTGTGATTATGAGTTTCTCATAAATTGTGATCACATAAACTTGCTCCAATAATTATTTTGGACCTTGACAGGAAAGCACTATTCAGGAAGTCAGCTTTCTGCTCTCTCTGGTGAGGAAGCCTCAAGGGTACCTCTAAAAAAGTAGAATCATTAATGATCTTTGCATACAACTGCATGGTCTCAGGTGTTGCCTCTAGGGTTCTTTCTACTACCATAAAATCTGCGTGCCCCGTTCCGCGGCTACTAATTTCACCTTTTCCCCAGTCATCTTTGTAAACTAAACTTTTCACTTGCAGTGTCAAGAATGAGAAAGACAGGGTTTTTTCATTTTTAATAAAATTGACAAGAGCCCATTTTATCTCTTCTCTTATTCTTTGTGAGCCACTGTAGTGCACTAAACCAAGAAGTCATGCTATGTCCAATCTATATTTGTTTTATCTGAAACTGTATGAGTCCAAAAGAGAATCCAGGAGGCTTAATTAGGATTAAATTTGAGTGAATTCTTTGGCCCCCCTTTCAGCTAGGCTGCTACCCAGAGGATATATAGAGCCCTAGGTTGGTCTAGAGTTGCTCTTAGAGGAAGGAAAAAAGCATCAAGAATGGTCAGGGCAAAACTCAAAATTTTTCAAAATAAGCCTGTATTTTACATCTGTTTCTTTTTTCTTGACTATGAACCTAATGGCTTTTGGGGGATGGGTACTGTTAGTGTCTGAAGGTGGAAGGGGGGGATCCAGAGTCAAAATCATTTTGACTTTATTTTGCACAATCCATTTCCATTCACTTCTCATTGAGGTAAAAGAATGTTAAATGTTCATCAGATGCTTTGACTATTAACCCATTGTTGTGTGTCTTTGTGACAAGCGGTGCCTTACGGTCAGACTACAGATGATTGGGAAATTCAAAAAAAAACGACTTAATTTGGTAATAAGGGCCACAATATATCATTTAGTCAACTAAAAAATAGCACTGTATCCTGTATTGTGTCAGCAACCTTGAGACCCCATCACTGACTTAAGATGGATCAAAGATCTGATGTAGTCAAGTTACCTACCTCACGTTATGGCCTCAGCCACCAGTAGACAAATGGACTAGTTTTTGGCATGAGTCTCAAAGCAATGATAATCACTGTGTCAGAATCTTTATTTCACACTGGGGATATTGCTCAGTGGTAGAGTGCTTGCCTAGTATGTGTAAGGTCCTGGATTTGATTCCCTATACTAGGAGAAGCTTCGTTTGTACACAGTTTATGATGGTGGATGTATTGCCATGTCATATCCAGTGATGAACCCATGTGGCAGAGGTATCCAGTAGAGTGGTGCAGGCTTGATTTGAGTTAATTTTATCAGAAAATGGTCTCTTCTCAAGGTCTCAAGGGGAAAAATATAAATCATCCAGACTTCCAGACTGACAGCTACAATTTTTTTTTTTTTTTGTAGTGCACAGCACTGAAGAATGTTATCTTTAATTTGTGGTCTTTCCTCCAAGGAAGGGGCAAATCAGATGGTTAGGTGATTGGTATTAATCCAAGAGTTAAGAAAAACATAACATATCTGGTCCTTGCAAGTGCTGTATCAAGTAAGGATTAAGACTTTTCATTCTGTCCATTGTGATGATAAGGCCTTGACACTCATTCTTCTGGAGTTGTCATTGTGACCAGAAAGCTACTACTACCCAGTGCACACATCAGCTTTCAAAGTACTTGAATCATTAGTCTCTGACATTTAGGGGAACCTCTGTGAGGTGAGGGTCCCCACTGAGCCAGCTAATTTGCTGTAGGTGGCAACTTGCTTCAAGTTTCCCCCAAAGGCACAGTTGCTACATTTTTGCATAAGGCTGAAATGTTGCTAGGGTCAGGCTGGATATGCTGTTATATATACCATGTCCCTTTGGATGGTGAGACCTGTTAGCCGTTGCCGGTGTGATTAGTCAGTTCCTTGTCGACTCATCTCAAAATGCAGATGTCAGACTGCTCCATGGATCAGGTACTGAGTTTTGACAAGAGCTCAGTAGTAGGCTAATAGCAGCATTTTTAAGTTTGTACTGGGAATCGAATTTAGGATCTCATGCTTATCAGGCAGGTGCTGTGCTGCTGAGCCACATCCCTGGCCCATACTGGCATTTGAAAGGAATGGCCATATTGGAGTGATGATGAGTCTAAAATCCCACGAGATGTCTCTGGGAGGACCCTGCCTAATTTCCTCAGAAGCTGTATTTGTCACAGTCATCAGTTACAGAGACTTGTAGTTCAGAGATGTCATGAGGGGTCCCATATGTATGGAATCTGCAATTGCTTGCTATATAGATTCAGTGCAATTGGGTTTGAGTTCTTTAAAATTCAGCACTGAGTTGCAAACTAATGTATGCAAAGCACCAATGAGAATGCCCAAATGGAGTGTGTATTATCTCCAATAGTAAATTAGGCTTTGGGCTTTTCTTGTTATTGGGAGGATTTTAGGTCCCTTGGATCAAGAAGACTTCAGTTCTACACTTAATCATCTTTCACTTTAGAACACCAAGGTCAGGAAAGAGGGAGGGAGGAAGGGGTATGTATTGCACAGTAGGGAACCGCAGCTCAGCTTCTAGGAAGTGAGGCTTTATGATACTTAATCTTCTTGATGATTTGCTGCATTGTTTGTTAGTTCCTTATTGAAGATTTTTGTACCTATGTTTATTAGGGTGATTGGCTTGTAGTTTTCTTTTGTGGTTGGATCTTCTCTGGTTTTGGTA
The DNA here is from genome assembly GCA_004027455.1 of Hydrochoerus hydrochaeris. Lineage (NCBI taxonomy): Eukaryota > Metazoa > Chordata > Mammalia > Rodentia > Hydrochaeridae > Hydrochoerus > Hydrochoerus hydrochaeris. Next base: position 266,300 of record PVLA01000587.1, read on the forward strand.
TCAGGGAAATGCTTACTTCCAGGAATGAGTTTCAGAGTATTGCTTCCCTTTCAATTTCATTCAAGAATTTGAGAAGTAGTAGCATTAGATCTTCTCTAAATTTCTTGTAGAATTTTGAATCTGTCATGACCTGGGCTTTTTCTTTGTTGATTTTTTTTTTTTTTTTTTTTTTGGTACTGAGGATCAAACTCATGACCTTATGTTTCCCAGGCAGACACTCATACCACTGAACTAAATTCCTGGCCCTGTTGGTAGGTTTTAAATTATATCTTCAATTTTATTGATTGATACTGGGTTATTTGGAATTTTATATATTTTTGATTAAGCTGTGGTAATTTATATGTAACTAGGAATCTGTCCATTTCTTCTGTTTTCCATCTTATTAGAACACAGGTTTTCCAAGCAGGTATTGGTTATCTTCTGGATTTCTGCATGGTTTGTTTTGAATTCACCTTTTTCATTTCTAATGACATGGATTTGAGTCCTTTTTTTCTCTTTTTAAAAATAAGATTGGCTAAGGGTTTGTCAATTTTATTTACTCTTTTAAAGAACCAATTGTTTGATTCGTTGATTCTTTGTATTGTTTTCTTAGTCTCAATTAGTCAAATTTCTGCTCTGATCTTTATCATTTCCTCTTTCACACAAGCTTTGGGCTTGACTTGCTCTTCTTTTTCTAGAAGCTTGAGATTCAGCTTTGAGTTGTTTATTTGAGCTCACTCTTTTTCTGATGTGGTAATTCACTATTACAAATTTCCCTTATAGGACTGCTTTTACGGTATCCCGTAGGTTTGGTGTATTTTATTAGCATTATCATTTAATTGTAAAAACTGTTTAATTTCTTCTTTAATTACATCTGTGACCCATTAGTTGTTCAGGAGAATGTTGTTTAATTTCCATGTGTTTGTGCAGGTTTTTTTTTTATTTAAAGAGAAAAAAAACATATAAAGGGTAGAGATAATACAGAATTTCAAAAAAAAGATAAACAGTAAGAAATCACTAGTTGAGAAATTACGTATTATCCTCCTAGAAATAGTTGCTCAAGTTACAAAATCAAAGCATACAAAGTAGATAGTCAAACAGTGAGAGTGTAAACAGCTACGCATGCATGAATCTTTGCATGTATTTCTATACTTTCTGTATTAGAGGGAAGAACAAAACTTAGCAAGACAAAACAAAACAAATTCCTATAAAAACATGAAACCAAAAAGTCGTATAAAACCATAGTACAAGGTGATCTACAATGATTACTGTGTTGTTTCTTATTATCTTCAATAGAATGTCTACATCATCAGGCATAATTGAATATAGCAGTATAATTGAGTATAGCAGTAAATAATAATAGTAGTAAAAATAAAACATTGTAGAGAGTATAAAACTTCAAAGGCAGGTAATAATCAAACCATAGTGGATATTCTAGTGGATCTTGTCATCTTAAGTGCAGTTGCCTATACTCTCAGACTTGATACTATCAATCATAACAGCTTTGAATAAAATCTATCAATACAAAACTGTGACCCAACAAACCAGATTCGATTACAATCAATCATGGTAAAACAGTGTAGGTTTTACAGAGCTTTAGATTAAGTTAATAGGAAATTAAGGATGATTGCAATACTATATCCTGTTATTTTTGGGATTACTGTCTGTGCCCTCAAATCTAGTACAGGTAGAATGACTGGAACAGAATATAATACATCTAAGCAGAGTAATGTAAGTAATGTGGGTTTAAATCCTGGTGCACTATTAACAATATAGCGTATCAAGGCCATCTATGTTAGAGTTTCTAGTTATCCTTCTCTGCCTCATTTCTGCCATGCTATTTTCCTGCCTTTGTTTGTCTGCTTTTCTCCTTCATTCTAGTGCCTGCCCCACTCATTGTGGCCTTTTTGCCACTGTTCCTAAAATCCTGGTATTTTTTTCTCTCTCTCTAGAATGTCCTTCAGTATTCTCTGTAGTGTTGGATTGGTGGTCACAAACTTGCCCAGCTCCTCTTTGTCATGGAAGCATCTTGTTTCTCCATCAACTTCTAGTGACAGTTTTGCAGGGTACATCAATCTGGGCTGGAGGTTATTCTCTTTCAGGGCTTTGAATACTTCGCTCCAAGCTCCTCTTGATCTGATGGCCTGTGTCAAGAAGTCAGCCATGATTCTGATGGGCTTACCTCTATAGATAATCTGTTTCTTTTCTCTGACAGCTTTTAATATTCTGTTTTTATATTGAATTTCTGGCATCTTGATTATTATATGTCTGGGTGTAGATCTGTTTTGGTTGTAGGTGGCTGGGGTTCTGTATGCCTCACACAACCAAATGTCATTTTCTTTTCCCATGCTTGGGAAGTTTTCCTTAATTATTTCCATGAATAGCCCTTGTAATTCACCTGTATATATTCCTGCTTCTTCGTTCATGTTTCTTATTCTTAAATTGTAGATTCTATTGTCATCTTCTAGCCTTTGTATTGTTACTGCCTGTTTCCTTGTTATTTTTAAGAAATCTTTCCTTTTATCATCACACACTGCCAACTTGTCTTCAAGTTTTGATAGTCTATCCTTAGTTTCTTTTAAGGCATTTTGCCAGCTTTCAATGGAGTTTTTAATTTTCTGATAGTCTCTTTGAATCTGCTTCATGTATTCTATATTTTCTTTATAGTCTTTATTGAATGTTTCTCTCCTTTTTTTGTGTTCCTCCCTTCTTCTGTCTGTGTCATCCTGGGAGATGCTTCCTGAGAGCATTTCTTTTATTACTCTACTCATATCCTGCTTTACCTGATTTAATATTTCAGTTTTGAGCTCGTCTACAAGGTCCCGAAGGTATCTCTTAATGTCCATTGAAGCCATGTTTGATGTTGTGTGTTTGCTGCCCTCAGGCTCCCTTGTTTTTCCTTCTCCTGGATCAGGGCTCTCATGGTTCTGGGCTGGGGGCCTTCTCCTGCCTCTCTCTCCTGTCATGGCCTTGGCTTCCTCCACACAGGTTACAGGGTAGTTTCCAGCCCCCTTCTCTGTTGGCCATGGTTCCTCCAAAGCACGCTGGCAAGGGACCTCTGCCCTCTCCTGACTGCTCTTGTCACTGAGGTGTAAGCAGTGGCTGCATATGCCTGCCCCTCCCCACCAAGCTAACCAAACTTCGGGGGCCTTTCACCCAGTTAGTGTGTGCTAGGTGCATTGAATTGATTTGGGATGGCTCATTGGGTCCTAGCCAGGGGCACAGCCCAGTCCAAACAAATCCCATGAATCTGCACTGGGGAGGGAGCAACCAACTGAAGTCACTGTCATTCCCAGTTCAGGCTCCTTCTGCCCAATTCCAACATGTCACCCATTTGGTTGCGCCCTTCCCACGTGTCGGGGGGTCTCATTCCCAGCACTAACCATGGATTAATGAAAGTCTCTTCGCTGGCTCCACTCTCTGTTGGGCTCACCAACCCCTGACCTCAGCACTGAAGTTCTTCCTATGAGTGGCGGCAGGAACGAGTTTGGGCAACTCTGCTGGCTGGCGCAGATTTAAGCTGGTGCACACTTGCTGGATCACCGTGAAAATGCTGTGTCCCATAATTTTCAGCTGTTTCAGTTGAAGTCCCAAAGTATTTGACGAGCTTTTTTATGTTTTAGTTTCTTCCTGTGTCAAGAGGATCCATCTCCCTCTGTCTGGGTCTCTCCAGGGTGTTTTATTCTGGTGTATGAGTTGTTTCTTCTGGGAAGCTTTGTATTTTGTTGCTTACTGATTAGCCATCTTGTCTTCTCTAATCTGTGCAGTTTTTTTTATTCTTTTTTTTTTCATTTTTTTATTTAAAGAGAAAAAAACAGGAAAAAGGTAGAAATATTACAGAATTTCAAGAAAAGAAGATAAATAGTAAGAAATCACCAGTTGATACATTACACATTGTTCTTTTAGAAATAGTTATTCAAGTTACAGGATTAAAGCACACAAAGTAGGCACTAAAGCAGTGAGAGTGCAAACAGATCTGTACAACAATCCAACAAGAACCTAGAAATATGGTCATCAATCCCAATCCCACACATCTAAACATACATGCAGCTATATCTAGTTTTTTTGATTCTTTTGCCATTGATTTCTAATTTCATTGCTCTCTTATCCATGGTATAAGTTCAATTCCTTTACATTTGCATAAGCATGTTTTATGAGCTAATATGTTGTCTGTTTTGCAGAACATCTCACATTCAGCTGACAAGAATGTGTATTCTTATGGTGTGAGGTGGAACACCCTGTAGACATGTGCAAAGTCCATTTTTTTTAAAGGTTTGGTTCAGTTCTGATACTTCTTTGTTGATTTTTTTTGTCTAGTTGATCAATCTCAGCCCTCCAGCCCACATGATGGGGTATTAAGCTTCCTCATTGCAATTGTATTAGTACTTATTTGATTTTTCATTTCCATCAATATTTGTTTTTAAATCTTTTTTGTTGTTGTTGTTTTGGTACTGGGGATCAAACTCATGACCTCAGCTTCACACTTACCAGACAAGCACTTGAGCCACTGAGCTAAATCCCTGGTCCAATATTGTTTTATATAGTTGATTGCACTGGTATTTGGTGCATATAGATTTATGGTTATTATCTCTTCCTCTTGGATTGTTCCCTTGAAAAGCATGTAGTGATCTTCTTTGTCTCTCTTAATCAGTTTGGCCTGAAATCCACTTTGTCTTCAAATATTTTTTTTCTGGGTTCCCATTGCATAGCATGTTCCATCCTTTGACTTTCAGCATCTACATTTCTTTTTGAGTTAAATGTGTTTCTTGAATGCAATATATTGTTGAATCCTGTTTCTTGACCCATTCTGCCAGTCCATTTCTTTTGACTGGTGAATCTAGACCATTTAAATTGATGGTTATAATTGATATGTATTGACTTATACTTGTCATATTATTTTACTGTGTTTGGTTCCCTTTGTTTCTCCCCTGTTTAATTATTTGCTTTGCTTGATGGATTCATTCTGTTGGGCTTCACGGAATTGTAAACTTCATTATCTCTTTCTAGAATATCATTTAGAATATATTGGATTGTTAGTTTGGTGTGCATGAATTTCTTCAAGTGTTCTTTGTCATGTAGATACCTTATTACTCCATCAATTTTGAAAGATAGTTTTGCAGAGTATATCAATCTGGATTAAAGATTGTTTTCATTTAGGGCTTTAAATACTCCACCCCCAAGCTCTTTACCTTCAGGGTTTGTATTGTGAAGTCTGTTGTGATTCTGATAAGCTTTCCTTTCTAAGTCTTTTGTTTCTTTTCTCTAACAGCTTTTAAAATTCTGTTCTTATGCTTCAATTCCTGGTACCAAAATATTCTGTTCTTGTATTGAATTTCTGGCATCTTGACTATTATATGTCTTGGTGTAGATTTTTTGATCATGGCTAATTGGAGTTTTATATGTCTTGCTTATCTGAATGTCAGATTTTTTTTCCATGGTTGGAAAGTTTTCTGCTATTACTTCTATGAATAGATTAAAAAAAAATGTTTTGGTGCTATCTCATGCTTTTTTATTGACTCCAATTCATCTTATTGCATTCTTCTTTGCATCATCTAGTAGCTATTGGATTGATTTTTCATGGTCCTTTGCTATGAGGCTCTGTACCAGTGGCCCAGAGAGATCTGGGTGAGCCCAGCATGGGCCTGGAGAAGAACCTACCCCAAGGCCCTGCACCATCATGGAAAGCATCAGTAAACCACCTCTCTGTAACACTACACCACTCCAGGAACCCCAAGTCAGAGGAACTGAGGTACCTAGTCCAATCCATTACTGAGGGACTGGCACACAATTACTCAGCATAAGGCAATGGGGTGATCTGGAGGAACAAAGGAAAATGGAAAGACAAAGGAGCAGCATAAGATCTCAGCCCTCCAGCCCACACAGAACAAGTTCAGGAGACACAAACACAAGTAAAAATTAGAGATCACACACCTGAAATTTCTGGAAAGATAACAACTGAAGTAAAGAAGCCCATTTAATTCGTGTATCATTTCATTAATTTTATGTGCCTATATCTGATGGTCTGGACAGCTATTTTGAAGATAAAAAGAGGCATCATGATAGTCATTGTTAATTTCCTATTATCTTGTTTTGAAGTCCTGCATTGTTTTAATTGTTTGACTTGGTTTTTACTATGTTCTGTGTTGTTTGATTTTACTATGTCTGATAGTATGGACAGCTATTTTGAAGATAATAAGATATATTATAGGGGAACTATCAACGATACCTGAACTCTGCATCATGTTGGAACTTTGGGCGCTTGGAGAACAGGCGGCCTACTCACTGCCCTGGTGAGCAGCTGGTGGCCTGGCAAACCACTGGCACACCAGGGTGAGAACTATCAGCGACTCCTAAGCTCTGCATCATGTTGGAAGTTTGGGTGCCAGGAAATAAGGCGGCCTGCTGGCTGCCCTGGTAAGCAGCTGGGGGCCTAGCAAGTCACCAGTGCACTGGGGTGGGAACTATCAGCGATACCTGAACTCTGCATCATGTTGGAACTTTGGGCGCTGGAGAACAGGCGGCCTACTCGCCACCCTGGTGAGCAGCTGGTGGCCTGGCAAACCACTGGCACACCAGGGCAAGAGCTATCAGTGACTCCTAAGCTCTGCATCATGTTGGAACTTTGGGCACTGGGAAATAAGGTGGCTTGCTGACCAGCCTGTAAGCAGCTAGGGCCCTTCTGGTGTGAGGGCTAAGAATCAGACATTGATCCATCCCCCCACCCCGCCCCACCCGTTAGCAAGTAGGCACCAGCGGTCTGAGTATCTTTTTGGAGGATGAATGTATACAGCGTGGCAATAAGGGGGATTTCCTGCTACCATCTCTTTGAAGGCAAATATTTTTATCACTGTTTTGCTCAGTTTTGATTAATGGTACTGCTTTATTCAATATTCTGTTTTTAAAAGTTTGATATTTCCTTCCATTTTCCTCTATTTGACTGAAAGAACAGCTAATGTGAACAAAATGGGCTGTGTCCTGGTGACCTGCTCTGAGGTTCTGTGGTAGTTTTATTGCAGTGCGGTCGCATGGGTTTGTTCTGTTTTGTTCTGCTGTATTTTACTACCTTCAAAGAAAAAAATAGTTAAGAAAGTAACAAAAAAACCTCCAAAAATCTCCCAACTCCACCAAAGCTGATCCATGGATCATGGATGAGGAAAAACTCAAAAACAAGGCAACAGAATTATATAAGGTGATTAAAAGTATATAACAACAACAAAACAAGTCAGTAAGTACTGAGTAACCTGCAACAGGATATAACTAAGCAGATAATGGACTTAAAATAAAAAGAAGAAAAGAAAGTGCTCTAGAGGATATGGCTGCATGTATGTTTAAGTGTGTAGGATTGAAAACCATGTTGCTAAGTTGTTGCTGGATCATTGAACTTCTTTGCAGTCTCACTGTTTGAATGTCCACTTTGTATGCTTTAATTTTGTAACTTTAACAACTAGGTCTAAGAAGACAGTATGTAATTTATCAACTAGTGATTTCTTACTGCTTTTTTTTTCTGAGATTCTGTATTGTTTCTACCCCTTTTTCTGTTTTGCTTTTTTTTTCTTCTTTAAATAAAATTAAGATATATTATGGTAGCTATTGCTGATTTCCTATTATCTTGACTTGAAGTCCTGTATTGTTTTCATTGCTTTATTTTGATGGACTTTATTCTGTTTTATTTTGCTTGGTTTTATTCTCTTTAAAATAAAGAAAGAGAAATCTTTCTTTTCATGATCATTAACGGCAAACTTATCTTCTAGATCTGATATTCTTTCCTCATGGTGGTTGACTGACCTGTGTATACTGTCAATAGAGTTTGTAATCTCCTGGATATTTGTTTGAATGGTTCATGGAGTCCATTTCTTTCCTATGTTGGGCATTCATTATCTCTATCACTTTATTAAGATCCTCTTTTTAAAAATTCAACATCTACTCTCTATTCACTATGACCTTTATTATAGTCATCATCTCTTTAGTTATTTTTAGTATGATTTTTTTCTAAAGACTCATTTATCTGCTTTGTTATTTCTACTGTTACTCTTTCAGAGAGTTCAGGTAAGTTGTTTTTTAATTGTTCCACCCTATTGCCTGGGTTTGCCTTGGATGAGGTGGAAGTCCTGGGTTGCATTTTACTTCTTTGTCTTCTCATTTTCTTTTCTTTTTTTTATTAATTTAGTTTCTGCATTGATGCTTGTATGTTGCTAATGGTAGATAGATTTATTTCTAGTATTGAGAACACAGTAATGTCTTCTATGTGTAATTTGCTTTTGGCTTTTGAATCTGTTGCAAGACACCATATCTTCAGTTTATTGGGGATGAGAAATTGCTGCCTATTTGGTCTAGCTTCTGATTCTTTGGTATTGGTCTACACTAATGTTTATGATGCTCAAGCAATGTCAGGCTTGGCATACAAGAAAGAACAACTGATTAGAACAATTATGTTACCTTGGCTAAATTAGTACAATCAGTAATAACAATAGCATCAAGCACAACCTAGAAAATGACAAATTGTGGTAAGTATTAATTTTCCACCTTTAGCTGTATGAACAAGATTTGTAGCTATTTAACAAAACCTAAAACAAACCAGAAAGTTGTATACAGTAAATATCCCCTCAATGAAGTGTTTTATCCTCAGGGGAGAAAATTTAAAAGGTATAGGAGGAAAAAATAAAGAAATAGAGGAAGAGAAAGAAATTAATTACAAGGCTGAAGAATAAAAGAAGATTATGAAAGCTTTGGGAAACTGATGAAAAAGACAGAAAGGAAGGAAAGAAGGAAGAAACAGAAAAAAGAACAGCACAAAGTAAAAGCAAAAAACAGCTAGAAACAATGTTTACACTTATAAAAACAAGAACAAACAGTCAAAAAAAAAAAAAAGGAAAGAAAGGAAGAAAACAACCCCGTCCAATTCAGGGCATGTCTTTCTACTGTCACTGGTAGACAAAGAGAGCAAACAGAGCCCAGATCCATGCTGGTTGATCCCGGCAAACCTGAAACAGAATTATGGTGGGGTGGTGGATAATTCCATCAAGGCTGCACTATCAACTCCACTGAAGTTCAGGCTAATCTTGGCTTCTGGCTGTGAGGCAAGGACTTGAATTTTTCATCTCCTAAGACTACAGATGCCTTTTGCCAGGTTGAACTTGGCTCTAGATTGAATCTTGCTGGGTGTCTCCCACAGCCATACTCACCCTGATATTGGGAGCCCTGAGATGGAGCCAACCTGAGGCTGCTCTGAGTCCTCTGGGTTTGACTGGTCCCTTTCCAAAATGGCAACTGGCCAATAACCTTCTCATGGGTACATCTGAACCATCCACTGCAGCCTGCAGTCTCCACTGCTCCATTCCACTGGTGCACTTCTACATGGAGGTCTCTGGAGTCATCTGTAGTCTCCTTACCTCTGTAAGTTCAAGTTGCCCCTTACATGCCATGATCTGAAATTTAGGGAGAAAATGCCATTGTCACCTCCTTCTTCTGCATAGAGTTTCCTCTGTTCATTCTCCTTGTGGGCTTCAATTCTCACTTCAGATTCTTCTAGCTCCTAGGGATTCACTTCTCTCCTTCTCTTCCCCACATTTTTCCCCCTACATCTGCACTCTAAATCTGGAAGAGGTTGATCTGCTGCTGCTCACTATTCCACTACCTGGAAGTTGGTATTTGTCTTATGTGTCTGGCTTACTTAACACAGTGTCCTTCAATTGTACCTGTTTTGTTGCTAATGACAGAATTTCATTTTTCTTTTGGCTGCATTTGTGTGTGTATGTGTGTGTGTGTGTATGTGTGTATGTGTGTGTGACATATTCATCTGTGGATGAGCATGTAGGTTGATTCTATATCTTGATTTGATGGATCCAGATGGATACTGTATACACAGTGAGTTTGTGTTGCAGCCAATGAACAAGGTACCCAGGACCCAGCATTTTATGAGCAAACAAATAAAAATTCCTCTTCTGCACAAGGACTAAGAATTTACAAGGTATTCAAATTGCAATCACCATGACCTTCTTAAATATTCATTTAAAAAGCTGTAGAAACTTCTCAGCATCAGAACATGCATAAACTCAGCAGTTTGGCACTTTCAACAAAAATGTGCAAAGATACTCAAGGCTTGTGATGGACTCCTCCCCCAGCAATGATGAGGTGGTTATACGGAAGGACTTTCAGACTGCTTCCATATAAAGTTGATTTGAATTCGCATGTTGGTCCTTACAGCAGCAGTGGGGCCAAAATAGATAGTTTAGGGCCCACACTCAAGAGAGGCTCAGGGGTGTGTATGTGAGGGTCTGACACAGGCCTATAGAAATATAAGGCCACGTTTTTCTTATTTTGTTGTTTTTATTGCTCCTTTTCTATATAATATGATTACAAAGCAAGGGCCCTGAATTCTAGTTGCCTATTCACTGGGTAATCCTGATTGTCTTATTGTCTCTCCTAAATGGAATACCATCTGTTTAATCATAAATAGCAGCAAAGCTTAAAATCAAATAAACCCTGATTTCTATTGTAGGGAAATCTAAATATCAAAAAACAACACCAGTTGGCTATCACATAATTGCATATTAGTTGGTATAAAGTATGTATGCCAAAAGTGCCATGGTTTCTATATGGTTTTAAAATAACTCAAAATACTCTCTGTGGAACACTTATTAGTAGAATGAGTGCCAATAAATATTATTTCCAGGGTTGAAATTTCAAGTTCTCAAGACCAGACACCTGAACCATAGAATTTTAGTTCTTCATGTAGCAGAGTAGGTCTTCACAGGGTTGGTTGATCCCTGTGAGGGATGGTGACCAATGAGTTGTCAGTGCCACTTAGTTACTAGGCAGGTTCTCTCCACCAAGTAGCTCCCAACTGCTCTTGGTGCCTAAATGGTCAACATTTATGATACAGCTTTTTGAATAATACCTTATTAAAATATGAACATCTCAAAAGTGAAAATAAGTGAAGATTTTTGCAGCCTATTAATCTTTTTCTGAAGAAAATACTTTTAGGCTTATGGTCTGATGGAAGAAAACAGAATCAGTGGTATGGTAGAAAATAGATCAGTGCAGTTTTTGGAATTGAAATATTTTCAACTCTGTTGGAAAAATTCCAATGCACTTTCTTGTATCATGTGATAAGAATATAACTAATTTTGTATGAAACCACCAAACTATCTTCTAAAATATCTGAACCAGTTTTAATTTCCACGAGCAATGTGTGAGAGTTGATTTTGCTTCACATCTTCATTAGCATTTGGTGATGACAGTGTACTGGATTCTGACTGTTTCAATAGATTTGGAGTAGCATTTTTTTTTAATTTTAATTGCCTCGAGGGTTATAATATAGAATATCTCTTCATGTTTATTTGCAATCTGTATATTTTTATTGGTGACATGTTAGTTCAGATCTTTTGTCCACTTATTAGTTGAGTTTTTTTGTGTGTTTTTATTGAGATTTGGAAGTTCTTTGTACATTTTGGATAGCGATCCTTTTTCATATATATTGTTTACAATTTTCCCCCCAGTCTGTGGCTTGCTTTTTCATTTTCTTGACTGTCTTTTACAGAGCATAAATGTTTCATTTTGATGAAGTGCAGTTTTTCAACTATCTATGTCATTGATTATGCTTTTGGTATCACATCTAAATAACTATTGCCCAAACCTCACATCATCTAAATGTTACCTTCCAGGAGTTTTGCAGTTTTTAAATTTTGCATTAGGCCTGTGATCCATTTTTAGTTAGTTTTTTGTGAAGAGTATAATGTCTATGTCAAGATTTATGCTTTTATTTTTGGTGCTGCATATCAAACCTAGGGCCTCATGCTTGCTAAGCAAGTTCTCTATCATTGAACTAAATCCTCAACCTCAACATTTATTTATCTACTTTTGCATGTAAATGTGTAGTTGTTCTAGAATTATTTGTTGAAAATGAAGACTACCTTTGATCCATTGTATTGTTTTCCTTCTTTGTCAAAGATCACTCTATTTATGTGGGTCTATTCTGGACTTTGTATTCTGTTTCATTTATCTGTTGTTTCACCAGTATGACACACAGTCACTGCTTTGATTACTATGGCTTTATAAAATGTCTTGATATTAGTTGGTTTCAGTCCTCCAAGTTTTTCTACTTCTTCAATATTGTTTTTTACTGTTATATATAAACTTTAAAATTAGTTTGTTGACATCCATAAAACAACTTGCTGAGAGAACTGATATTTGACAATACTGAGTCCTCTATAGATGAACATGGAGTAGTATCTCTCTATTTAGCTTTTTGAATCTTTCAACTGTGTTAGCAGATGTTGTAAATATTTTGTTAGATTTATACTTGAACATTTTATTTTTAGTAGTCCTGATATGAATTTTATTGTGTTATTAGTCCAAATTTTAAAATATCCATGGCTGATATACTTTTTTCTTACAAGTTTTAATTTTTTTAAAAAATTATAAGTATATTTATAAGTATATACATATATTTATAAGTATATAATTTATTAAAAATTATAATATAATATAAGTATATTTATAAGATATAAGTATATTTGCAGTATGCAATGATTATTTTCATCGTGGGGAGTTGGTACATGTGTGTACCATATCCTCTTCCATTAATCTTGTATTCTACAATTCTTCTGTAATTGCTTATAGTTCCAGGAATATTTTGACAGTAAGGAGTTTCATTTTTCCCTTCCCAATATATTTCCTTACCCTTATATTTTCCTTATTTTTTCCTTATCTCATTGCATTATCCAGAACTTCCAGTATAGTGTTGAAATTAGTGGTAAGGGGAAAAATCCTGTCTGGTTCTTCATCTTAGTAAAAAAAGGTGAGTTTCTTACCATTAAATATGAAAGTTTCTTACCATATAGTTGCTATAGTTTTCTTGATAGATATTTATTGAGTTGAAGAAATTTCCCTCTTCTAGTTAGTGAGAGTTATTGTCATAAATGGGTGTTGCATGTTGCCAAATCCTTTTGATGTTGTCATGTGATTTTTCTTCTTTAGTTTATTGCTGTGATAGATGACATTAATTTATTTTCAAGTGTTAAACCAAACTTGCCTACCTGGGATAAATCCCACTTCATTGTTCTGTGTAATGCTTTTCATACATTATATTTGCTATTATTTTGGTTGGGATTTTTATATCTCTTCATAAGATTGGTCTGCAGCTTTATTCTTTCTTTGGTTTGGTATTCAGGTAATATTGGCTTCATAGAATGTGTTAGGATAGTTCTTTTGCTTCTGTCTTCTGGAAGAAATTATAGAGGATTGATATAAGTTCTTCCTTAAATTCTTGGTAGAATTCACCAGTGAACCCATCTGGGCCTTATGGTCTCTACTTGGAAGGCTATTGATGATTCAACTTCTTTAATAGATATGAGCCTATTATGTGATCTATTTCTTCTTGTGTGAGCTTTTGCATATTGTGTTTTTCAAAGAATTGGTCCATTTTATCTAGGCTTTCAAATTTGTGGGCATAGCATTAAATTTTTTTTTGTAGTGCTGAGTATTGAACCTTATGTATACTAGGTAAGCACCCTACCACTGAGAGACACACCCAGCCCTACTATTCTTTAGATTCCATGGGATTTGTTAAGATGTTCTCTCATTAATTTATCATATTTGTAATTTGTATACTTTCTTTTTTCTTAGTTATCTTGGATAAAGTTTTTAAAAGAACTGCTTTTTGGTTTTGTTGATTTCTTTATTTCTTTACTATTTTCAATTTAATTGATATCTGGTCTACTTTCTGTTATTTCTTTTCTTCTGCTTATTTTGGATTTAATCTACTCTTCTGTTTCCAGTTTCCTGACCTGGAAGCTTAGGTTATTGATTTTAGATTTTTCTTCTTTTCTAATATATGCATTACCCGCTCTGCATTGCACTGTGGCTCGTAGCAAGGTGTTCAGTGTTATGGTGTTCTTTCTTAGCTTACCTTACCCATCTGTTCTTGCATGCTTTCTACCCATTAGCACACTTTGTATCTTCATCAGAATTCTTTTAAATTCCTGGTCTGGTAACTCCAACCTCTCTGCCATAAGTCTGATTTTGGTGCTTGCTCTGTCTCTTCAGAGCTGTTCCCCACCCCCTGCTTTTTAGTAGTTCTTATAAATTTTTCTTATTTGCCAGATGTGATGTATTAGATAACGGGAGCATCTGTGAATAGGCATTTAGTAATGTGATTGTAAGATCTGGGGAGAGGGGACGAGTTTTACAGATTTTTAGGGGGCCTGAACCTACCGGCCGTGAGCTGTGTTTCTCAGCCCACCTCTCCTCCCCTGCATGGAGAGGATAAAGTGGACTAGAGTTGGGATTCCCTTCTTATGGTTGGAAGGCAAGAGAAGGTTGGAGTTGGATGTTTCCCTTCCCCCAGGTCAGTTAGGCTTTGATAAAACCCAGCAGTTTCAGCTCTAGTTAAATAGCTTCTCCCGAGGGCAGATCCTCTATTAGGAACAGAGTGCTCTGGAGTACTAAAAAATGTTTCATTTTTCTCTCCCCCTGTTGAAAGCATGGGAGAATTTCTCTCCAATAGACCCTGTGAGAATCTGGTTGAACTCCTAAGGTAAAACTCACACAAGTGTGTGAGTCTTAATGGCTGAGTCTCTCCGGAGTTCTTAATCTCTTGACTTGTCTGCGCGGAGGCTCCAGCAATTCATCAGCTGTGGTTTGGGTTTCCCTACCTTGGCACCATTTCTCGTGGTTTGTGCTGGTGGCTCTCTGTTTTGCTTACCAGTCTCTCCAGTTTTGAAGATAGTGGTCTGCCCTGTGACCCCTCTTGTCTGAAAAGTCTAAAGAAAGCTGTCGATTTTTCAGTTTGTTTATTTTTTTACTTGTTAGGGCAAAACTATGACTTTCAGCTTTTATGACAGGACCAAAAATTGGAAATCCCCTAATAATTCATTTTTCAAATTTACAGTCTTGGACTGCTACCTTCATCATAATCTAAATAGTCATAGTTCCTTATGACCTTTAAGTTATCTTTGGAAAAATTTTCAAGTTCATATTATATAAATACATGCAGAATATTTGATAGTCTTCGAATTTTCACTCATCTTTCTCATATTTAGTCATACCATGCTGAGTTTTTCCAGTAGTATCTCTTGCACTGATACTTTCCTTTTCCTGTCCATTTTGCCTGTGTTAATCAGACTGTAGTCTAAAAGTATTGTGATATACATAGTCTTCCTGCATTTAGTCTCCTCTTTCCTAACATAGTGCAAACAGATTAAATTTAAAGCTATACTTTTATCATATACCTTTCTACAATTGCTATGTATGTTTCCCATTTTATTATAGAAGATGGTCAAAATTTTTGAATCTAGTATTCAAGGTACTCTATGTCAGACCCTGTGTTATTTAATGGACTGTTACCTCTCAGTTCAGCCCTAACTCTGGACCCCATCCCGTGAGACTGGCTGAAGGCTACATTTCTGTTTTGCCACCTGGATTGCTGCTGGGTTGGCCAGTGGGGGTGCTAGAGAGAGACTGGAGCTCTGGAGGTGGAGAGGGACTTGCTGCTGTTTCTTTTGCTTTCTGTTTGCTGTTCCTGTGAGTGTAGCTCCAGCCTCTGTGTTGTTATTGTTTGCTTGTTCTTTTTATGGTGACTGCCTCAGTTCCTTCCCACAGCAGTCATTGAATCCAGTTTGTCATTGTTCCCAGACTTGCACACCCAATCTCATTGAATTCCCTTGGAGACTCCAGCTTTTGCTCCTCTTGTGAAGTTTAGCATTCAAGCATATGAGTATCTTGTTTTATGCTATTAAATCTCAATAATCCCTTTTTCGTTGTTTTTCCAACCCCATGGCTCTTTCCTGAAGTGCCATGATATCTTAGGATTCTCTTTACTCTTTCATATACTTACTAAACTACTTTTTACTTAGTTAATACTGCTCTATATTGAATTCTTTGTGTTGAAATAGTGTGGTTTCTGACTCTTACTGATGCAGGCACTATCTTAGTTACTTTTCTTATTGCTGAAACAAAATATTGAACACCTAAAAGTTAAAGGAAGAAAGGTTTATTTAGCTCATATTTTGTAGAGGATTCAGGCCATAGTTAGATGGCTCTGAGGCAGCGTGGCATGGCAGAGGAGCATCGCTAAAGAGAAACAGCCTATGGCAGGCAGAAAACAGTAAAAGCAAGCAAGAAAAGTGGCAAATGGCAATAGCATCTTGTTTTTACCCCTTTTATATTCTATCTAGATTATTCATCTGAAGGTAGATGCCAAACCAATCAGTGGATTAATTTAGTAACCACACACCCTTATTACCAACATCCTTAATCTCCACACTGCACCATGAATCAACCCCAGTGTCACAAACTCTAATCCAGTCACCTCTGAAAAGCCCTACCTATGATGGCATGGGCTCTGGACAGACATCCAGACACAAGCCATAACAAATACTAAACTATGGCTATTGCTGTTTAAATTCTATTTTCCTATTGTAATCAGGGTTCACAAGGGAAAATATTTAATACATGAACCATAATTTATAGGATTATTTTGTAATATTTACCCAAAGAGTCAAATGTAAAAGAGTACAGGAGACCTGTCCACACTCTAGTGACCCAAAGAATCAAGCTGAGGACCTGGACCCATGACAATGTCCTCTATGAGTCCAGTGGAGACCTAGGGCCCACAACAATGTCTCATGCAAGTCTGTATCAAGGATCTTCACTGGGAAAGCCCAAAGATCAGTGGGAGAAGGTAGAAAGTCTGCACTAGCAGGATGAAGGATCTGTGTCACTAGGCTGGGGATCTGAACAGGAGCCAGGAAGTGACACTCAAGGTACCAGAATCAGAGCTCTGCCCAAAACTACTGCACCCATCTTTAGAAAACCAGTGTGACAGTTTTCTCTGGGAGAATCAACAGCACACCATCTTCCCCTTCCGTTCCTTTATTCCACTGGTTACAATCCTCAAGAGGACCTTCCGCATGCAGCACCTTGCTGATTCAGTTCAGCCTGGGTGCTCCAAAGTAATCATTAGTTAATCCACCACATTCCCAAAGCAGATGCTATGTTTTGATGAGAAAGGACCCCTAGTTGAATTTTTCCCTTTCCCAACTTTGAAAGTTTGTTTATACCACACTCTATTTGTAAAAGCTATCTAACTTCTACTCTTCCAAATCTTGTCTTCAGTAGCCCAAAGTGAAACCCATCCCTAGTCTTCTGAAGTAGTCTTTACCAGTCCATAGTTCTCTCTCCTGGGCCTAGACCTCGTCTGACACTTAGTCCCATACAGATAGTTTCCCCCATGCCCATCTGACCATGACCTTACAAATATGCTGTATTCCATTTGTTTGTTTATAAGTCAGGTTTTTTAGAATCTTGTGCGTTTTCCTGTAGGAATAATGTTATGCATCGTGGTCAAGCAATGCTGAAATGTCACAGTGATTTTTATGCTGCTTTATATGAACCCATTTAACTCATAGTAGAACTGAATTGTAAAGACTCAGGACTGGAACCTAACAGAAACATGTACTAATTTTCTGGAAAACTTTGATGCAAAGTACTATATTAGTATGGGATTCAGCCCATGAACATAGGACACCTTTGGTTGTAGTGAAGATTCAGCAGCAGTAGCTGCTACTGGTTTGTTGTGGAGGGAGTGAGTTGAGAGCTCTGGTGGCAGGGAGGCTTGGTTGCTCAGCTGTTTGAATGTTGGGGTCCTTAGGTTGAGCAGGGGCAGAAACACCTGTAGGTTTGCACTTTTCTGTGTGACCCTCCCAAGCCTTCTGGAAGGATAACACTATCTTGTTTTCCATTCTTATACAGTGCTGAGTACAACACTTCAGGCATCATTGTCCTCGTTTTCCAAAAATGTCTCCTAGATTTAGACTATTTCTGAAAAATAGGATCTATTAGCCAAGTAACAATATTCTACTTGCTAAAAATGCAGCTAAATTTACTTTTTAAACACATAGCATGATTCATATTAGGCTTTAAATTAACACTTTAAAAAAACCCCCAAAACAGAAACTTCCCCAAGGCAAAGAAGGGGCAAAGAAGACTAGAGTTGCCTCAGCCAAAACATCCTTCTGAGAATCCGAAACATACTGGTCAACTGCCTTGCCTAATAGATGCATAAGGGCCAAGGGCCAGCTGATCCAGTTACACTCAAAATCCAGGTACATTATTTTCCCTTAGGTAAGTTATTTGAAGGTAATTATTTGAATTTCAGTTTCCTCATTTATAACATGGTGTTAACAATGTTAAATTGTGGACTTTTTTTTTTTTTTTTTTGAGGCACACGAAAGATAAGACGATAAAACGTAAGGTGCCTGGTAAAGAATCTGGTCTCTAGTAGGTATTCATATATGTATGTAATGTTAATTCCTTTTCCTTTATTTTATTTTCCTTTTCTTTTAGAAATAAACTTACTTGTGTCCAGGTTCAATGAGATGTATCCACTGGTAGGGTGAACTACGAGTGAGGGCCTAAAAAGTACACAAGGTCACATAGGCAGGAGGCTTTGAGGCTACACATAATATACAGGCTTGCTGTTCTTTGTGCGCTCTGTGTGTGTGTGTGTATTCAGAATTCACAAAGCTTTGTCGCTTTGTGTGTGTGTGTGTGTATTCAGAATTCACAAGCTTTGTCCCTTTGTGTGTGTGTGTGTATTCAGAATTTAAGACTTTAATAATGGTTTCCAAGGAGACTACAACTGATGTAAAAAAGGAAGAAAAGCTAGGATGCTAAATTTTACACAGGAATGCTGACTATATATTTTAAAGAATCTCAAAATAATTCTTATTGGAAATATTATTTATCAAATAACAATTATAATTCTGGGACAAAAACAAAAATGATCTTTTGCTTTCCTTCCTTCCTTCCTAAGTACAGTGCTCATTTAAATAGATTTAACTGAAACCTGTTCTTAAATTGAAAAAATAAAACAAGCATTCTCTTTTAAACCAGTGTTAATCACAATTATGCTGCTTTATCTTTAGAAAGTAATATTTATAAGGCTACTTTAATAAGATCTACATGTGAGTACGTATTTTGACCCCTTCTTGGTTTTCCTTAAATTAGACAAGCTCTTAAAATTTTTTTTATTTTAAAATTTTATTGTTATTTTTAAAAATTGGTAAGTTAATATGGTATATATTCATGAGTACAACAAGATGTTTGATATATGTATACACTATAGAATGGCTAATTCAAGCTTTTTAACATTGAATTACCTCAGATATAAGCTGTGATCAAAACATGATGAATGTTTAAGCTAAAAATTGATTGCAGTAATAAATTCATTCCTCCTCAAGGCCATTAATCCTCCTCAAGAAACTTTCCTTTACTTTGAACACACGTCTCCTGTTGTTCTTGCCACTTTCTGAAGCATTTCTAGAAATCCTCTTTTGAGAGTTCCTATTTGTGCTGTTGTGGTGGCCTTGATGTCCTCAATCAGTTCAAAACATTTGTCTTTCATGGTCACTTTGGCCTTATGGGCAGAAGTCCCACCTTTCCAGATCCAGTGAATAACATAGATGAGGACACACCATGTTTTTATGAGCCTGCTTTTCCACTAGGTGACACTTGGTAGCAGCATTCACTGTATTTTTTTTTCTTTGTAATCACATCCTGGCCTTGGAGAACCACCCGCGTCTCCTGAGATCCATGCCATGCTGGGACCTAGGGCACTGGGAAACCAAGCAACTACTTGCCTCCCTGGTGAGAGGCTGTGAGCCTGCCGGCCAGCAGGCTGAAAATCAAACACCCCCCACCTTCCCCCACCCCCATTAGAAAGTGGGAGCCAGAGATCTGGACATCTCTTGAGAGGTTAACCATATGCAATGTAGCAAATAGGGGGGATTTCCTTCTACCATCTCTTTGAAGGCAAATACTTTTATCACTGTCTTGCTTTGTTCTGATTAATGGCGTTGCTCTACTCAATATTCTGGTTTGTCTTGTTTCATGTTTTTCTAGGAATTTGTTTTGCTTTGTCTTGCTTTGTTTTTTTCTTTCCCTCTAATACAGAAAAGAGAGAAATACGTGTAGAGACTCATGCATGCATAGAACTTATAAACAGTTTATGAGAACTGATTATGTGATGCATGATGAGAAGAACAACTACTTTGAAGAAAAAGAGACACTACAGTACCCAGTGCTGATTCTGTAGTGTCATGATGTGAAGTACAGAAATACTATTATTCTTTGTTCAGAGTGATTTTAGCCTGTTTTGTTTTGTTTAATTTCAACATACATGAAAGTATGGACAGCTATTTCGAAGAGAATGAGAGACACTATGACAGCCATTGGTGACTTCCCTGTTGTCTGGTCTTGAAGACCTAAGACGCCTTCCTCATTCTGTTCAGATCAGTTTTATACTATGTTGTTTTGTATGAATTCTCTGTATCTGAAGATATGGACAACTATTTGGAAGAAAACACGAGACAATATGATAGATAGTGAAGATCTCTTGTTGTCTTGCTTTGAAATCTATGTCTCTTACATTGCTTTCTTATGTCCTATTTTGTTTTGTTTTGTTGTTTAATTTTACTCCCTTTAAAATAAAAAAAAATTAAAAATCACATCTTGGCTTTTTTTTTTTTTGTCTTTTTGAGACAGGGTCTTACTATGCAGTTCAGGCTGGTCTTGAGTTCACTTTGTAGCCCAGGCTGGTCTTGAACTCACAACAGTCCTCCAGCCTCAGCCTCTCAAGTGCTGGAATTAGAGGCATGTACCATGACGCCTGGCTCATATTTTGTAAAAACACTTAGGAAAGACAACTTCTAGAACTCCTTTGGAAGTGACAAGAATGAATGGATGTGTGTTTGAAAATAGACAGATTAAAAGCAGTATGTCTTTTACTGTAATAAAATTCTAAAATTTAAACATATCATATATTTTGATCACCTCATTGTATTTATCATTTTCTTTGTGATAAGAAACCTCAAATCTTCTGCCCTAGATTATACATTACAGTCACCAAAATATACAATAGATTGCTTGACTTTATTCCTCTTATATAACTGAAATTTTGTGTCTTTTTATTAACATTTCTCCATTTCTTCCACCCCAAACCTTTGGTAACCACCCTTTTATTCTGTTTCTATAAATCTGATATTTGACTTTTTGTATTTCACATACAGGCGAAATCACGTGGTATTTGTCTTCATCAGCCTGCCTTATTTCACTTAACATAATGTTCCCCAGGTTCATCTATGTTGTGGTAAATGGCAAGATTTTTTAAAAATAATTGGGGCTCAATGGTATATACAGTGGACTTGACTCATGAACTCAATTTTTCATGAGGGCTGGTTGTAACTCAAGTTGGTTGTAAGTCAAGACTTTTCCCATAAGAAATAATAGAAATACCCATAATGCATTCTGAACCTCCCAAAGCACCCCTTAACTAACCTTTTCATAATAAAAATGGTTATATAATGTGCATAATTTACCAGAAACACCAATAATTTTCCTAGTGTATTCACCAAAAAGTTACAAAATGTGCCTAGTTTACCAAAAACAACACTTTCATGCTATACTCACTGTTTATCTTCAGCACGAAGGGAGGATGGAATGGAAGGTGGTCATGGTCTGAAAGGAGAGTCCCTTCCATAAGAACACCAGGAATCCGGCTCTCTGTTCTTTCTCTCCTCAGGAGAGTCTGTAGCCCACTAGGACCTGCTGCTGACTTAGTAGGTCTCGACTTTTCAGACTTGAAGTTGTCTACTTCTGTTTTTTCTTTAACATTGTTCAGCAGTATGACATGACATTGTCATTAAGCAAGAGCCAGCAATCAGTTGTGTTTCTGTCAGAATGGATCTTTTCTACAAATGTTATAGCTCTGTGCATTTTAATTTTAGGTTACCACTTGCATTGGCATATAGCAATGTGGTCTGGGATGTCCTTCTCTTCCTGGGGAACATATGTTCTCCTGGGCATTTTCTTCCAGAAAAGGCCAGTTTTATTACAGTTGAAATCTTGGTGAGAGCAAAAGCCATTTTTCTGTGTCATCGATTCAAAGTGGTGTATGAAATTTTAAGCAGCCCTTTTATCACCACTGGTTGCTTCACCATGCCTAGTTTTGCTGTGAACCTCAGTTCTCACTCTAAAATTGAAACACCACTCCTTATTGGAATGAAATGTTTCACCATTATCACTCACTGATATATTATCTTTTTCAATTTGGCATGGATAGCCCTAGCTTTTTCACAAACTCAGGCTACATAACCTGTCATTTGCCTTTCATTTATCCACACTAATAACAGACTTTCTACCTCTTTTAACACCGTTGCTTACTAATTTGAGTAACATCTTTTGCAACACTAGCTTCCTTACACAAATCTTTTCTCTGTAAAGTTGTTGAGATGGTGAATATCGACATGCTGTTTGTATTAGTGAGGTCAGTCACACAAACACCATTCTCATATTTCTCCACAATTTCCTTCTTCTTTATTTATTGTGATTGATTTCTTTTATCTTCCTTTCCTTCCTTAGCCTTTTTCTATCTTTTTGGAGACATTTTGATAGCAGTAATTATAGTGATTATGTAAAGCAATGACTGAAATCACATCCACAAATGCTCGCATCTGTGCTCAGACTGATGTGTACATATGCTTTTCTGTCATCAAGAACCTTTGTTGACAACTACATAAGTGACTGGCATTTGAGTTGTAGCTCAAGAATTTGGTCATAAGTTAAACCTAAAATTCTGGCTATACCCCAAGTTGTTCATATGTGAGACTCGTCATAACTCAAGGTCCACTGTACATCTTTAACTATTTATCCATTTATAGTCACTTAGGCTGACTCTGTAGCTTGCCTGTTGTCAATAATGCTGCAATGTCTTGTCCATGTATTGATTTTCTGTCTTTTGGACATATAAATAATAGTGGAACTGCTGGATCATATGGTAGTTCAATTTTTAATTTTTTTGAGGAACTTCCATAATGCTTTTCATAATTTACATTGCCATCAACATTTTGCTAGGATTCCCCTTTTTCCATATCCTTACCAATATTTGCTGTCTTTCTTAAGGCTTTCAATCAACAACATTTTTTTCTTATTAATTTTAGTGGTACATTTTAGACACACCTAAAGATCACACTCATTAGAGGAAGTTTGTCCCTGTACATGGAATTTTTTGATTCTTCTTTCTTCCATGAATCACTCTCCTCCCTTCAACCCTTATTTACAAAAGCTTTGTTTCTATTCTCTTCAATTTTTTTCTTTTCCCTTCCTTCCTTTCCTCTCCCCCATATCTTGTCTCTCTTTCCATTTGGATATTTTCTTCCTATTTCCCAGTATCTGTTACACGTTTTAGTCCCTATTTACCTTTTCAGTTTCTCCCACTAGATAAATAATGTGATATCTAAACATATGTATCTGAAGATAAAAAAAAGAGTATAGACCCTTTTTTTCTCCTTCCTTCCTTCCTCCCCTCCCACTTCTCTAGTTCCTGTTTCTGTTAAACAATTTCTATTTCAGAATACCTTTTATATACTTTGCTCCTTATTTACATATTTGGTATCTCATACTAGAGAAATCATGTGATATTTACACATGCAAGTCTGATTTATTTCACTTATCAGTATGGTCTCAAGGTGCTTTTGCTTATCTAGAAATGTCTCAAATTTATTCTTCTTTATGGCTGAGTAGTATTCTGTTGTATAAAAAAACCATATCTTCTTCTCCATTCCTTATTTGGTGGGCACTTTGGTTGTTTCCAAGATTTAGCTATTACAAAGTGTGATGCTGTAAACATGGGTGTGCATATGTCAGTGTGGTATGTGTTTTCAGTTCTTCAGGGAAGATACCCAGAAGGGGAATGGCTGAATCCAATGGGATCTCTAATCCTAGTTTTTTTTTTAGGAATCTCCACACTGATTAGCACAATGGTTGTACCATACTGCACTCCCACCAACAGTGGAAAAGAGTTTCTTTTTCCCCCATAGCCATGCCAGCATTTGTTATTGATTGACTTCTTGATAATAGCCATTCTTTCTAGGATGAAATGGAATCTCAGTGTTTTTTTAACTTGCATCTCTCAAATGACCAGTGATGTTGAAAATTTTTTCATATATTTACATGCCACTAATATTTTGTTCTCTGAGAAGTATGTATTCATCTCATAATGCCCATTTTTTGGACTGAATTTTTAAATTTGGGGAGTCTGAGTTGTTCAGTTCTTTATATGTTCTAGACATTAGTCCTTTGTCTGAGGGACAACAGGCTAAGATTTTTTCCACTCCATGGATCACCTTTTCACTCTGTTGGTAATTTCTTTCATTGCACAAACGCTTTTTAATAGGATGAGATCCCAGTTGTTGATTATTTTGTAGTATTTCCCATGTCAGTTCAACAAAATTTTAGTGATATACATAATCACTATTAATGCTAATAAAAATTGACAAAATTTCCAGAATACCTTCAAGAAGAAAGTAAAGTAGTTAAAATAACTTAAAGGGCCATTGTTTCATCTTTCTTTCTATTTAATTAAAGGAAGTAAGACACCACTTGAAACCCTATTTCTAGCCCTACTGCTTGTTCATATTTACAGTCCACTATGGCTTATTTAAAATGAGCAAATGTCTCTTGAAAAATCGACCACTATAAATATAAAACAAACCATTCACAAACCCTACACTGTAAAAGTTCTTATTGCCAGCATTATCTTAAGCTTCTGAAAATATTAATAATTATCAAACTAAAATATTTTTTCTTTAATAACTTAGCCCATCCAGTAGAAGATGATACTGAGGAAAAGACTTGTGAAATCATTTACCCATGTCTCTCCTATTTTTAAATTACTTCTATTATAAAGAAAGGCAGCACTGGGGCTGGGGATTTAGCTCAGTGGCATAAGTGCCTGCCTGGCAAGTGGGAGATTATGAGTTTGATCCCCAGTATAAAGACAGAAAGAAAGGGAGAGAGAGAGAGAGAGAGAGAGAGAGAGAGAGAGAGAAAGGCAGCCAGATTTTGTTTGCAAAAGATTTTTGATTTTTCTAAATATCCTTGAATTTATTAAGAGAAATATATAGAAGTATACAGTTTACTAAAACAAACAAGCAAAAGCTAGTACCAGTGTAACATTGTTTTTGTTGTTGTTTTGGGGTTTTTTGTACTGGGAATTGAACTCAGGACCTTGCACTTGCCAGGCAGGCTCTTGTGCCACTGAGCTATATCCTCTTAACATTGTTTTTTATAATTAAGTCTTTCCATCATGCAGCAACTTCTTTTTTTTAAGGCAATTTCTTTTAAATGCGTCTTTTATAACTTGCATTACAAAGTATTCAGGATTTTACTTACAAATTTTCTTGCTATCAAAAAGCATCTGTCTTAGTTAGTTTTCTTGTTGCTGAGAAAAAAAAAACAACACCCACAAGTTATTTACTCACAGTTTGTAGAAGTTTCAGTCCATAATTGCCTAGCTCTCAGGCAGGGTGGCACATGACAGAGAACAGTTTATGGTGGGCAGAAAGTACAAAACCAAGCAAGAAATCTTAATGGCATCTTTTGGCCCCTTTTATACTCTATCTAGGCTACTAGGATTAGGGTGGCGCCAAACCACTCAGTGGATTGATTTAGTAATCCCACAGTCTTAATCTCAGCATTGCACCATGAATTAATGACACCGTAGATCCAGCCCACCTCTGAGAAAGCCCTACCTGTGACCACATGAGACTTTGGGGGGACATCTAGACACAAACCATAATAGCATCTCTCCAGGAGTATTTCTGTTGTTTCCAATCCTCCTCTTCTTCCTTCTCCTCCTCTCTCTCAAAACAGCAAGAACAACAACAAAACAATCACAACAGACACAAAGCAATACAATACCCCTGACACTCTGCTTATGGGACAATGTGGCACTCTGTGAAGATGACTTCTAACATTTTTCACATTTACAAATACATTTCCTCTTTGGTTCAGCAATTCTCTTCTGAGAATCAGACTGTTATCTTTGCAAATGTAGAGAGAACATGTATTCATTAAAACATTTTTTTTTCAAATAGTATGCACTAGAAATGACACATCTATCTATGGGGGATTTACTGTATACATTTGGATAAATCTGACAATGGAATATGTCACAACTATAGAAGACTAGAATAAATAGTAAGGATAGGGACCATGAAGAAAGCAAATTACAGTGCACTTCATGCTTTAGATATGGCCACGTACCATGAGCTACACCTAGTGCTAGTGCATGGCTTTTGCCTCTGAAAGTCCTCCTAACAGGCAACAGCCTCTTTGTTCCTATTGCACTGGGGTTTGCTGGACCCCTGCTGCAAGGCCAGGCTCTGCATTGGCTACTTTGGCTGGGTATGGAGTACCTAGGTATCTACATTCTTTTGATGAATGTTGCACTGATAAGAGGCATGCAAACATTTTTCTAAATGATTGTAGTATTAGTACAATAATTCATTTTTGATGATTTCTTTAGAGTGTGTTCCAAATGACCTGTTTTGGATATATGAAAAAATGTCAAGTTTATTAACTCCTGAGAAGGGAGAAGCATGATGAAACCTCAAAAGAAATCTTGAAATCAATCAAGACTTAGTCTTCAGGAGGTAGGATTATTTTGGATTCAACATTCCGACCTACGTGACATGCCAAAATCTTAATTCTTTTTTCCAGGGAGCAGGCTGGGAAAACATTCAGTGATGCAATAGGCTATAGAGTTGCCTGAATTTTGGGAAATATGTAATGTGTTAAAATAGCTAGGACCCTAGGGATGGTGATGCACTGGGCCAGCTGTGGACCTAGACTTACTCAAGCCTCCTGACTCTGGGACATTAAGTTTCTCAATATGAACAATGTGAAAGATGGTAATTTTCTGCAAGCTCATTTCCCAGACCTGCTGTGTTCGTACATACTATTTGAGAGTTCTTGTTATTTCATTTGTTTCTAGTGTCTTCATAGTTGCCCTTTATAGCATTTTTATAATGACTGCTTTAAAATTCCTATCAGATAATTCCAACATCTGTGACATCTCAGTGTTGGCCTGTGTTGATTGTCTTTTCTCATTCAAGTTGAGATTTTCCTTGTTCTTGGCATGATGAGTGATCTTCATTTGTACACTAGACGTTTTGGGCATTATGCTGTGGGATTCTGGATCTTATTTAAATCTTCTGTTTTAGCTCACCTCTAATACCACACTATCAGGGCAAGGGGCTCCACCTCATTACAGTCAAGTGGAGGTAAAAGTTCCTATTTAGCCTCTTTTTAAATGGGGGGCTGCTTTGTTGTTTTTAGGGGCTTGAGGATTAGACTCTCTTCTAGGACTCTGCCGATCCTAGCTTGTTGGCAAGGAGAGCGGCATAGCATTAGTAACATTAAAGAAGAAAAAGGGCTTTCCGCTCTCAGGAGATGGTGAAAGTCCAAGCTTCTCACTCAGCCTTCTCTGATTCCATTCTAGCAGGAAGAGGTAGGATGCCTGGACCACTGTGGAGATAGTGTGCTGCCATGGGAGAGCAGCTCTCACCTTTTTTCCTTTAGAGAACTTTTTACACATGCACAAAAGCAGGTAGAAATGTAATAAACTCCTTCTACCTACTCTTCAACTTCAACGACTATATTTTTCTAATCAAGTTTCATCTGTCTCCCCTGTACTTTCTTTTTCTTACTCAAATACTTTATAGAAAATCCTAGATGTTGTTTAGTAATGCATACTTCCTATGGAATTTTTCTCCACAATCTGAAACCCATTATTACTCTATGAAAAACTAGTAGTCATTCCTTAATATTATTTTATGCCAATCAGAATTCAATAATGTTCACAATTCTGTCCAAAAAAAGTCTTTTTCCTCCAGTTAGTTTTAAAAATTATAGCTTTGTTTTAAAGATAACCTAACAAATGTGCCCCTTTTGGTACTTGTGGCCCATTTTTCTCTCTCCATTATGATCAAATTCCATAAAGAAGATATCTAAACTCATTGTCAAATCGCTCAAATTTCATTTTCTTTTAATACACTTTGAACGGGATTTTGTTCCAGAAGTTCACTGGAACTACTCAGTATCGCCTACGGCCTCTGTGTTCTCAAGTCCAGTGGTATCTTCTGTATTTATTCAACTTCCCAGCAGCTGGGAAAGCTGATGAATTTCCTCCTGCTGCAACACTTTCCTCCCTTGGTTTCTGGGACATGATATTCACCTTCTTTTTCTTATTTCACTTGCTACTCCTTTCTTTCATGATTTCTAATTTTTAGAATACTCTAGGAAACACCTGGTCTTCTCTTCAGTACGTGTGTGTCTTGCTTGGTTCATTTACAGAACTGTATGTTCATTTCAACATTTTCCCTGCTCACGACTCATTTGTTTCCCTGATGGACCCCAACTATGTCAACCATATTCCTATCTCACGGCCACATATGGCTGTTCCTTCTAGCTGGAACATTCTTTCCCCAGAGTATCTCCTGGTTGGCTCCTTTTCCTTGAAGTTTCTACTCATGCCTCCTTCTCACAGTAGCCTTCTCGGACATCCTTCCTCTGGAGTGCCCACATTTGCTCATTGTTCTTCTTCCTTTACTATGATCGTTTTAAAAAACAACCCTGATCACTGGAGGCAATTTACTTATTAGTTTACCTCTTTATAGTCTATCATTATTTTTGTGGTAGAGTGTACAATCCCTGAGGCAACCATTTACGTATCTTGAGCTAAATAATCTTGTTGAATAAATAGATGCATTAATCGAGGAGCAGAAACTTTTTGCTTTCTAAGTGCAACCCTGAGCACTAGACAGGAGTTGTTTGTTAAGTTGGTGGCAGAACTGGGCCTTCACTGCTGTCCTCTAGAGCTCAGTCCAGATCGAATTTTACTACATGACACTGTCACAAGGCCTCCCAG
This sequence comes from Hydrochoerus hydrochaeris, assembly GCA_004027455.1. Classification (NCBI taxonomy): domain Eukaryota; kingdom Metazoa; phylum Chordata; class Mammalia; order Rodentia; family Hydrochaeridae; genus Hydrochoerus; species Hydrochoerus hydrochaeris. The sequence continues at coordinate 295,047 of PVLA01000587.1, forward strand.
ATTCTATCAACCTCAGCCTATGTCTATTTTAAGTGCAGAGCTTGTGCATTTTTTCTCATCTTTCACAATAAGGCAAGCTGGCTGGCACTTTCCAGGATTTCCCAAAGGAGGAGCCGAACACCTCTGCCACTTTCTCCTTTGAAATGGAGACTTTGCAAAGTCAGCTGCTGGGCCATTGTTGAACAACAATATGTGTCTCAGAGGCTGGGAAAAGTTCCCACACTCAAAGTTTACCAGACGCCTGGCTGGTGAGCCCTGATCTCCCCATTACTCTGGGTTCCTTGTTTCTTTTTCCTCTTTCTTTGTTATGTCATCTATTCATGACTGGGGCAAGATGCCATGCTATTCTTTCTCAACTCTGGATCAGTCTGTTATTAGCTATTCTCCTTGGGTGCCCTATTCATGAAAACCTAACCACCCCCAATTGCAGTAGGTGAACTACGTGGAAAAATCCAAGGCACATTTTTCCTGCTTAGTTTGTGTATTTCCTGTGATTCAGCAATCTTTAGAAGGAGCTCTTCATCATATTAACCATCATGGCCTGTGTCTGTGAGTCCAAGGAGGCTAAGTCTGGCTCAAATTTTGTGGATGTTCTCAAGATATGCTAAAGCTAAATCACAGCAAAACATGTCTGTTATAGCAAAATGAGTCCATGTTGTGGGTTTGACCAATCTTTGGTTTTAAGACCTTTAAAAATGGAAATGTTTGCATAGTAAGAACAAGTTGGCAGAGAAGGTGCAACACATGATGCTCAGATAACTTTAGGTGAAGCTTTAATTTTTCCCCACATACCTTTCCCCACTAAACTAACTTGCTTTCCGGACATCAGTTTCCCCACTCATTAAGAGGATCTCAGAGTAACAACCAGTTTGATAAAAACCTGGTGCTGTGTACTGTGCTTTTAGCTATTTTTAGAAGGGAGCTGAGTCCAAGGAAGGCATCCTTTCATCTATGGAGCTTAAGTGCAGGATGCTGGGAAGCAGGACACCATTTAACATGAGCTTTTTTCTTTTGCCTGTGAATTATATTTCCCCCCTTGGTTCAGAAGATACATATGGACAGTTCCTGACTTACAATAGTTTGATATTTTTGATTTTACATGTTGCAAAAGCGATATGTATTTCAGCAGAAACTATACTTTTAATTTTGAATTCTAATCTTTCCTGGCACTAATGCTATGCCACTTGATCATGAAAGCAAATAACTGCTACTGTACAGTGAAAGTGTGTTGCTAAGCTATGATGTTCCATACATGAAGTATATTAAATACATTTTCAACGTGGGATATTTTCAATTTATCATTTATTTACTGAGACAAAAACCCATCACGAGTTGAGGAGCCACTGTCTATCTACATATAAGTGCTGTATATATGTAGATAGATATGGATACAGATGCAGATATAAATATAGGCATCCATTTATGTATCTTGAGCTAAATAATCTTGTCGAATAAATAGATGCAATTGTACATTAATAAAGGGAGGTTTTATACATTAATAAAGGGAAACACAGATATTTACAACATTGATCTGGAGCAGTTACAAATAATGTATTTTTTCATGAATTCTGTTGTGTATCATTTGAATACACAGATCATTTTTGTTTCTTATAGTTTCATTTTTATTTTTAATTTTATGGAATTTTTTTATTTTATGGAAAAAATACGACATAATTTCATAACAAAATAATAGGAGAACAACAATAGCTAACACATTGTGTATTGCTATCTTCAAAATAGTTACTCAGAGTACAAGAAATGGGTACAAAAAATTCTCCAAATGATATTAACATGAACCTTTCTTTTCAATGAATTAAAAGAAACTAGATCTTGTATTTTTCCCCTTCCTTCCTCTTCCTTTTCCTCCTCCCCAGATCCTCTTACCTTTTGAACAATTTCTTTCCACTTTACAATATATTTTGTTCATTTTGGTCCTTATTTACTCTTTCAGTTTCTCACACCAGGGAGACAATATGATGCTTATACATGTGAGTCTGATTTATTTCATTTATGAATATGATCTCAAATTGCATCCATTTACCTATAAATGTGTCAAGTTTATCCTTCTTTATAGCTGAGTAGTATTCCATTATATAAAGAAACTACATCTTTTTTATCCATTCTTCACTTGATAGGTATTTGGGTTGTTTCCAAGATTTGACTATTACAAATTGTGTTGCTATAAACGTGGGTGCATATATATATATATATATATATATATTGCTGTGGTATGATTATTTTCAATTCTTTCAGGAAAATACTCAGAAAGGGAATAGCTGGGTCAAATGGGCCTATAATTTTTTGAGGAATTTCCACAGTGGTTGTACCAGTCTACACTCCCACCAACAGTGGAGAAGGGTTCCTTTTCCCTCACAGCCTTGCCAGCATTTGTTGTTGGTTGATTTCTTGATAATAGCCATTCTTTTCAGGGTGAGATAGAATCTCAGTGTTGTTTTAATTTGCATCTTTCTAATTACAATGATGTTGAACATTTTTTTCATATATTTATTTGCTGTTTGTGTTTTTTTCTCTGAGATGTGTGTATTCATCTTAGGTTTTAGATTCATCTTTGAATTTGGGGGACCTGATTATTTTCAATTATTTATATGTTCTAGATATAAGTCCTTTGTCTGACAGACAACTGGCTAAACTTTTTCCCACTCTGTGGGTTCTCTTTTCACTTTGTTGATTTCTTTTGTTGTGCAAAAGATTTTTAATAAGATGAGATCCCACTTGTTGATTCTTTGTAATATTTTCTGTGTGATCTGGGCTTTGTTCAAGAAGTCTCTGCCTACACCTATGTTTTCAGGATTTCTATCTATTTTCTCTTCCAATAGATTTAATGTTTCTGTTTTAATATTTAGATCTTTGCTCCATTTTGATTTTAGTTTAGTGCATGGTGATAAACAAAGGTCTAGTTTTAGTCTTTGGCATGTGGAAAGCCAGCTTTCCTAGCACCATTTATTAAAGAGGCTATCTTTCTTCCAGTGAACATGTTAGGCCCCTTGTCACAGATAAGGTGGCTGAGTGTGTTTGTAGTTGTGTCTGAATCTTCCAATCTGTTCCATTGATTCTCAGGTCTGTTTTATTTTCAGTACTATGCTGATTTTTATCACAGTAGCTTTGTAGTTTAATTTCAAGTTTGAGATTGTGATCCCTTTGTCTTGCCTTTATTGCCCAGAATTGCTTTGCTATTCTAGGTTTCTTCTGGTTGTAAATGAATTTTAGGAATGTCTTCTCTAGTTCTGTGAGGTATGCTAATGGTATTTTTATTGGGATTGCATTAAATCATTATATTAATTTTGGGAATATGGCCATTTTTACTATGTTGGTTCTTCCCATGCATGTTTTAAAATTTTTTAGTTAATGCTAACATTATACATATTTATGGAATACCATGTGATGTTTCAAAACATGTGTACATTGTATAATGTTTAAATCATGGTCAGCTTAATTCCTCCTCAAGTATCATTTCTTTATCATGAAACCATCCAAAACTCTTTCTTTTGCTTTTAAAAAATACATAGTACATCAGAATAAGTATCTTTCTCTGCATGTATTGTATTTTAAACTTACAATATTTTGTAATATAATACTTAAGCTTAAGAGTTAAAGTTGTAGAATCTGTGTTTTGGAGCTAAGAATCTGGATTCAAACTTCTGCTAGGCATCTTCCATGAGTTTTGATCTAGAAGAAGTTTCTTTTTTCTTTCTGGGCCTTGAATATCCTTATATGCAAAATGTAGCTACAAATAATGTCAACCTAATAGGTTAAGCATTAAGCTTATATAATACTTATGTATATAAAAATGTATAAAATGCTTAGCATGGTTTTGATATATGTTAAGTATTCAGCAATTATTAATGTAATGCACACTATCACACAATCAGAGATAAAATAAAATTGCATGTTTCTAATATATTTTCTTTATAGAGTTTCATTAATGCTCCCTATTTCTACCTAATTTCAAAACTTTCCCAAAGCAAACCTCCTCAAATACAATATATTAATGACGGCCTTCTCTTCATTTGGTTGGTAGTCTTTTGAGAAACCTCAGATACTCTTTGCCTAGAGGATTCTACGTACTATTTTTGTATTTCTACCCTTAGTTCAAGCTACAGGGAGGAGTAACGTACTGTAGGAATTTATTTTCCTCCTCCAATTAGTAATACCAATCTAAAATGCACATAAATTGTCACTGGAGAGAAAAAAGCATGAAAGAGGTTGGAGAAGAAAAGGAATGTGGAAATGGTAGTTTACTAGTTGGGACTAGTTTTGGCTACATGCAACAAATCCAAATAATAGACAAATCTCTGTCTCATGGAGAAAAACTCCAAGGAAAGTAGGCTGGTAATAGTGTGGTACTCTCTGGCCTTCTGTGACTATGAAATATATATATACATATCATCCTTACTATGAACCTTTTGTCAATAAGTTGTCTTTCTGTTGATTGAGAGAGCATCAGTCTTCACAATCACATTCTTAGGGACATGATAGAACACATAAAATGCAGGATGCTCACTTAAATTTGAATTTTAGCTAATAGTTGATTTTTTAGTATTAAATATGTTCCAAACTGTATAGGACAAACTTACAGTAAGAAATTATTTTTGTCTGAAATTCAAATTTAATTAGGCAACCTGTATTATTATCTGCTAAATCTAGCAATGTGACACATTCCAAGCAGAAAGGAAGAAACAGGGATGGCAGCAGGTCCCAGAGTTGTCCCTCCCTGTGGAGTGAGGCACTTTTACATTCTTATGCATTCGCTTACATTTCACTGGTTACTCCTGGATGCCAGAGAGAATGAATGAATGTCTAAAAGAAGACTGACATTCTAAAAGAAGGGTGGAAGGAAAGAATACATATTGGATAGACAAGGAGAAGTTTCTTTCACAGGCAGAAGTTTGCTCCAGTATTTTTGTCAGATGGATGAATGCACCAGAATCTCACAGCAGTTTAAAAATGGGCTCAGCTGGAGACATCTTAGACTCCTCTCTTCTACTCACTTCTTTCTCAGTGTATGAGGCAAAGTAAGAGCCTTGAGTGCATTGTGCATTTTTCTGGAAGACTTCAGATCCTTTTGCTGTAGGGTGAAGTATAAATTAATTTTTAAAAATATAGTACATTATGGTTGGTTTTGGAATCTCCCTAACTATGTCAAAGAGATATTTTGGACATATGGTTTTAGGCTCTCTGCTTAATATTTATCTATTTCATGTAATTTACCCAGCATCTTCTGAAATATAAGTATAAAATGAAAACAACTTTAGTTTAAAATAAGCCAACAAATTTCAAAACTGAGATTTCTAATCTACCACACTTCATGTTCTTGTGACTCTTGGGGATGAGTCGATTTATGCTACAGGATTTTCTGATAATAAGAACTCATTGTTAATAAGAGAAGTAATTTATTGTTAACAAGTAATAAGTAAAGCATTTTAACATACAAGAAGGGGGTATGGTAAAAGGCAACTTTAGTTGGTCAACAAGAAAACAAATTTATGAAAAGGGTGTATTCAAGTCCTTGGAAAGCATATGTCTACAAATGACCAGCTTTGGTAAAGAATACTGCAGGTATGTATAGAACTGATGTGTGACAGTTGTATGACATTAGGAAACTGGCACAGTAGCTTTGATCTTGGAGTATATCATACATTGGCTCCAAGACTAGGCAGCAGCAATAGTCTAAGGCTGACCCAGTACACTTGTCCTCGATGAGAGGTGGTCCAGCAACCAAGTTACATAAGTTGGCCTGGCAGAAGAATGCAGCAGGGAGGCCTGAAAGGTTCTCTCTGGGGTGAAACCAAACTAATAGTCCATCTAGGCAGCATGCCGAGAGGGCTATCCAGAGAAATAAACCCAGACATTTACCTAGCTGTGCAGGTTGGAATGAAAGTAGAAAGTGAAGCTTCTTACAGATTTTCTCAACATGCAGAGAAACAGTGATGAAGTCTCATAGTGTTCATTCAGGCTTCGTGGTGGATGGGAGGATGTGGTTAAGGCCACTGTCCCGGTTTGGATAGGGGTTAAGGAGACCAGTGTGGTGATAAGAAGGGAGATCCCTGCTTGCCTGGGACTCAGTCCTGAAACATAGGACTTTCAGTGGAATACTGGAAGATTGTGATCAACCTTTGACAAAAAAGGTAGATTTTGTGCCCACCACTTTGAAGTCAAAGGTGGACTTTGGGCCCACTAGGTCTGCAGCAGTTATCAGAGCTGAGCAGGACTGCAGGAGCTGATGTAGCTAAGCAGAATTTGTAATTCAACTTAGACCTTTTTAGGCTACCCTGAATGTGTTTAGGTGATTTAGATATTTTAGCTATCATCATGTGACTGGATAATTTTTTAAATGGAAAGTAACAAGGAGGTCATTTTCTTTTGTTTTGATTTTAAGAGCAAAAGAAACTTGCACACATTTCTGAACCTGAATAACTGAGGGGCTGCTCATACTTTAACTACTTAAATAGCAATGTTATCACACACAGAGGTACACGGGCAAGATGACAGGTTTTATAGCCAGAAGATATGGGTTTGAGTCCCAGGTCTATCATGTATGACTCTTTTGACCTTGCCAGATTAGGAGGCTCAGAGAGATGAGGTGACCTGCAAAATATAGCAGAGCATTACAATGACCTCAATTCTGAGGCCCAGGAAACTAAGCTCACTTCTGAACTGAGACTCTTTTATACTTTATACATAGTAATTCTCTTGAGGTGTTAGCTAACACAGTGCTAATGTTAAAACAGAAACCTGGGTCTCCTACCAACTCTTCAGGCTATCATGACACAAAAGAATTTAAAGAAGTTTGTATCTCGATGACATATCATCTTAGCAAAAATAAATGTGCATATTATTACAGTGCATCTGCAGCACGGCCTGTAACTTCTCAGTTCACTTTAACTGCAGCCTCACGACTGACACAGATGTTATTGCTCCCCAATTACAGTGTTTTTTGCTTGGAGGCATCTTGTCCTCTGTAATATATCATGGGCCAGAGCCCCAGTGCTAAACATTAGCTAGTAATTTATGATCATACCTTCTGAGGCAAAGAGGGCAGCCATAGCTCACTTTGGACTTGGAAAAGCACTCCAGGTTTTCCCTCAGCTCTTTTTTCCTCTTTTCTCTTTCTGTATTTGCTCATTACTATATCTTTTCAATTTAGGGATGGCCTGGATCCTGCCATGTAAATCAAAGAAGAGAGGGTCTGACTCAGCCGCCTAGCCTGGGTCACCTGGAACCCATTATGATACAGAATCATAAACACCTCCATTCTCCCTTCAGAGAGAGACCAGAACCACTGAAGTTAAGCTACCTGCATAAGAGTTGAGTGCGATCAGCTGTACTTAATCTTTAAATGTCCAACTCACTGATAACCTTTGGTTTGCTTTGATAACTATGAAATAAATTCTCACTGCATTGGATACCGGCATTCTGGTTTCTATTCAAGGCTGGGGTGCAGATGTCATAGAATCTTGGACTGGATAGCAGTCCTTGGAGATCTCTGTGGCCAGTTACTGGCTTTCAGGTACTTACTTTCTAAGCCTCCCTCTGCCGACCCTAAATTTCTTGAGAGAATGACATGGCGTTTGTGCATTATCAAGCTTTAGGTATTCTGTGAGGAAAAAACCATTTGGAGGTAAGGGAAACAGGAGAAAAAGCTTTCAAAATTAAAGCTTTGCAATACAGAGAAGAAACACAGTCTAAGCTAGTTCTGAACATTTTGCATTTGAATATGACTTTTCTATTTCCTCATCCCTTCCCCCCAGCAGTGAGATTTTATAAGGGCATATTAACTCTTTTGGGCATGGTTTTCCTCCTCTGTAAAACGAGGGAAATGGTCAATGCTTCTAGAACTTTTAATGTGTATAGGCATTGATTGGGGATCCTATTAAAACACAGATTCTGACTCAGTAGGACCAGAGTGGGTCCTCACACTGTACACTTCTAAAAATTTGTGAAGGGATACCAATTTCATGGTTCCAAGGACACTACTTTGAGTAGAAGTAAGGACTAACTCAGCCTAAATCAGTGGTTCTGGTTAAATTGCACCAGAAGCAATTAAAAACAGTGGTAGCCTCACTTAAAATCCATTAACTAGGACAGCTGGTGGTTCAAAACAGGCATTAAGTCCCAAATGAACAATTCAAAGCAAGGTGATTCTAATACACAGCCATGGCAGAGATCCCTATGCCTAGATCAATGGTTCTTAAAATTCAGTGTTTATCAGGATCATGGGAAGGGTGTGAAAACACAGGTTGCTGCTGCTCTGGGGACCACACTTTAAGAAGCACTGGGTTAGATGATCTTCAAGGTCCCTTTCCACTCCAAACATTGATAATGCCATCAAAATGGTCTTCTCTTCCCACAGCATGTACTTGACTAGTGGAAATCATATGTGACTATTGTATGTGAATTTTAAAGACCATTACTCAGTTGAACCAAGCCTTGTGTCCAAAACGTGAAATTTTTTTCATTATTTTCATAATACTACTTCTTATTCTGTGCCAGTTATAAAAAGTAACAGTTATAAAATTATGGAAGAGAAATTGTAATGAAGACATTTACAATTTGCCATACAGCTACCTTTCCATCCATTATTTTCTTTCTATAATAAATACATATATCCATATAGTTGTACTGATAGTCTCTTTAAAATTTTACTTGCTGTATAAATTGTTAAGTGTGGCATGTACAGTGCTATATCTGGAATTTTAAACCTGAGTCAGTCACATAACAAGTTTGAGAATCTTGGGAAAGTCCTTATTTTCTGTGCTGAAATTTTCTTATCTATAAAATGGAAATGGTAATATTGTTTGCCATGTAGATTTCTTGTGAGGATTAAATTAGTTAATACATGTAAAGCTATTAGAAAAATTTGTGGCTCATAACGCTATGTTTACTTTATTATTATTTAATTGTAATAAGAATTTCCCATGTCATTTAGAAAGATTTCATATTATAAACTTATCTAGACTTTGAAATATTTTCTAGTATGATTATATCCACCATAATTTACTTACCCATTTTCTTATTTTTGTACTGTTCTGAAAAATCTTTGTGTGTGCTTTTCTTCTTTTTCTCATTTACGCAGATTTCCTACAAGTAATTAAGAAATGAGTCAATAGATTTCACCAAGGTCCAAGTTACAAATCATTTGCACTGACCATGTGAATTTTAACAAAATGAAGAATCAGAGTTTTCATACATATGTACATTCCTTTGATGACACGTTTCTGAAATTACATAATAAAGGCTACAATCTATTGACATTAGCCTCCTTCTACCTACTTCCTGGAAATGGGAGTGAGCAGTGGAGCTTGTTTATATCTTCTCCTCATTGCTAATTATTCATTCGTTCAAAAAGAATCAAAGAGCACGATAAAGAGATGGTATAATCTTATTCGTGTATCTTTCAGTTGGAGAAACCAGAGTACTAAATGTAGGCTTAGACATTGGTCATTGTTGGTGAAAATAGGACATAAATTTTATGAAGATCATGGCTCCCCTATTGATATCTAGTGAAATATTTTTAAAAATTGGTAGTCATTTCTATCATGCTGACATATGTGAAGTGATTAATACTAAATGTATTTATGAGCTACTGTCAGACCTAGTATTGGATTAAAGTAACTTTAAGTTTATTTTTACTGTAATTCTTTATAATACATCCTACTCTAAATTTATGTCATCTTATGGAATAGTAAAAATACATGAATTTTGGAGTCATACAGATCTGGGTTCAAATTCTAGCTCTACCATTTATGGCGATGTAACAGTATATAGTTTATTGGAGGGAAGTAGACAATAAAGTATATAGTATGACAAATATCAATACATATTACCATATAAAAACATAAATCAGGAAGAGTATTTTAATGTTTGGTTGGTGGGTAGGTTGCAATTTTAAATACGGCTGTGAGGGAAAAGTCTTATCAAAGACTAGTCCTCAAGGGGTGCTTATTGATACAGGAAAAACATGCAGAGGAAGAGCAAGGGCAGAGGACTTGGCATTAGGAGTGCTCTGGTCAGTGTGCCTAGAGTGGGGTGTGTCAGGGGTAGGGTAGTAGGAGACAAGGTCTGGGAGGTCAAAGGTGTAGAGAGATTTTAGAAAACCTTACAGGCATTGTAATGCCTTAGGTTTTACTTAGGGTAGAAGGGACAAACACTGAAGGGTTTTGTGTAAAAGGTACAGTTGAAAATATCCCTGAGCAATTTTATCTTGGACATGCTGCTGAGACTACTGACACCTCAAACTGGGTTACGCAAAGATAACTGAACACGTGGAGCTGAAGCTCAGGAGTTCCACAGAGACAGACATTGGAGGGTTGTCAGCATTTATTGAGAATTATTGTATTAAGCCTTGGGGAGTGCTGATGATATAGGGGAAAGAAACTCCCAACCGACTAGATGTCTGGTACAAGTCCGTGTTCTCTAAACGAAGAATGAGGTTGTAGGAACAATGGAGGTTAAGAGCAGAATATATTTATTGAGAGAAAGAAAGCTTCTGTCTGAGAGAGACAGAAGGGGTCCCAAGTGGGTTGCTGAGGACCATGTTGTCTTTTCTAGGAATTTATAGAGCAAAACCCCAAGGTGGTGAAAAAATGGGAACTGGCAAGGTGGGCGTGAGGTGGGGCAGAACTATGGCCAACCAGTAAGATTAACTGCTCAGGTAAAATTGATTAAATCTGGGGCAAAGGGGGAAGCGAGTCAAGGAGCAAGCAGACACGTGTATAGAGCAGTGGCTCTTCCTGTAGGGGGCTGGGTTGGTGCCTGCTGGCTTCTTCAGGGTGATAGAGACCTAGTTAGAATATCAATCCTTGATTTTTATCCTTAGGAAGTCTGTGGGTGCCTTTGTTTTATCTTTTGTCTTGAGGTCAGGCTCATAGCAGGAGATGCTTGTCTCACTCACAGTTGCAAGGTACCTGGTCTTCTGTACTGGTTCCTCCAAGGACCCAGCCCTGTCTGATTGCCTATAATATTTCTGTTTTACTCAGTTGCCTGTAACAGTGAGACTGTCCAGTAGAGTGTACAAAATGCAGGGAACTTGGATGGCATGGTGGAGATCCCAGAAGGTAGGAAGGGACCTCCAGAGACAGAGGTGTCAGGAGGCCCGGGGTAGAGCCCTAAGGAGGATGGGGAGGGGAGTAACTGAAACATGCCAAGAGAAGAGTCCATTGGATTACATGATACAGAATGATACAGCAAACACTGATGACCTCGGCAAAAGCAACTTCAATGGACTGGTGACAGAGGTGAAAAAGAACGTAAAGAAATTGGTGGGATGAACACAGATAACCCAAGTTTAGTTGTGAATGGGGAGAAAAGATAGGGTAGCAGCTGAAAGAAAGGGTTTTGTTAAGCAGAAACGACTCAAGTATGAATTACGTGTTGGTAAAAAGAAGGCACTACTGGAGAGAAGGAAGTTTAATTTCATGGGGGGGGGCATGTAATAGACGAAATAAGATTCCCTAGAAGATTGATCAGAGGGAATGAGAGTGGAAGGATTAAACTTAGATGGAAGGATGGACATTGAGAGCCCGGCTCAGGGATGAGAGCGATGCTATCTGATGGAATGAAGACCCTCACAGCTTTTCACCTGCATACATAATTGTATCCAGTACATGTGGTGACCAGTGTGGGATCACGCAGAGGGAATGGGCAGTGACTCTTCAGGTTCCTGACCGTGACATAAGATAGCTATCAACTGCCCCAAAGTCCCAGAACCTGAGAGGACAGATCTACTCTCTAGCATGCCTTCTATTGGTTTGCAAAATACCAAGTGACCATTTGACAGAATGGAGCCTAATATAGAATGAGAAACCAATTAATTTCTATCTCATCACTTTAAATCGATTATTATTTCAATTGAACATAGATTTCACAGCAGAGCTTGTGTGAGGATTGACATTACATGCTGTAAGACTTGTAGTAAACTCAATTTTTATAGAATTTTTTACATTAACTTCAGAAATTTATGACTAACTTGTTAGCTATACCTATTATTCAATCCAATGGAATGTTCTCAATTCTTTTAAAAACCCACTTAGCAAATAAATATAGCTTAGCAAAGCACCAAATATATATATATATATATATATTTTTTTGCTTTGGAGAACCTACTTCAACAGGTACATATAAGAAATCTAAACTTCAGCAGGCTTAAAAAATCTAAACAGATATAAATTTGCCTCCAGGTAATCCAGACTGTGACCACCTATTTTTTAATTACCTAATTAGCATTTTTATCCTCAGTAGTGCCCCTTTGAAGAATTTACCAGGATCACAGCATACTTTGTCACTTATTCTACTTGAGAGAATTACAAAGAACCCCCCACCCCATATAGGTAGGTAAAAACATGATATTTACAAAATCCAACAACTTGTTTAAGATTCAATTCTGGGCTTAATTTCAACAAAATCACTTTAAGCATCTAGGGGAGCTGAGCTTGCCAAAGAACATGCAGCTCTGAGTGAAGTGAGAGAGGGGCCCTTTAAAGTGGAGGGAGAGGTGCAGCTGAAACACGGTAGTTAAAAGTGTGCCTTCTCTTCCCACCCCTGCACTTGCTTCTGCCCCTTTGCAGTACTAGGCGACTGAAACCAGGGTCTTAGCTACATTTTTAGTCCTTTTCTTGTGTTTTATTTTGAGATAGCTGTTGGGCCGGGGATTTAGCTCAGTGGCATAAGTGCCTGCCTAGCAAGTGCGAGGTCATGAGTTCGATCCCCGGTACTACAAAAAAAAAAAAAAAAAAGAGACAGGTTCTTGGTAAGTCACTAAGTTGTCCAGGCTGGCCTTGAACATTTGATCCTGCCTCAGCTTCTCAGAATGAGGGGAGCCTTGCTCCCTTTTCCTTCAAGATCTGGCTGTTATTTTCTTTCTGTTACTTGGTACAAACTAAATCACTTCCAGATAGACTGAACTCTTTTTTTTTTTTTTTTAACTATGCTTGCCTTTCTGATTCGATGAAAGAAGAGAACATAGAAAATGTGGTGAGTTTCAAAAACTGTCCTATCTTTCTCTTAAAGAAATTTAAAACCAACTTTTCAGCTTTTTTGACTTTGGTTTGTTTGTGAGACCCTGTGCATATTCAGCTCTTTCATCTAATGAAGTGGGATAATTTGTGAGGAGTTCTGAAGTACTGGTGAATTCATCTTTAAAGAAAGTGCTAAGAACTTCCTTCAGAAAGAAGAAACAGGAGGAGGTTAACTGCTTACCTGCTTGTCTAAACAGGGAGCTGGGAGACTCAGTCACTCTGAGAGAGTAACATTTGTATCCACCAAGCGCTTCTCAAAGGGAAGGAGGCTGAAGGGTCGGAAAATAGTTGTCCCTTGAAGTTAAGTCATTGCCTTTTTAAGTCTGAAGTCACAGATTATATAATTGTATTAACTGGTGTCTGGGGAAGCCTTTAACATTTTTCATAAAAGTTATAGTTCTTATATTCCTGTTTATGGAATTTCAAAACTCTTCCAAGCTGGAAACTGAAAAAGTTATATTATGAATTACTCCGAATTTTCTCTTTGTAGAATTAAGCAACATGTCAAACATTCCATGTAGCTTATGACTCAGGCAACTACTTCAAGCTTTCTCTTTTGTGTTTGGTTACAAAAAAAAAAAAAAAAGCCTAAGAAAATGAAGATGTTTTCTGGTCTTCCCTGAAGCTGTAATCAGTTGGCATCCACCAGGTGCTTTTATTTTCCTGGCCTTGAAGTCTTCTGGCTGGGATAAGGGAGAAATATTCTCAGATGTCCTCTTAGCAAGTAAATCTTGGCGCTGTTTTTGCTCCTTTTCTCTCCCTCCCCGAGCCTGCGCCTGCCATCCCCCCTTCCCTCCAGTGCCCCTTCGGCACACACTCACATGATACTGTTCTTGCATGTGGTTCTCTTGTTCCTCTTCTTCCATCAAGGTGAAGAAAAGCACTCGGAATGGGCTGGTTTGCTGCCATCACCCATGTCCTGGGTGAGGACACAGCCCAGGCGTTCCTGGGGTTTTTTGCCCACGAGTACGGATGAGATGCTCATCTTACGTTAGTGTCTGGGTTCTGCTGCCCATAATTGTTTACACCTAGTCATGCCGGACCACAGTCGCCTGCAGAGCTCCCCTGCACCTTGCTAGCAGTGTCTGGGCTGTCTTGCTCTCTATCAATGCCAACTGTGACGGGCTCCTCTGGGCACCCGTCGTGGCCCACTTGGGCCTTTGCGGTCAGCAGTGGGCCATCCTCCAGCGCTGTGCGGCTCTTCACCATTCTGCCCTGCTAGGAACGGCCCTGCTCTGGCCAGAGGCTGACTCTCAACTTTCTTTTGGCTTTTCTCTCTGATTCCATCTCTTCAGGGCAGATCAAAAACTCAGTTAACAAGGTTGGGTGGGAAACCATATGTCTCCAATTCACAGCTTCTGTTTAGGTCACAAAAACCTTCTATCTCCTTCGTCTAAAAGGCCTCATGCAGCATAAACACATACAGAAGAACAGAGTTCCAGAGTAGGTTTACACGTAGATGCAGCAAATTTTTAGCCTCCCGAGGTATAATTTGAACTGGAATATAACAAATAGTTTTAAAGCTTTCACTTTGTGCTCTGCATTGTGTTAGGTGCTTACTTTTGTTATTTCATTCTTACATCCTTTGATATTACACTATTTATTATTGTTGTTTTTCCCCTTCTAGAGAAAACCCGACAGAAAGAGGGATAAGGAATTCACATACCAAGGAGCTGATAAGGGCCGTGAGGATCTGGTTCCAGGGTCCGTGCTTACCCTCTCTAACATCACCTCCCACTCTGCAAAACAAGTTACTTTCATCTTAGCAAAACACACTGTAGCTTTTAAGAAGAAAAATTGCTTTAAAAGAGACATAAATAACTTAATTTTGTTGTAAACCTAAAACTGTTAAAAAAAATTAAGCTCTATCAATTTAAACAAGGACATAAGTACTTTTAGCTAAAGCAGGTTAAGAGGTGTGTTTATACGTCATGATCATCACTCTTTCAGATATTCACGAAAATAGTTAAGTGACACTAAGTCATGTGGAAATGTTTCTAAGACACCATGTTATAGTGTGCAAATTGCCACACGAAAATGAGCAAGAAACAGCCTTTTTACATGGAATTTGCATTATCCTATTCATTCGAAATAGAACTGTAGATTGGTGGGATATTTGTACAGTATTGTGACTCTTTACCTGCTCAGTGAATAAACATAAACTCAGACTTTGTGGCTGCTGATCTGACACTTTTTACCAACAACCAAATCACCTTAAAAAATTCTTTCCAAGGGACTTAATATTTTGTAGACAATCTTTTATTCTTGTTCCAGAAGCCAAAACTCTTTGGTCGTTGTTCTGTTGAATGAAATATAATATGAGAGAGTAAATCTTGCAATAATTCCTGTAACTATGACTTGGGAAAAGGAAGGGAGTGGAGCCTCACAGACAGCTCACAACCACAGGGAATCGGGGTACGGGGGCTGGAGGCGGGGGCCTGTGCGGAAACTGAGGTAGCGGTGAGGACACAGGAGGGCTGTCTCCAGCCAGAAAGCTCTGCTTTCCCAATGAGAGGGCCCCGATATTGGTAATTTGGTTTCATTACTGAGAGCTAGTAGAGGGGATGTTGTTTCACTTTTTTTTAAAAAAAAATCTAACTTCCTTTGAAAAGAGAAAAGAGCAGGGCTATCTTTATACTCTAGCACTTCCAAAGCGCTTGTTAGTCATACCTTTTATTTATTTTTTTTAACAGATGGACCATGTGATTTTTGAGAGTGTGTGACTCAGAGTTTCAGGGAGAACATAGGAATCTCTAGGCTGAATCTCTCCCTCCTGAGACTCAGATCTCTTTCTCCAATTTAGGAGTACTTCCTCTCCTCCCTACACACTTGGCTTCAGCGACTGCCAAAGAACCACATTAAATGCAATTGTAGGAAAGTATTAATATTTTTCAGAAATCATGTAAAAAAATGGCTAAAAATAGGAAAACCAAAAAGTACTAAAACCTGGCATGTATTTCACAATGTGTTGATTGCCTATCATTATTTTCTTAATGTCTCATTTCAAAAAATTTTGGGGATGACATTCTTTCATAGTTTTGCCCTATAGTTCTGGCCCTAACTGCTGTCATGGAGGGAATATGCAAAGAATGCTTGATATTATGTGCCTTTGGTTTGATTATCATCAACTCAATACTGGACACCCACTATTTAAAAGATTTTAAATTTAATTAATTTGGCTCACCATTCCAGGGAAGTCAGTCCAGGGCAGATACCTCATGGCAGAAGGGCATGTTGGAGTAAAGTTGCTTAGCTCAGGGGAACCAGGACACACCAGGGGAACAGTGCTAGAGAAAAAGGGGTCAGGGGCCAGATACAGACTCTTAGGTCATGCTTCCATGACCCTCTCAAACACTCTCAGAAGTGTCCTGGCACTAATCCCCTGGGAAGCCTCCAAGCCAATCAAGTTGACAATTAAAATTAACCATCACACTACTTCATGCTATTTCATTGTTTTTATGTCAGGATGGACATAAATAGTATTGGAATAAATACAAGAGTTTTGAGAATTCCCTAATTTTAAGGAAAATAAATACCTTATGAGGATTAAAGTTACTGCCACACCCACATCCTTACTTTCTGCATAGAAAACCTGTTGTGATCAATAGATCTGACATAGCTACAAAGATGGTGAAAATAAAATTACTTCATTGTAGTTTGGTGGTTTTTCCCTCACAGACATAATAAAAGAAATGTTGAATGCCCAACTTAGTAGCAATTCAAATGAATCCCACAAGAACAGGAAACCAAGTGGAAATTCAAATATAAGCTATGCCCTGCAGTTGCCATCAATAATCCCTGAAATGAAAACAATGAAATTAGAATGTTGTTTGGGTTGCCCTCCCACCTGATAAGTGAACAAGGGATCAGACTATTTTCATCATTTTTAGATCAAGAGCTAATTAGGTGGAGAAAGTCCAACAGAAACTGGGCAGTGATGTTTGCTCCTTTGTCAATGACAAAAGCATGTAGCAATTTCCTGACTTGCAAAAACATCCCAATAAATCTGCTCTGTATACCATTAGGAAGTTTTGTGGAACTGGGTGGACTTCAGAAGGCTGCTAACCTTGAGCAGTTCTGCTGTTATGCTGCTCTTATTGCTCAATGGAAAGTTCATTGGAATTACCAAGTAACAGGAGACCAGGTTCATGGCCATAAATCTCCAGGAGATGCTCACTGACATCCACAATGCTCTGTGGAGTGAGTTTAACAAGGTCATTCTTGCTGAGCTTCCTTTGAGTTGGAAGCTACAGCTTACTGTCAGGCCCAGAGCCAGGCTGTTAATCATGGAGAAAACCAGAGGGTGAGAGGTGGGGAAGCCACGAAAGGTAACTTTCAGGCCTGGTCTCAGCATCTAGGGGAACTTGGTTGCAAACCCTGTACAGAATGGCAGCTCCTTGGAGACCTCTGCCCTGCAGCTGAGATCCTTTCCTGCACCTGCTGCTTTAGCCTAGTTAGTTAGTCCATCATTCTTGGATTAAAATAGGGACTTCTGGACATTGTCTTCAAAGTCTTCTCATTCAGCTGCAAACATCTGAGCATATGTTTTTCCACTCATTGAATCTAGCCACACTGACCTTCTTTTGATGACTTCATCTGTTTTTCTCTCATGTAAATATTTGCTACTCGTTGATGGAATGACTGCTTAATTCCATTGAATTTGTGGTGAATTTGGTGACAAATTAAAAAAAATAAAAGCCAACCAACCTACCAAAGAAACAACCCAACACCAGGGAGACTAAGACAGAGTGAGAGGCATTTTGGAAGTGCTCTTGTAGTAACTGGAAGGGAGCAAAAAACCCATCCAAAGTAAAGAATCCAGCCAGTAGGAAGTTTGGGTCAGCTCTGCTTGGAAGGGTAGGATGGTGTCTTGGAGCTGCTGTGGAGCTGCAATGGGAAGATTAGGGACTCAGAGGACTCTCGAAGGCTGAACTTCCACTCATAAAGATTTAGATGCTATTTTATTTGCTCCTTCACACAGTGTCATGAAGTAGACAAAGCAAGCATTATTGTTGCCTATTTTGAGATGATACGACTGAGTTTGAGAGATTGCATGACCTCAGCCGGAAAGTTTGAACCTCAATGTTGTGATCAATTACATAGATCCTATGCTGAGATAGTCCGCAGTTTTTGTTATGTAAAGGCCCAGGCTATAAATAATTTAGGCTTTGTGGGCCACATGGTCTCTGTCACAGCCACTCAACTCTGCCATTGTAGCATGAAAACATCCACAGATAATACATAAACAAATGGGCTATGTTCCAATAAATCCCTAATTATAAAAATAGGTGACGGAGCCTACTTGGCCTGTGGCCTATAGTTTCTAGGCCCCTGTCCTACGCCATAAGGCTGTAACTGGCCTGATGTTAAGAGTAAGGATTCATAGGCCATTACATAATCTTGTACATTTGAATCCTCAAAATGTAGATATTAATAGACTATGGAGGAACACAGTGTAACCTAATGTGATTCACATAGCAAGGGAAGAACTCAGGGAAGGAAGTCGATGTGCAGAGATGGCTGGAGCCAAGAGGTACTGTGGGTGAGGGAGGCCAATAAATGACACTGAACAGCGATTTCCTAAGTGCCTCTGTGGTGACTGCCAGGACGCTCACGTGGCTCTTTTCTCAGCTCTCTATCTTACTAATCATGTCTCCTAGAAGCTGTCATCTCTCTTCTGATACAGCAAGTATCCTGGTCCCTGCTTCCTGACAAGAAGATGCAGGCTCTGCCCTGAGGTCAGGACAGGAAACCTGGTAGCAAAAAAGGAGCTGGGAGACCAGATAGGAACAGGGATTTGCTTCCTCTACCCACTGCTGGCTGTAGTCCAGTGACCTTGTTATTGGCGACACATTTCTACTCACCTGAGTGGTTAGTCCTGCCACTAAATCTGGAAGGAAAAGGAGGAGCAAGCCTAAAATTACATGTTTATACTGGTTTATACTCAGAGAAATGGACTTCTTGGTAAGTCCCAGGAATCTCAAATTCTTTCTCATGGTCATCAATGTACATTTTCAGCTGTATCTCATCCCATCATTTCTGATGTTCCCATCATCTAGGATGTTTCCCCATCATTCCTTTCCCTACACCTCCACCTACCCATCTTTAGGTCCAAATTCTTTCTTGGCACTTTCTTTTCTCAGTTGTAGCCGACTGTACCATTCAGTTAGCATTTTATTTTATGAGCATTATGATCACCCATATTAACTAACTTTTCATGTATGAGATATTTGGCAATGACAGTTCAGCTATTTAATATCTTTTCCTGGGTTTTAAGTTGTTTGTATCTTCTTGTCTAGTGCTAGACTCATGCTATGAACATTTGGTAACTGGGTTGTACCTATAAATGTGACCTTTCAATGGGCCACTAACTTGGAAGTCTTTCTCTCAATTCTTTAGCATTTTCCTTTAAAAGTAGCTTATTTGGATAGCTCCTTTGGACTTTTGTACCTTTTAAAGCACAGAAATAGTGGTTATCCACTATTATTTTTTTCTTCAAGGCTTGAGGTAACTTCCCTCAGGGGCAATTTGAGAAAAAGAAGCGGTAAGTGGTAAGATGTGTAAAATAATCATTTTTTAATCAATATCCAAGGCATTGTATTTGTTCAAGCCCAGTGGGTCATGTCTAATTGATGTTCTGTAAAATCTTGACTGACTATGTCTGAGTTTGCTCATAATTGTATTTCCTCCATTTAGCAAGTACAAGACACATATTGCATGTATAACAATTTTTGGTGGAGTGGAAGAATGAGGGAATGAATACTCCCTTGACACAGTCCTGATTGAATCTCTTGTCCCGAGGAAAGGGAGGTAATGTCAGGAAGTGGGGACATGGCTTTAACTATCCCTGCCATAACTGGGTCATCTTAGCCCAGTGGCATTTAGCTGCCCTTTGAGATCAGTGAGACTTTGTGCAATGGAATATTTTATGACCCACTCCATGCCAACTTGGGGACTGGTTTAGTAGTGTTCTCCCAACAAGTGATGAATGGATACCCAATAAACAAAGTCACTGTCTGGGACATCTTCCGATCTGACTCAGCAGAGCCTGCTTGATGCTTGCTTCTTAGTTTACTGAGGTTTCTTGTCTTGATCCATTGAAAGTTAGGAAATTTCCCTACAGAATGGATCCCACATGTAGTGAGTGTTCAGTGTGAGCAATATTTGCTGCTTTGATTTTATTTTCTATATGGCAAAATAGTTAATTTTTCTAAGTAATGTTTTACTAAAAATATTTTTTCTCTTTTGGGCATTTTGTAATAAAATACTATCTATAAAGGCCAACTATTTACGGTGTTTAATGGACTCATGCATATTTACCACACGGTGGCAGTAGAACAGCCCCTCGCTTACTAGTGATATAGATGCCTCTTTAGACAGTGAAGTTATTTTTTTCTTCCTCGAGTTTCTAAACTGTAAAATCACATCCATATGTCCTGATTTGTGATTATGTAGGTTCCTAAAGTTATACACATAAGTTGAAATTCGCTCACACAAAAACTCTCATATACAACAAAATTCTTATAATAAGATGAATATTCTATTTAGCATGTAATTGTGTGTGAATATTATGTAATAATAATAATTAAGCAACCTTTCATGAAGTAGAAAAAATAAAATTTAAGACTTTTTAATACAGTTTTTAAAGTGGAATACCAAGAATCCCCTCTGGTGTTGGGGTGGGAGGGGGGAGTTGTGATTTTCCTGCCCACAAGAGGCCTCAGTAGTTTGGGGCTGGTATAGGAAGAGAATCAAGAAGGAGGGTCTGCATGAGACTGGAGGGGAGAAACCCACAGGGAGGTTAGCAGCTACCACCTTTTGGCTACAAGCATTTCTTAAATTCCTTTGTTTTATTTTTCCAAAAGCTTAGTCTTTGTCTGTTAAGAATTTATGATCCAAACCTATAGAAAAACAGAGAAAAACCCCTCAGGAAACATGTGAAAAGTCAAGTGCCACTACCAGTATTAGAGGAAGGGGAGAAATAAAGGAAGAAAACACTTCCTTCCTATGTGTTTTTCTAAGAGACGATAGAGAAGGCTAGAACAGGCAGTGTGGAAGGGTCAAAAGATCAAGAGAATAAAGAGGCCCTGGTTCTCGTCACAGCTCTGTCCCTCTCCATTCTAGGCCACCTCAGTTTCCTATGTGCAGGAGGAAGCCTGTGGACCTAGCAGCATTCACAGCATTGTCTTAGCAGCATTCACAGAAATAAGTTCTGCCACCAGTTGTTGTTAGTGAGTAAAATATTTGTGTTGAAATAAGTGAGGAAAGCAGATTATCAGACACATCTCATCTTTCCCGCCACCCTCTCAGAGAGGCATGATGTGTGACAGCAGACAGAGGATCTGAGTTGTCTGGAGTAAATCAGTTTAACTTTAATTTAATGTTTCAACCTTAATTTTACCACGGAACACAGTGCCTCCTTCCACCCCAGCCCCGCAAAACCCATTAACAGCAAATGCATATTAGTGATCTTTGGTAGATATGTTAGGAACTACTGAATTAAGAGGTCCTTAAAGTTTTCTGCAGCTCAGGAGTCTGGATCAGAAGCTCCAGGAGGGCAGGGAACCACATCTGACTTCTTGACTTTATTCTCAATGGTTAGAATAGAGAGAATTAATATTTGTAAAATCAGTGGATGAACTGTAGTGTACAGATTTTCCTCCTTCTGGCTCCTAGGAAATATGGGCTCTTTTTACTCTTCTTATGAAGTTAGGTACATATCATATTAAAGCCCAGTTAGAGAAAGACAGACTTATTTTTTGTCTGAGATCACATGGGAATTATCCTAAAATTCTTGACAAAGTAAAAGTGTGATCATTTTGAAGACATTTGACCCAAACATGACTGCTTTTTCTATTTCTTACTCTGTTTTTATGAATTCAAGTCTTATCCAGATCTTTAGGGAAAATAAGTAATTAGCAAAAACAAAAGCATGAACAAGCATAAAAAATTCCATTGGAAGAAATGACCAGAAGTTTATTCTAAAGATCACAGAAGAAAAGTGGGGGGAAGAATTAGAGGTTCTGAAAAGACCGAGAGGCTCATGGTAGTGGGGGATGAAGAGATTCTACAGAAGAGGGAATCTCCGTCCAGGATGGAAACGGTGACCAAGTGTTTGGCCTCACATTTAGATGCTTTAAAAGCTGATAGAATGGGTTGAGTAATGCAGAGAAACCACAGCCGGGGCTAGGCAGAATCTGTATGGACCACAGTGGGTACCTGAGTCAGAAGTAAAGAACTCAGAGGTGTAGTCTACCAGATTACACACGCGCAAGAATTCGGTTCAAGGGAAAATGTTTCTCAGGGTCTAGATGGTACTGCTGAGCTATTAAAGACCTAAGAAGGGGAAGGAAAAGATTCCAGCATGCTGCTCTACTCATAGGTCTCCTATTATGGGATGCAATATCTGTGGCCTATGATGCACTCTTTGGTTAAAGCATGTTCCAAAATGCAACGTGACCATTATAGAATTGACACACTAACCCAAGAGTGGCAGTCATGTTCACCCTGCGGAAGGCAGGATTCTAGGGGGAAGAACAGGAAAATTTTGATAGGGAAGGAAAAACGGAGAAGCACAGGGCAGTGCTGCAGATGCTCTGCAGAGGCCTGGGAGTTAGGAGTGGGAGTAAAAGGCTGGAGGCATTGAAGATATATTTAAGATATAGGACATGGGAGACACTAAAGGTGTATTTTTTCTACTTTCCTATTATGTTCATAGCAGATACAAAAAGAGACAATGTCAGGTCAAAAACAAAAACCTGAGGCAGCCTAGATTGCTTCATTTCTGCCTTACATTAATGGTCCTGATCTTGTTAAGTTTATGTGCATTTTATCATTAACTATCAATATTTGTAAATGTACCTGTATAATATTTATATTAAATAGTGTACAAATGTATTTTTGTAATTATTACAACAGTAAATAAGTTCAAAGTTTAAGGTTATTCTTATCATTTTTCTGCCTTGTGCACTTGCATTTTAACATGATATCTGTGTGTGTGCGCGTGTGTGTGTGTGTGTGTGTGTGTACTGGGGATCAAAAATTAGAGCCTTACACGTGTGCTCTACCACTAAGCAAACTCCATCACCAATATTATTTCTTAGTATGAATAAAAAGCAGTGGGGTTGCAGCTGGAGCTGCGCGACTGCGTGTTCTGTGGAGCCTGTGATATTTCCAATCAAAACTGAGTGGACTCAGATGCTGACGTGGAGGTATTAACTGCAGTCATTCTGCGTTACTGCTTGACTCCCCTTACATACATGCACATTATTTTTAGCTTTACCCCACCATGTATGTCTAAAAAGCACATAGGAAACATATACTTCAAAGAGGTGTCGTGTGTGAATGTCACCTGGAAAGGGAGTCATATTCAAAGACAGTTGCTAACTGTGACCTGGGCCTGTTGCTCCAGCACACAACACTGCAGACTTAAACTGAGAGAAATCCTTTAGCCATGTGGCTGCCAGTTATAAAGCCATACAAAATTTTAAGAGTGTTCTATTGAAAAATTTCATCCATTAAGATACGATTCAGTTATACATCCTCATTCTCATATGGTTTGTATTAATTTTCCTAAGCTATTACAACAAATTTTAAAAAGAACACTATAACAGTTGGTATTTAGTGATTCCCATTATGAAAGATACTTTAATAAAGTTTTAAACAGATTATTAACAAATAAATACACATTGTTTTATACATATTTCAAATCATACATTTACAAGAGAAATGCATCTTAACAAAACAAGTTTGTATTTTTAAAGTCAAGGTAAGGTATTCATTTTTGCCTAACAGGATAAGACTCTACTCAAAATATTTGCTTCATCTGCTTGTTATAGTTTGCTTTTAGGCAAAGTCTATTAGTTTGGGTAAAAAAACATAATTTATATTGCTGTCCTGGGTTGTGATTTAAATGTTATGTCAACTTTTCAACATTTGAAGTAGAAAGAAATTCAAGTTTAAAATTAACATCCAAAAAGGAGAATTAATCACTTCTTCAGGTTCCCATATCACCATCCACCTTAATCAAACAACAAATAGCTTCTTAAACTGCTAAAACTATGTTTTTAGTATTTCAAGCAAGAGATTTGGGTCACTTTGTACAAAGAAATATTCTGTTTTAGGTTCCAGAAGTCCTCAAAAGATTGTATGAGATTTTGTCTGACATATAAAAATTTTGTTTGAAGCCCTGGGTAGAAAGGAGATAGATGTAGGACCTAATACATAAGTGTGGTCCACAGAGTAATTCACCCTCCCATGGATGTCTGTGCCCTAATCCCCACACCTGTGAATACGTTACCTTACATGGACAGAGAGCTTTGCAAATGTGACTAATGTAAGGATCTTGAGGTGGGTTCAGTGTAATTACAAACGTTCTTATAATTGGATGGCGAAAGGGTCAAAGTCTGAAGAAAATGTGACAACAACAGCAGAGGTTGGGATGTCACACTTCGAAGATGGAAGAAGGAAAGGAGTAAGGGAAGAAGGCCCTAGACGCCAGAAAAGGCAGCAGGAAATGTATTATCGCCTGGATTCTCTGAAGGAATACAGCCCTGTCAGCAAGTAAAAATCTTGCTTTTAGTCCACTGGGATCCATTTTAGACTTTTGTCCTCTAGCACTGTAAGATGACAAACTTGTGTTGTTTTCAGTTCTAAATCTGTGGTGACTTTTTAGAACAGCAATGGGAAACAATATCTATGAGCCCTAAAGTTCTCTTTTTTTTCTCAGAGAAAACTCCTGAGAATTAATATGATGAAGCAGAAAGAGAAGCTGGAATTAAACAGGTCATTATTCACAACATGATTTTGCCATTTTTGTACCTTTATGGTCTTGCGTAACTTATTTAATTCCTTTGACCCTTTCCTTCTTCTTTAGGAAAAGGAATTATGGTGAGATAAATATGGTATTATATGCAAAATGCTCAGCATCATGCCCAGATAATTACTTACAAGACAAACATTCCGGAAGTGTTAAACACACTCCACAAGACAGATTTACCGCGTGAAAATGGTCCACTTGGTAGTTTCTCCATCGGTGCAGGAGTTCCTAGAGCCTTCTGGGGAGATGTCCATCCTAGTCTCACAGTGGCAGTCAAGGAAAAAGGCTGACTTAGAGAGCTTATCCCCACCTGCGAGCTAAGAAGAGGCTGAACTATGTCCGTTGGGGTGCGGGTGTGAGTGGGCCTGCCTCAGAAACATCTGACCTTTTGTGTTTTTTTTTTTTTATTTAAAGAGGAAAAAAAACATGAAAAAGGTAGAAATATTACAGAATTTCAACGAGAGGAGATAAACAGTAAGAAATCACTAGTTGATACATTACATATCGTTCTTTTAGAAATAGTTATCCAAGTTACAGGATTAAAGCACACAAAGTGGACACTAAAGCAGTGAGAGTGCAAACAGATCTGTTCAATAATCGCACAAGAACCTAGAAATATGGTCATCAATCCCACACATCTAAACATACATGCAGCTATATCTTTTATAGCACTTCCTATTTCCTTTTTTTACAATAGCAATTATATAATTTTAAAAATTTTATTTAAACAGAAAGAAAGGTAGCAACAATACAGAATTCTAAAAGAAAGAAAGAAAAAGGAGAATGAGAAAAAGCCCCACTAAGAAATCAGTAATTTATAAATTACGTACTGTCATCTTGGATGTAGTTGTTCAAGTTACAAAGTTAAAGGGTACATAGTAAATATTCAGTCAGACTACAAACAGTTCTGCTCAAAGATCCAACAAAGATTCAGCAATATGGTCATCTATTTTACACACTCAAATATACATGCAGTTATATCCCTTGGAGCACTTTCTTTTCCTCTCTTTTTTACAATAGCAATTACACATTTTGGTTTTATTACTCTTGTAGTTCTTATTTACTTTTTACACTAGAGACACAATATAATATTTATAAATATGATTCTTATTTATTTCACTAATGAGGATAGTCTCAAGTTGTCTCCATTTGCCTATGAATGCCTCAAGGTCATCCTTTTTTTATAGCTGAGTAATATTTCATTGTATAAAAATGCTACATCTTTTTCATCCACTCTGCAGTTGATGGGCATCTTGGTTATTTCCAGGATTTAGCTATCACAAATTGTGTGGCTATGAACATGGGTGCTCATATATCACTGTGATATGAACTTTTCATTTCTTTGGGGAAAATAACCAGGAGGGGGATAGCCGGATTGATTGGCGCTTCCAATCCTAGTCTTCTGAGAATTCTCCATATGGATTTCCATAATGGTTGTACCAGTCTACATTCCCACCAACAGTGGAGCAGTGTTCCTTTTTCCCCACAGCCTCGCCAACATTTGTTATCAGTTGATTTCTTGATGGCAGCTATTGTTTCCGGAGTAAGGTGGAATCTCAATGCTGTTTTAATTTGCATTTCTCGAATGACCAGTGATGGTGAACATTTCTTCATGTATTTATTTGCCATTTGTATATCTTTGAGAACTGTGTGTTCATCTCAGATGCCCATTTTTGGAGAGGGTCTTTGAATTTAGGGGGCTTGATGTTTTTCAATTCTTCATATATTCTGAACACAAGTCCTTTGTCTGAGGGGTTGCTGGTTAAAATTTTTTCCCACTCTGTTGGTTTTCTTTTCACTCTGTTGGTGATTTCCTTTGAAGTGCAGAAAATTTTCAATAATGTGAGATTCCATTTGTTGATTCTTTGAAGTGTTTCCTGTGCAGTTTGTGTTTTATTCATGAATTCTCTGCCTACCCCTATGTCTCCAAGACTTCTACCTACCTTGTCTTCCAGTAGATTGTTTCTGTTTTAATATTGAGTTCTTTGATCCATTTAGACTTTAGTTTTGTGCATGGTGATATGCATGGATCTAGTTTCAGTTTTTGGCATGTAGAGAGCCAATTTTTCCAACACCATTTATTAAAGAAACTATCCTTCTTCTAGTGGACATGCTTAGCCCCTTTGTCAAATATCAGGTGGCTGAGTGTCTTTGTAGTTGTGCTTACATCTTCTAATCTGTTCCATTGATCCTCAGGTCTATTTCTTTGCCAGTACCAAGCTGATTTTATCACTGTGGCTTTATAGTACTGTTTCAAGTCAGGAATTGAGATGCCTCTTGCCTTGCTTTTGTTGTCTAGGATTGCCTTTGCTATTCTAGGTTTCTTCTGTTTCCAAATGAATTTTAGTAGTGTGTTCTCTAGATCTGTGAGGTATGTCAATGGTATTTTGATTGGGATTGCGTTAAATCTGTATAACAGTTTTGGGAGTATGGCCATTTTCACAATGTTGGTTCTTCCTAACCAAGAGCAAGGAATCTCCTCTATTTTCTAATATCCTCTTCAATCTCCTTTTTCAGCGAAGTATAATTTTCAGCATATAGGTCTTTTACATTTTTAGTTAGGTTGATTCCCAAGTATTTCATTTTTTTACATGTTATTGTAAAGGGCGATATTTCCATAATTTCTCTCTCAGTGAGTTTGTGTACAGGAATGCTATTGATTTCTGAGCATTGACTTTGTATCCAGCTGCACTGCTGAACTTATTACCTCTAGCAGTCTTTTAATGGAGTCTTTTGGGTCTTCTATATAGCGTATCATGTCATCTGCAAATAGTGATAATTTAACTTCCTCCTTTCCTATCTTTACTCCTTTTATTTCTCTCTCTTGTCTGATTGCCCTGGCTAGTGTTTCCAGAACTATATTGAAAAAGAGTGGTGATAGTGGACATCCTTGTCTTGTTCCTGATTTTAAAGTGAAAGCTTTCAGTTTTTGTCCATTTAGTATAATGTTGGCTGTTGGTTTGTATAGATGGCCTTTATAAGGTTGAGGAAGACGCCGTGTATTCCAAGTTTTTGAGGGGTTTTTATCATGAACATGTGTTGGACTTTGTCAAAAGCTTTTTCTGCATTTATTGAGATGACCATGTAGTTTTTGTTTTTGGCTCTGTTGATGTGGTGTATTACATTTATTGATTTGCATATGTTAAACCATCCCTGCATTCCTGGAATGAACCTCACTTGGTCATGATGTATAATCTTCTGGATGATTTGCTGCATTCTATTTGCCAGTATTTTGTTGAGACTCTTTGCATCAATGTTCATTAGTGAGATTGGCCTATAGTTCTCTTTTTTTGGTTGGATCTTCTCTGGTTTTGGTATCAAAGTAATACTTGCCTCCAGGAATGATTTAGGGAGGATTGCTTTTTTCTCAATTTCACTGAAGAGTTTAAGGAGTACTGGCATCAAATCTTCTCTAAATTTCTTGTAGAATTCAGCTGTGAATCCATCAGGACCTGAGCTTTTCTTTGTTGGTAAGTTTTTAATTACATTTTCAATTTCAATAGTTGATATTGGGTTGTTCAAAATTGCTATATCTTCTTGGTTGAGCTTTGGTAGTTCATATGTTTCTAGAAATTTGTCCATTTCCTCTGTGTTTTCCACTCTATGTGAGTAGAGATTTTCAAAGTAGGTATTCAGGATCTTTTGAATTTCCATGGGATCTATAGCAATTTCTCCCTTTTCAGTTCTTATTGCATGAATTTGGTTTTTTTCTTTCTTTCTCTTGATAAGGTTAGCTAGGGGTTTGTCAATTTTGTTTATTCTCTCAAAAAACCAGCTTTTTGATTCATTAATTCTTTGTATTTTTTTTTTTTAGTTTCAATTGAATTGATTTCTGCTCTAATCTTTACAATTTCCTCTCTTCTATGAGCTTTGGGTTTAGCTTGCTCTTCTTTTTCTAGATGCTTGAGATGGAGCATTAGGTTGTTTATTTGTGCTTGTTCTGTTTTCTTGATATGACAGTTTATTGCTATATATTTCCCTCTTAAGACTGCTTTCATTGCATCCCACAGATTACAGTAAGTTGTTTCTATATTTTCATTGAATTGTAGATATTGTTTTATTTCTTCTTTAATTTCATCTGTAGCCCACTGGTTGTTCAAAAGGCTGTTATTTAATTTCCAT
The DNA here is from genome assembly GCA_004027455.1 of Hydrochoerus hydrochaeris. Classification (NCBI taxonomy): domain Eukaryota; kingdom Metazoa; phylum Chordata; class Mammalia; order Rodentia; family Hydrochaeridae; genus Hydrochoerus; species Hydrochoerus hydrochaeris. The sequence continues at coordinate 324,021 of PVLA01000587.1, forward strand.
GTATTTATGCAGGTTTTACAATTTCTTTTGCCATTAATTTCCAATTTCAGTGCACTATGGTCAGATATTATGCATGGTATGATTTCAATACCTTTGCATTTACTTGAGAATGTTTTATGGGATAATATATGGTCTATTTTGGAGAATGTCCCATGTGCAGCTGAGAAGAATGTGTATTCTGATGTGCTCACAGGTATGATTCAGTTCTGTTACTTCTTTGCTGACTTTTTGACCTTGTGTGTCTGTGACCGAGGCGCTGCTCTCTCCCAGGCTCAGCAGCACTGCACTGATTCACTGAGAGGATGGAAAGCCTGGGTCTGCAGGCATGGCACAATAATGCTCAGCAGCAGCTGCCTGGGTTTTGAATATTAAATCCAGGCTTGTGGGCTCTGTGACTCAGACAGTGCATGTTGGCCCAGGCTGCTCGGTGTGTTCAGTGCTAACTTGAGGGTCCACATTTCCAAGCATGGTCTCAGCTGACCCAGAAAACACAAGCCACTTTTTGAGGCCATTTTCCCTAGAGAATATGGAGTGATCCCAGAAGAAAAACAATTTTGAAAGAATTATACAAGAAATGAAGATGATTTCTTCTCTTGAACTCTCATAATCCAGGCAGAGGCCAAGAAAGCCAAGAAGAACAAATCTTTTTCTTCATTAGAAATGAAGGAAATCTGTTGACTTTGTCCCTTTTTGGTATGTAGATTTTGAAGAAAATTGATCTTTGCCTATATATTTTCCTCTAATATTTAAAAAAAATTTCTTAAAAAGTTGTTAGTATCGTTAACAGAATTCAGTGCTGTAATCAATATAGACATTGATTACAGATGTCCTGAATCTAAGCCTCACTTCTAGCACATTTTACTCACAAAAAGTTAATTTGACCTGAAATTAACAATCTGCACAATTAAAGTTGTTCCAGATGGTAATTAGGCATAACTGGTAAGCACCATCTGTAAGTGCCTGGAGTTGTTATTACTTGTATATGATCAAGACATATTTTAATGACTTTTTGCTTATAATTCCTTATCTTAGAGTAGTCTATAAAATATCACTGTTGCAATTTAGATAAGTTTCATCAGACACACCATGTAAATTCTGGTCTTCCCAGAAGCAAATGCCAAAATGGGATTAGACGTGCAAGATATTTCCTGGGGGAGGTACCTGGGATGGATAAAAAGGATGGGGACAGAACCCACCTGGGAGACCAGCATGTAGACCAAGAAAGCAGATTAGGCAACGAGAACAAGGAATTTCCAAGGAAACTTTGGCCAGGCTCATGTGGTGCTGGTGAGCCCTGACACCTGTTAGAGGAACCCTGGTTCTGGGAACGGGCCTGTCTGCCCTTATTCCCGTGGTCACTGAGGGGGAGCACCTTGCTGGAAGCGTGGCCTAGGCCCAGACGTGGGTTCAGCGGGGTAGTAACTGGGGCTGTTGATCAACTGTGCACCGGGCAGTGGAAAAGCTGAGTGGAGAGTTTTCAGGCGTTCCCTATCTCTTGCTCATCCTTACACACTGCTGCATTTTAAAAAGCAAGAATCTGCTTTGTTGACGTTGCAGCCAGTACCTGGAACTCCTCTATCCCCTTGTGTATCCCCCAGATCCTAAGCACTCTTGGTCACTCTTCAAAGTATTCTTATGAGAGCTGTTCCTGAGCTGTATATTCTGCTTTTCAATAAAATTTTTTGTTTCCAAAGGTAGAAATGGGGCTGGGAGGCAAATTCTGTGAAGATAACTGGGACAAGGACAAGGTTTGCCCATACAAGGGAAGAGGAGAGGAGCTGAGGGAGCACCCCAGATTCTGGATTCCGGGAGTCTTGCGTTAGAGAGAGGGATTCAGTGGAGCCTGGTGTCTGTGATGGGAATGAAGCCACGGATGGAAGAGGCAGATGGAACTTTGCCGGAAGCAGAGCAACAGTAAAGGTAACTTTCACCTCAGGGAGAACAGGGACACACTTGGGCTGCCAGGGCAGGCTCCTCTCAAGGCAGCTCCTATGTCTACCCGGTGTCAGCAGATAACCTCCTCACTGCCAGCTGGCGCCTAAAACCCCTTCAACCAGTATGAAGCTTTCTACCCCACAACTTTAAAAGTTTTAGTGTAGTTTAGTTTTTATACTCTGGTGTTTGCCTGGTAGCTAAGTACATCCATTCCTTCTCTACTGAGAGTTCTCTTAGTGCCAAGATTGTGCTTTTCCTCTTATAGTTTCTAGCACCTAACTACATACTTGGTGCAAAGTTGATTCTCCATAAATTTTCATTGAATTGAATGAAATTGAAAGATGCAGATATATTGAGAGAGGAGGCACAATTATATGGAAGGCAAAATTATTTGGAAGTGGATATGTACTGTACTTCAGGGGTGCAAAACTGTGGACGTCCAGATATCTTGACTCCAAATTTCAATTCCTGCACATTCTGCCTGGGAGAATGTAGATGAATGCTTTAGCCTTTCTGCATTTTAATTTCCTTCTTATAAATGAAGCCAAAGTACCTGTATTGATAACCTCCAGACTCCTGTGAGCATTAAGTGATAAGGAAAGAACTTTGAGAGCATGAGTGATGGATATACATACTCCAGTGCCTGTAGCCAAGCGAGAGTAGAGTAGACAGATTTGGGGGGTACCCTAGTTCACTTGTTCATGGAGTATTTTTAGGCCATGAACCATTGTAATTGCTATTTCAGGAAATTCCATTTTATAAAAAACATACATATATATTTGCTTACAAAGCATGAAGTAATCTATGACTTACATACAACTAGATATTTTTGCACATAGATCTTAGATCTTCTACAAATGGGAATACATGTTTTTTACCTTTGCTTTAGTAGTAAAAACTATTACTGCATAACCATCTTATTATGCTAGGTAGTGGTGATTAACTCTTTTCTTAGCCCTTTAATCAAACGTTTTAATGTTTTAATGATTTATCAAAATTTCTGTAAGAAAAAGAAAGGAATAAGGAATTTTCATGATCCCTTACCACTTATCAGTTCAGAACCCTTAAGTGAATTCTACAGTATAGGTGCAGGTGGTGGTTAAAAGTTTGGTGTAAGATAGAACTGGTTTAAGAGTGGGTTCTGTATATGTCAAACCCACTGTTACTCAAGTATTTTCTAGATAAATGCAATTGCTCTGCATTCAGTTTCAAGGAAGCAAAAGGACCTTGATTGGGGTTAGAGAAGTCCCACAGCATTTGCTCAGCAGCTGTTGCATTAGAGTAGCCCAAGTGAGGTGTGGCAATTTTTCATGGCACAGTCTGTCACGTGCTGAGCAGTCAGTGAATGCTCAGTGTTCACTTTACAGGTTTGTCCTTTACAAGTACTTTCGTGTATTTCATTCAGTCCTCCCAAGAACTCCATAAAGCTTTGCCTTATAGGTAGAGAAGGTAAAGCTCGGGGCTGTAGGATTTGCTCCTCCTGCACCGCTGATCACAGATCTGCTCCTTGGAACCATGAGCTCTGCCTGGCCAAGTCAGAGAAGCTTGTCATTAGCAGTGAGCATTAAGGAAAAGTAGATGGGGCAGGGAGGCAGCAGCACTGATTGCCTAAGGAGGGAGAGGACGGTGTTCTGCCGCAGGAGGAGTGCTGTCGCACAGTCCCCAGGCCTGGTCTTCTCTTTTCATCAGCCGCAGCAAGCAGATCTAGGACCTGAGGGCATTTCTAGTACACCTGGTATTCGATTATGTATGGAAGACATGAGTATTAGGGTTAGAAATATCTGGGCCGGGGCCACAGCTCAGTGGCAGAGTGCTTGCCTAGTATGTGCCAGGCTTGGGGTTAGATCCCTAGCCATGAAAAACAAACAAAAAAAGATTTGAAATTAGGGGGAACAAATCCTAATAATTTAATATTTTGAGTAGCATTTAACTTTATGTTCCTTACAGAAGGAATATTATATTGTAAAATTTGAAAAGTGATATAGGACCTATCATACTGGAGATGATATTAATGATTTTATTCTCTGAATACAGTCTTTATTACCATCTCAAAGCATCTGAAATTTCCCTTTTTTTATTGTATGTTATTCTGCCATGGTTGTACACTCAGTTTTACTCTCTTATGGAGGTGAGGTGTTGTTTGTTTGTTTGTTTTGTATAGCTGTGACAGAGATTATCTTTGCTAGTTTTGGAGGAAGGGTTCATGGTAACAAATTAATATGTGCAAATTATGAGGCAAGTTAATTCAGGTGTGGGAGGCCCTGTACTGGAGTCAGAAAACTAACAGTAGAAGGCTCTCATGAGGGTAAGAAGAGTAGATAGGGCTTTCTCTTTTCAATGGAATTTAGTTCCACAGAAAATTCCGTGAAATTCAGAGGGAGAAGATCTGAGAATTCTGTGACACTTAGAAGATGATGAGAAACAATACTTTAAGTCAAGGACAGCCATAGAAAATAGTCTGATAAGACAGTGTGAGGGAGGAAAGGGTGTTATGAACTCACTTATTCATTGGTTCACTTCCCCAGAAAGAATTCGGAATATCTAGGTGCCATGGTGTATATCTAGATGTCTCCCCAGAGTCTCATGCACTCATAATCAGGGCTTTTGAAAGCTGACTGGGTAATGGGGGTTTCTAGCTGACTTGCTATTCAGAGGTGGAGTCTGGGTCAAAAAAGAGGACTTACTGGGGGTGTGGCCTGGATGGGTTTTCTCCCTCCTGAGCTCCTCCCTGGTCCCTCTGCTTCCTGTCTACTCTACCATCAGCAGTCATTCCTCTGCAATGCCCTGGTGCCACACTACCCTCTCGTGGAGTCACCAACTATATCTGAAACCTTTGCAAACTGTCAGCCAAAATAAACCTCTCCTCCTTTAAGCTGTGGGTGTTGAGTCCCGGAGACAAACAAAATGACTGAGTTACTGAGTATATCACCACGATCCCATGGGGTTTCTTTTCAGGAGAGAATGATTGCACAGTCCCTACCTGTAGGGGAGGCATCTGGTTGAGGAGGCAACATAGTCACTTCCGTGATTGGACAGACACCTCTGGGTAAACTCAGAAAAACCTACTGTTGTCTGTGCTGAGGAGCCTTACAAACAAGGGAGGGATAGACCAGAGAGAGTAAGTCATGCTCACAGTTTGTGCTGCAGTGGCTGTTCCTATCACTGAACCTCTAAAATGTTAGCCATCACTGGTCTCAGGTACCTGTATGTGAAAGTCACATAAACCCAATGCTCAGCAGACTCCAGACCATCAACGGCTTTGGGAAAGTAGTCTCTTGCTAGGAACCTTCAGTGATACCTATACAACAGAATCACTTGAGTTTGCTCTTCCCCACACTTGGTGAGTTGTGAGCTAATGAGTCCTTGCATGTAGACAGTTCTGGAAAACCTAGCACACATATTGCCTTTGTAAGACACTTCATCAGCACTAGGTTTGGTGTTGAGGAGAACCAACACATTTAACCTCATGCATTGTTTGGATCGATAAATACCTATTGGATTGAAATGAGGCAGAAAAGAAGAGGGTCCAGGTGACTTTCCCTTTCCTAATGGCTTCGTTTTGTGTACTTGAGTTGGCCTCATGCTAAGGTTTAATTGTTGATCGTATATTTTCTAGATAAATGACACCAGCTCCCCTTTTGGATTTCAAAGACATAAAAGGAACTTGAATTTGGGATGGGGCCGTGAGGGTCTTCTTCTTTTTCTTCTTCTTTTTTTTAATCGGTACCGGGGATTGAACTCACAACCACGTGCTTGCAAGGCAGGCACCTATGCTGCTGAGCTAAATCCCCAGCTTGAGGGGTTTCTTAATTGTTGACACTACTTTATTGACAAATTTTCAGATGGTTTAAGGATATTCTTGAAGTTAGGCACTGAATCTAGCCCCAAAACTGTGTATTCCACACATGGCCTATCAAATCTTATGAGGCCATTTGGTAACAGTATATTTTGCTATATTTTAAGCTGTCTTCTTAGTTGCCAGAATATTAGTCATTATCGATAGGCCGGAATTGGACAACAAAAACTCCAGGACTTTCCTATCAAAGTAGAAGATGAAGCTAAATTGAAATCTCTTTCCCCTCATCTGATTTTCTCTCCTGTCATCTAGCTATGTATGCTCATTAGTCCTGTTTACATTTTGTCATGAAGGCCAATGGAATTTGAAGTCTTTTGTTCTGTGTTTTAGCATGAATGGTTGTAGGAGCTTTATGTTAGATAAATATTCCTTTACAGTTAAGGTCAGCTGTCTCTGAGTCTGCCATTCGCTTTTCAGGATCTTGAGGGGAAAAAAGGAACAACTGTTCCATGAAGATCACCTACACTCAGCCCCCTTCCTTGAATATCATACATCCCTACCTACCAAGCTAATGAGCTGCAAATGAGCTATGAAGAAAACTGCCCTGTCAGAGCTTCAGTCCATATATGAGGATATTTTGCAAGAGCAGCAGAACAGAAACAAGTTCAAAAGGACAAAGGAAAAAAATGTCCAAATCTGTGGCAAGCAGGATTTCACTGAAATTTACAGGATTCCTTGGATATCCTGTAAATATCTTTGATTCATGCAATGATTTCCCAACACTTTGAATCTATTTCAAGTGGTATTAAAATAAATGAAAACTGTTCTCTGCAATGAAAAATAAAAAATGTCTACTTTTATAGACACATTGAAAAATGATTGTTGCTTAAGTTTTCAAAAGCTGAGTGCTTTTTGTTTTTTCTTAATTGGGAGGAGACTACACTTTGTCTTGCTTTCTCTTGCTCTCCCGCTCTCTATCTTAACTGCAAATGAAAAACACTTTGTGATGTAGCCAAAGGAAGTTAAGGATGAGTCTTTGGGGAGAGGAAGTAGTGCAACTGGTTATCATGTTAATCTTCCACTGAAGAGTTGGGCTCAGGGCCAGATTTGCTGCTTATAACCAATGAGCAGAACTTGAATGGTTAAAAAAGCCCCTCCCTCCCCTCCCCCCAACCTTCAGATCTGGTCCCTGTAAGCCAGCTTGACATGTTTTGGAGTGTCCTTCTCCTTCACACATACTAAATACCTAAAGTGACTAGAGATAAAAGTCAGGTTATTTTAGATACGGAGAGCCTCCCTATTTATTCCCCTATGGGGAATGTCTCTGTGTAACTATGACCCAAAGCCACCTCAGAATTGCACTATCAGTTATTTTCTGGACAGTTCTTCCTTCTTGATCTCTTCCTCAATTTTCCTCTCTGTTCATGGAAGAGCCAAGCTGAAGGGGACATGAGGAACGCAATGTGATGGTTTTAGTGTGGCATGGAAAGAGGGATGTGGGTTAGTGGTGGGAAATATGCTTCCCATTTTCTTCTGAATTTGAAATTCCCCTTTTCATCAGGTGTTTGTTGGTTTCTTTGAGTTGAGACCAGTAATTTAGCTTAGTGATGACAGTATAAGTATACCTTACTTGATGTTTGAGCTATTCTAAAATGAAAGAAAAGCTTTTTTTTTAAAAAGAAGGTAAACTGAGGCATCCTTGGAGGAATGTGGCATGTTGGCAGAATTGTAGTCTGTGAATCAGTAGTCACATCTGTCTCTACCAAGAATCTGCAGTGAGTCTTTAGCATGTTCCTCAGTGGCTCCAAATTGGTTTTCTCAAAATGACATCATAAAGTTGTAATAAATTACCTCCAAGTCCCTGATAACCTTAGCTGAATTGACATTCTGGTTTCTTGCTTTTGATTTGCCACTTCTTTTTCTTATAAAAGTGTAGACACATTTTAGTAATATGTGAAAACTTTGGCATAGTTGTGATACACAAATTTTCCTTCTTTCCTTTTTTGTTTTAATTTATTCCAAAAATATTTAGTAAATATCTCCCTATGCAAGGCTTGTACTAGTATTGTGTATTCCAAAGTGACCAAAAATGACCCGGTTCCTATTCTTATGGAGTTTACAATTAGTGTAGAAACACAGGCACCCCAACTGATGATGGGTCAATCTACAATATTTTGATTTTACAATGACATGTGACTCAGTTACTTTTCTCTCATTGCTGGAACAAAATACCCAACATCCAAAATGAAGGAAGGAAAGATTTATTTAGCTTACAGTTTGTGGAAGTTTCAGTCCATAATCAGCTGGCCCCAAAGCCAGGTGGTGTGGCAGAGGGGCAACACTTCAAGGAAGCAGCCAGGGCAAAAGGGGGAAAAACAAGCCTCTTTTCCTCCTCTATATCGTACACAGGCCACTCCAGGGCAGTGTAGCACTCACAAAGTCTCTGTGCCCTCCTCTTGCACAAGATGAAGATATTTACAAAGAATCCTGGCTCCCTGCTGAGTCTCTTAGTTAAACTTCTATGTGTCAACCATAGCAACCTGACTAGTAGGAATTTAGTATTTTGAACTTTGGGAACTTAGGACCTTTTCCTAGACTATCAGTGTTTGGTCCAATCCTGTCTTGAGATGCTGAACTGCAGAGTGAGCTAAGCTCCTGCTCAGCCCTGGGATCCCAGCCACTACATTCAAAGTGTGCTGGGCAGCTGAACTACAGTGCTCCATAGGTTGAATTAAATGCATTTTTGACCTACAATGTTTTCAACTGATGATGGTCTTATTGGGATATTATAATGCCATTGTAAGGCAAAGAGCATCTGAATGCATTATGGTGAGAGAAGTTATGAGGAAACACAGAGCATTATATGAGAATAAGAAGCTGGTAATGATCAGGGGTGACAGAGCTCAGGAAAGATCCTTTTACTAAGGTGATATCTAGACAGGTCTTTAAGAAAGCAAAGAAACAGGGCCTACAGATATCAGAGAGAAGAACAATCTGGGTAGAAAGAACAGCATAATGTTAAGTGAAATCAGTCATCCAAGTTTAAATATCTCATAGTTTCTCATATAAGTATAAACAAATTAAAGAGCAAAACAAAAGATAGGCTATAGGAAACAGGGAAATAGATCTTTTGCAAAAGGGTAGGGGACCGAGAGATGGCCATGGGGGAGAGGAAGCGAGGAGAAGGAGATATAAGGCTAATTAAGATATGTTATGCACATGTGCCACCTCTCCAGGAGGAATGTAATCATTATGGTCTGCAAACATACACTGATGAAATTGTTTTTTGGAAAGAAAAAAAGAACAGCTAAGTATAAACATTTCTAAGGGCAGGGGGGACTATGCTTTATTTGTTCAAGGTTTAGCAGAGACACCAGTGGCTGGGTCAGAGTGGAAATGGGGAAGAAAGACCAAAAGATGAATTTGGAGAAACACAGGGGCCAGAGCAGGGCAATCATTGAGAGGCTTCTAGCTTTTTCTCTGTGGGAGCTGGGAAGCAACTGGGTGGTTTTGAGCAGAGGAGGGACAACTCGATATACTTTTTTTCCCCTGGTACTGGTGATTGAACCTAGAGCTTCCCCACTAAGATATACCCTCAGCTCTTTTTATTTTTAAAATTTTGAGACATGGATCCACTAAGTTGCTCAGGCTGGCCTTGAACTTGTGATACTACTGTTTCAACTTCTTGGGTAACTGAGACTGCAGTCTTAGATTGTACCGAGCTTGATGGACTTTTTAAAAACACCATTTGAAGATGAGAATGATGGTGTGTGCTTATAATTTAGGACTCTGCAAGGCTGAGGCAGGAGAATCACAAAATTGGAATCCCACCTGAGAAATGTGGCTAACTTAATGACACTCTATCTCAAAGTACTCAGGATCCAGTTCAGTGAGAAGACCCTGGGTTCAATCTCCATTATTCCCCCAAATAAATCAATTGATGCATGCATGCATCACTTGACTGGCATGTTGAGAGCAGATTATAGTATAGCCGGGACAAAAGCAGTGAGACTAGTTGCAAGGCTCCTTCCATGTCTTGGAGCATGAACGATGGTACCTTGCTGGCTCTGGGTGGAGTGAAGGCAGCGATCAGGAGTAGTTGGGTGCTGGGTAGATTTTCAAAGTAGAGCCAGTGGGCCTTACTGAGGACTTGAAATACAGTGTGAAAGAAACCGAGTGTCTGGGATGATAGCAATGTTTTGGGGTTGGGAAACTGGAAAACTGGGGCTGTTACTTTTTGAAAGGCAGGAAACTGAAGAAGGAATGGATTTTGGATGAAAGAAAATCAGGAGTTTGGTTTTAGGAATGTTAACCTTGAGATACTTAATAAACATCTACTTGAAGAGGTAAAGATGTTAGATGTTAAATCTGGAGTTCAAGAGAAAAGTTACGGCTGGATATATATATCTATATAAAACAATTCGATTTTGTGTTATCTGTATTAGCACATGTGTGTAGTACATAATGTTTGCGTTCGCTGTGAGGAGTCGGTACACACACATGGCACATCACTGCTGTACCAGAGAAGGGGTAACTCTGGAGCTCACCACAGCCACTCACTCATCAAGTTACTCTAATACAAACCAGGGTTGAAAATCGTGACCTACAGCATGAGAGTTGATGGGGAAAGGAAGAGTCCTGCTTCCTGTTCTCCCCGCTGTGTAGAGATCAGGAAGTTGGGAGGAATCAGCAAAGGAGACTGAGGAGGAGCCAGTGGTCAGGGAGCAGGAGAGTGCTGTGTCCTTACACTCAAATGAAGGACTATCCCCAGGAAGAAGTGAGTGGTTCTCTGTATAAGATGTTGCTCAGAGATTAAGACAGAGACTAAAAAGTGATCACTGCTTAGGATAAGTACAGGTCAGTGGTGTCCTCAGCTAGAGCAATTTTGATGTTGTGGGAACCAAACCTGATTCTGCTGTTTTAGAAAGACTAGGAAAGATGGAATTGGGAAGGGTACTGTCTGGAGGGAGACTGAAAAGCCAAGAGAGAGTATTTTAGGTTGAGGAAAGAAAGTCAATGTATAAACATCTACTGTCTCCTCAGTGCAAGAAACTACAAAATCTACAATAGATACAGTGAAAAGAAAAGCAACTGTTTAAAAGGAAAGAACTGGGATGGGGGAAAGGTGAAAAGAAGGAAGGGAAAAGAATATATATATATATATATGCTAAGATAATTACACTACTAATTTCTTTTAGTTCATTGAAAAGAATGGTTTGTGCATTTATTGTTTTACTAATTTTTTCATGCCTATACCTTGTAATCTGAGCAACCACTGTGAAGATAACAATACACAATATATTAACCATTGTTAATTTTCTGTTATCTTGTTATGAAATTCTCTATCATTGTTTTTATTTTTTCTCTTTAAAATAAAAAATTATCTATTAAGTCCTAATTGAACATATTTCTCCCACAACCAAGTAAACATGAAAAAATAAACATGTGCTTACATTATAGAGAACATGTCATGCGAAGCTGATAAATAGCTGTTAAACTACTCTACTCTGTCATCCTATGCTTGAGTTATTACATTCCTAATCTGTTGAGAAAGAGAGAAACAAGTATGCTCAGGGGCCATGTATGTAGCAAAAATAACCAAAGAAAATGAAAATCTTCCAAGCCCAGATATTCTCTATGTATGTCTTCTTTTAGTTCTATCAATTCATGAATTCTTTTGCTGTTTAAAGAATGGAACTGCTTCAGAGCGGCAGAAGCAACACGGTTACTGTTAGGAGAGAGGGACAGCACTGCGCAGGGCATTGATGGCCATGTGCCTGCTATTCTAACAAAATTTGTAAACATTCACAGTATGGTTTTATCAGCTCTTGCATGAGAAGAGAAAATTTTTTTATTGGTACCAGAGAAATATTATTAAAAGGAACGAATGTTGTCACTGAAACTCTAAGGAAGTGAGCACAGCTTGATAACCGTATACAATGCATGATGGTATCTATTTTTAAATTTTGTTTCCTACAGTGCAAATTGTATCTGTACCATTAAAAATAAAATAAAAAGTTGCTGAATATCTGATGTTTATAATTACATGAATGCTTAGCAAAATGAACATAAAATCATTCAATAAAACAAATAATGGAAAGAGTAGAGTCCTTGAGAAGTCCTGAGGGAATGGGCTTCCGTGAACACAAAGAAAGAGGGCTGGTCTTACATCAACTCATCCTTTTTGTCAGTGGAGAACACAGACTTTGTGGATGTGAATGTGGCTAAACCGGTGGATTTGGTAGGAGGGTGAGGATGTTCGTGTTATTCTCAGTAGTGGAACTTTCATACTTGGAGGACTGGAACATTAGTAAGCGATAGCTAGGTTTGAAAATATGAATGCTGATAGCTTTTAGAGACAGAGATAGTCAGCAATGTTGCATTAATTTAACTATCACACACTTAAATCTTCATTTGAAGATTCTAATTTTTAGACAAATCTTCATTAAATGAGTTTTTATAGCAAGTTAAATGATAAGAGCATGTTTCTCAATGATATGATTAGTGTCCTCCAAATGTAAAAGTACTCACATGCAATTCTATGTAGAAAAATTCAGCAAAATCTTATCTTTTCCATCTGGTTAGTGGAACAATGAATAATTTTAATTCTGTTTTTTGTAACTTTAAATAATATATTGTTAACTATGCAATAATGCATTTAGAAAAGACATTATATACAGTAGAATTAAGGCCAAAATACAAAAATAAATGATTTTTTCTATTTCAGAGTTGTCCACACTCAAAATTTAAAGTTACAGAATCTGACTATGGATTAGACCAAGATTGACAATGAACTCACGCCTCCAAGGAAATCTACCCATAGGTTCTCCTTTGCCTTATTCTTGGAAAATATTTAACGACTAACATAATACTCAGTTACCTTTCATCTCAGAAAGAAATTATAACCAACACTTTCATGAACCAAACTCTGGATTATAATTACAGATTGATTTTTTTGTTGTTTTTATGTTGACATAAAATTTTCATGTACTTATTACTTTTGCCAACTATGGATATTCCTACTTCTTCGTATTATGGTTCTGAGAGTTTGGGGGGATTCTTTCTCTTCATTGTAGCACTGAATACAACACTGCTTCTGAACTAATGAGGCTACCACAAATCTAAGAATGAATTTCTCAGTTGCTTAATCTATTTCCAGGTTGTGTCACAAAACAAGGGTAGATGTGTTGAACATTTATGGCTGGCTGGTTGTATAGCCAGTCTTTGGTGATCTAATTCTTGTGAACATTGAACAGTTCTCTCCAGGATAGGATCTGATTGATTCCACAATAAATTAAAATGGGTAATAAGAATGTACCATAGAGATGAGAAGAGCTGGAAGAACGTAAGGACAGAGAGACCTCTGGAGACCTGACTGGGAAGAAGTATGTTATTTACTCAGGATTAAACATCACTAACTGTTTCACTGCACAGTATAAAGATGGACAGGAGGAATAATGGTGAATAAATAATGGTCCAGTAAAATGAATTATGCTTTTCCTTGTCCTTCTGTAGAGTAGAAAGGGTTACACCTGGTATCACAAATTAAAAAGTTTTAAGTAAGCAGTCAACCATTATGGCATGGTGCCATCGAGCCTTCAAAGATGGTACCTGTAATAAGTCATAGACCAAGGTCTGGCGACTGACTGGAGCCATCCGAGAGGCAGCATTTTATGGATGACATCAAACAGGATCGCAGGGCAACTTCAAAGGCTGAATCCAGAATCAGCAAGCTCCCCTAATAAAAAGTACAAGTTCAACTTTGGGTTTTGCTCATGAAAGTGACTTGGAAAATCAATGTAAATTTAACTAGATACATAGGTACTATAGGATATATTGTTTTATGTGTGAATATATCATGTAATACATTCTTAGCAAATGTGTCCTGTAATTTTAGAGGGCTGAGCAAAAGAGTCTTGGAGATGTCGCGATCCCAGATAAATATTACTTGGTGGATTAGGGGCTCGGCAGCAGTGAGCTCTGTCCTCAGCGCAGTCATGCAAGTTGATTGCGGAGCAGGGCTGCCAGCCGGCCTCTCACACCAGCAGGTGCCAGGCACGGACAGCACCGCTCCCTCAGACATTGACCCCGTGTTAGGGAATACGCTGACGCGTCCTGTTTACCCCAGGAACGAACAGGGAGTCTAATGCCCCACTCCTCAAGGAACGGCCCACGTACCATAAAGGTTTTATAGCTGTTCAAGACAGACTTCAGGTTCATTCTTTCCAGATTCATTCACAGGGAGGGAGCAGGGAAGGGAGGGGATGGTAACAGCAGAGCAATGTTTAACTCAACAGATTCCAATGTCTCGGTGGTGAAGATGATCAAACCCTCTACCTCCCCAGCCTGTTGGCTCCACAAACAGAAAACGTCAAGAGCGGGCAACCTGCCAGACGTTCCAGCCAGCAGCTGAACTGAAGCAGACCTGCCCTGCAAAGGGAGGGAGAGAAACATAGCCAAGGAAACCCAAGAAGGAAAAAATGGCCAACTACCGCAGTAACCATGATGCTGCCCAGTTGAGTGTTTGTTAAGGTGTGAACTAGAATATAATTGAAATGTTGTATTATCATATTCCTGTAGTTCTCTTAATTAAATTTTATTATGTACCAGGCAGCAGGTTAAAGCATTTAAGTGCACTCTCTTATCTATTCCCTCCACTCCATGAGCTGGGTTCTATTATTATCTGTTTTGTGAAGAGGAAACTGAGCTAGAACAGGCAGTGTTTAGAGAAGTTAAGATTTGAAGGTAGATCTGTCAGATGTGATTAAGATGAGGCACATGGAATAAGAAATCAAGGAACTATGTGCTCACTGAAGTTGTTTTGAGTTGCAAGTTGACAGCTATAAAGAAGCCAATCTTTTGGTTACCATGTACTTTATAAAAATTATTTTGTATTTTCCTATAGAGTAGATATTAATCTTGTTTTATGGTAGGATAGGAATTAAAATTGGGTTTCCTGATCCCAAAGTCTCTCAGTTTCCATGGAATCTTACTGAGAGGAAAAGGAAATGGAAACAAATTTCCATTTCCAATGAAGATAATGGCATCATGAACGCTACTGAGGATCAAATTCAGAGTTCAAATCTCATTTAAGCAGTAGTTTTACAACGGCCGGAAGAAACACCAAAACAACACCCAGGATTTGGAGACAGGTTATACCCAGAATATCAGACCCTGATCTGTGGTGGTCTAGGGCTTATATGCGATAAGCAAGCAGGAAGTACAGAGGCAGAATGGCTTGTCAGTTGGGGATTGGTTTACATAATGTGCATCATAGTGACCAGCTATGCATAACAGGGACCAGCTGTTTCTAAGAGACAGAAGCAACCAGAATTGGACTAGGAACTATTACCTGGGCAACTAAGAAACTGAAGTATACTTGCTGGGGAGAAGGGATATTTTCTTTTACAGTTTTGACTTCCACTCATGATTACTTATGAGAAACATTGCTTTATTAGAAGTTAGCTTTTTTTTGGAATCCACTAATCAACAGTAAAAATCTTAGGGGTATAGGAAAGAAAAAATGCAAAGCCTAGTTTGAATTTGTAATTTGTTTTATGGTGTGCAAAGCACCTTCTTAAGCTTGTAATGGTTTTCCCCATGCAGTTTTATGGCTTTTTTAGTCTCCATTTTTTATAATGTGGAAAGTCTACACAGATCCATAAATATTTATTGCACTGCGATTATAGAAGCCACTACCATTTGCGTAGGAGGGTCTTTAATGGGTATTATCTTGTTGGCCCTACACAGCAGCACTGTGGAGCAGACAGCCTTTTTGACCAGAGAGGAAACTGAGCTTCAGAGTGTTTTCATGGCTTGCCAAGGGCAAAAAGTTAGTAAGGAAAAAAGCCAGGACTCATTGAGCTTGAGAGTGTTTTCCTCTGCATTATACCCATTTTCCTCTTGAGGGTCAAAGCAAGAAAACTGGATAATCAGACCTTGGATAACTGAGGGTTAAGATTACCTAAAGATAGCGGCGCTCTCTTTACTTTCCGGACATAGATTAAAACAATGGAAGGGAACAAAGGACTCACCCGCATTCACACTTTCAATAAATTCTAACTTGAATATCGACCTCGGCTCTGCCCATTTCTGATTGCTGAACCCCGATGACTGCTTTCCTTGCAGGTATGCTTTAGTGATAAAAGGGGAGGGAAAATGTAGTAAACTGGAAAAGAGAGGGATGAGAAAAAGGAGAGAAGAAATTAAAGGACAGCAAAGCAAATTAAGCAAGCAAATCAACAGAAAGGAGACTAGGGAAAAGATTATCATTTATACTTTGCACAGGATAAAAACCCAGGCACGGAAAGAAGAAAAAATTTACCATAAGAATAAAATAGAGGTGAGAAGTCTTCTGGGTGCTTTCCTTCTTGAATTGCCTTACATCCAGCTTCAAAACAAGATCTCAAGTTTACCTCCATTTAAATGTGCACTTGGAAATAAAATTCATAAATCTCCATTAACTTTCACTGTCGCTGTCATTCTCCAAAGACATACATTATAAGGACCTGTCTGCCTTCCTGTCCTTGAAGTTCCGGCCCCTTCATTGCTTATAGCTGGAAACACTTAACCCCTTTGTGTGGGCTCAATACCATTCTGAATACTTAAACCAATTCAAATTTTGATAAAAGCAAATAAATGTACTCCTTGACCCATGGGCTTACAACATCTTGTGGCTGAGTCTTCTAGCATTTGCCATTATCCCATCAATGAAGGCCTTCCCTTGTTCCTCAGCTACTTAGGCCCCCTAACTTCTCAAAAATAACATCAAAATAAAGCTAGGTTTACTCTTGCTAAAGTAAAAGAGAACTTTGCTTTGACAGAGTCTTAATGTCTCAGAATGGGGAGGGAAAAGTTGGAATCTATGTGAGGTTTTGTAGTCTAGTGTAAATTGGGTCTTTCAGTCTCAAGGTTGCATTGGGATAGGGGAGGGATATGTTAGAATAGTCTAGGAATGGACAAAAGTAAAGCAAGATTTGTTTTTTTGTTTGTTTGCTTGTTTTTTGTACCAGGGATCGAACTCACAACCTTGCACTTGCCAGGCAGGTGCTTATGCCACTGTGCTAAATCAAAGCAAGGGTTTTGAGGCTGTAGATTCAAAAGGTCTTGGGGATAAACTATCATTTGTTACTATCTATTGAAAAATTAAAATATTTAAGTTCATTTAGATTATTTTTCAGAAAGTTCCTCAAATAAACAATAAACTTTCTTGTAATTTTTATCTTCCTGGCCAAGAGTGCTTGAAATGCTAACATCCTGTTAAGGAATCCTGGGGACTAGTAAAGTTGTACTGATGTAGCTAGCAAGCTGTGGAGATGCAGGTGGTTTTGTTTCTGTACCTCATCTGTAGTCATTGGCAGCCTGCACTAAAAAATAAGCATTTGATCAATTTAAGGATGGTGTTTCAATTTCCATAAGTTTCATGTTTTCTGTCCTTTTGGCAGGGTCCTTTTGGGGGGGCATGAAGGTAAAACACATGGCTATATCATTTGTTATACAGCAGTTTTAAGACTCTGGAGGTCACACCTCCAACAACTGACATCAGAGTTCATTTTCCACTTTTGAGCTCAGAGCCAGTTAAACTAAGGGCACAGTCTATCCCCAACCTCAAGACCCAAATATGGGTAATCATTTTGATTATTTAAATTTATGCTTCTCTATTTTTTCTACTTATTATTTTAAATTTTATTAGTACATATTATCAATACAGAATAAAGGGATTCATTTCAGGATATTGATACGTGCACATAATTATTCTCACCTCCATTGTCCCCCTCTCCTTTCTCTCTTCTCTCCCAACACTCCTCCCTATCTCTAAAGTCTCTCTTCTAGTTTCTTGTCGTATCTCCTTTAATTAACTGATTTTGAGGAGTTTAAAATAGCAGAGTACAGATCAGCAGCAAAATACAGTCTGTCTAAATCTGGAATCAAGACCCCTAAAAAGCAGCAACTTAGTGAAGAAACAATGCAGGTCTCCAGGAATCAAGAAAGAGCTAACAGGAAAGCTAGGAACTACAGAGAAGCTGAATGCAATGCAGAGAAAAGAAGGAAACAGCCTGGTATGCTAACTCCAGCTTCCAGGGAGGAAGATCTGCCTCCACTGACACAAAGTACTCAGAAGAAGCCGAGGCAGGGTCTGCAGCTCCAGAGAGAAACAATGGACCCGGCTGGCAGCTCCAGCTCCCAGGAGAGCTCATGATTCTTGTAAACTGCAAAAACAGTGTGAGGTTTTACTCTGAAAGTAATTCCATATAGCAGGGTACGTCTGCCGCACCTAAGAGTCATTTTGAGAAGGGGTTAAATGTTTAAGATTGAACAACAGAATAACTACACTTCAGGGTTTCTGGGGTTGCTGCACCACAGTGATTGGATGGGAGACAGTCACAAGAGGCAACTGCAGAGAGAATGCATTGTGTACTGCAAGCATGCATTGATAATAAAAAATAAAAATAATGATTTTTTAAAATTTCCTATTGCTCATAAAATATGCAGTAGTTAATAATCTGAGACTGGCTTATTTTGCTTAACATGATGATCTCTTGTTACATCCATTTTCCTCCAAATGACAATTTTTCACTCTTCTTTATGGCTAAATAACATTCCATTGTTCACACATTACACATCTTCTTTAATCATTCACCTGACGAGGGGCATCTAGCCTGTTTCCATAGCTTAGCTACTGTCAGCTGTGCAGCTATAGACTCGGGCCTGCATATACAGGGTGCTCTTTTTAATTCTTTTGAGTGTGGCATACCCAGTTTAGATCAAAAGATATTTCTGATTTCCCCTGTTCTGTTTTTGAGCACTCATTTCCACAGGGATTGCACTACTTTACATTGTAGGAGTGTTTTTTTGTCCAGCATTTTGTTTTGCATTTTCTATGGTAGTTATTCCGGGTAGAGAGAGGTGGAATTTCAATTTAGTTTTGATTTGCGCTTCCCTAAGGGCTTAAGAGATTGCACATTTCTCATATACTTTTTGGCCCTTTGTACTTCTTTTAGAAGTGTCTATTTAACTGACATGCTTATTTTTTGATGGGGTTATTTGGGTTTTTAGAGTTAATATGTTGAGTTCATTTTCTATTCTAAATGTTAATTCTCTATCAGCATAATCGCTAGCAGGGATTTTCTCCTATTTTGTATGTTGTCTCTTCACTCTGTTGATTGTTTCCTTTGCTGTGCGGAAGCTTTTTAATTTGATGTAGTCCCATTTGTTGATTCTTGATATTATTTCCTGAGCTACTAGAATCCTATTTAGGAAGTCTTTGCCTGTGCTTATGACTTCAAGTGTTTCCCCTGTGCTATCTTTCAGCAGCTTCAAAGGTTCCGGTCCTATATCTAGGTCTTTGATCCACTTTGCTTTGATTTTAGTACAGAGTGGGAGGGAGGATATTTCGCATATGGCCATCCAGTTTTTCCAGCACTATTTGTTAAAGAGACTATTTTTTTCTCCAGTGAATTTTCTCTCTAGTTATTTTTAGTAATATTAAAGGTTGCTGAGAAGTCTGTAAGGATACAAGCACACTATTCTTCCCCTAAAAATAATACACATTTCCTCTTAAGCCAATTATATCCAAATTAACTGTATTCTGATTTACTACCTGTCCAAGTCATGATCCTGCCGAGCAAGGAGTTCTATGGCCACACTGACACTTGGCAACTCTTCTGAATTTTTCTGTATCATACAGTGCAGGGTCCTCCTGCACTGTTGTAGGGTATGAAGCAAAGAATCATGAGGAGAAAAGAAAATCTAAAATTACCACTTACAGTTTGGTTTTCGCTCTCAAATCACGGCTTAATTTTTTCCTTAACATATGTTATCTAACTGCAGCTCCTGGAGAGTAAACTGATGTTCAAAATGGATCATTGTCTTCAAGACAGGCATCAGTTTACCAAGGTATCATTTCTCCAACCAATTTGTAGAGGGCCTTATACCACATACCAGTCATTAAGAATTACTTCTAAATCATCTTTGGGTTAAATACTTACATAGGGCTGAAAGATGGTTTCCAATGTTTTAACTCTTCTCATCAAGCTGACACAGTGCCAGGAAACTACATTTGGAATATTAAGAAAGCTACACTGATTAAAGCAACATGGCACTGGCACAAAAACAGGCACGTGGGTCAGTGGAACAGGACAGAAGAAGCAGAAACAACCCCAGGCATATTTATTTGATCTTTGACAAAAGGCCCAAAAACATACAATAGAGGAAAGACAGCTTCCATCATGAATAATGGTGCTGGGAAAATTAGATACCCACATGCAGAAGTTTGAGTGTCAATCTATGCATCTTGCCATACAGTAAACTAAAATTAAAATGAATCAAAGATCTAAACATTAACGCAGAAACAGTTAATCTGTTGGAAGGTAAAATAGGTATGACTCTCTTAGACATAGGCATAGGTAAGGACTTTCTGAACAGAACGTCAGTGGGACAAGAATTAATGCTGAGAATCAACAAAAGGAATCATACTACATTAAAAGTCTGCACAGAAAAGAAAACAACCAACAGAGTAAAGAGAGAACATACAGAATGGAAAAAAACCTGCCAGCTATTCCTGAGACAGAGGACTAACAACAAGAACATATAAAGAACTTGAAAATGTTACATTCCTCAAGATAAAAGGCCCAATCAAAAAAATGGACAACTGAAATAACTAGACCCTTCTCAGAAGAAGTACAAATGTCTGTTAAGCCCCAGAAAAAATGTTCATCATCCCTGGCCATCAGAGAAATGAAAATTAAAAGTACATTTAGGTAACATCTTACTCTAAAAAGAATAGCTATCATCAAAAAATCTAATCATAACAAATGCTGGTGATGTTACAGGGAAAAAGGAACCTTTCTGCACTTTTGGTGGGAATGCAAACTAGTACAACCACTATGAGAATCAGTATGAAGATTCCTAAAAAAACTAAAAATAGAAATTCCATTTGACCCAGCTATATCCCTTCTAGGTACCTTCCAGAAAGAGTTAAAATCACCCTAGGATAGTGATCCATGCATACCCATGTTTGTAGCAGCACAACTTATAATAGCTACATCTTGAAAACAGTGTATATGTCCATCAAAAGATAAATGGATAAGGAAAATGTGGTGTTTATACACAATGGAGTACTATTCTGTCAGAAGGAAAGATAAACTTGAGGTATTTGTAGGTAAATGAATGCAGCTTGAAAACATAATGTTAAGTGAAATAAGGTAGCCACACAGGTTTAAATATCACATGGTTTCCTATTTACCATATATATATATGGTAAATAGGAAGTAGAATAATTCCCTAAATTACTTACTCTGCTGTTTCAAAAAATTTTAATACATGTGCTAATTTGTTTCATTTATATTACTAGTTTTGTCTTACTTCAGTGAAAAGAAAGTTTTGTACTGTTATCTGTTCGGGTTTTTTTTGTTTGGTGGGGGGAAGAGAGAATCTTTTCTGTCTAGGTCTTGTTCTCTGAGTAACTACTTTGATGATGATGATACACAGTGCATTAACTATTGTTATCATCTTGATATTTAGTTATGAAATTTGATTTTATTTTCACATAAAAAATTCGGAGTATTAAGCGAATGGAACAGCTCCAAAGCAAATGTGAAGTAATGTCTTACTTGTGACATCAGTGAAAGTGACTGAGATGCCAAAGATATTGTGTCTCTTTCTTATTATCTTTCCAAATTCTATTTATATGAAAGCTAATGAGGCTCCTTGATTTAAGTCATACAAAGACTGGTCAGGATGACATTGAGAAAAGGCTGCTGATACCTGTGGATGATAATACTGAGTGTATTGTGAGAATCTCTGGAATATTTGTTTGTGTCTATTTGTGATAAGGTACAATCTAGAATCAGAAATGACAGTCCTCGATGTTGCAGCTACCCAGTTAAAATTCATACAAGATTTGACGAATCCCAGAAGGAACTGATTTCTTTGTCATCAAAGCCCATGGCAATAAGTGAAGTCATGAATGACTAATAATCTCTGGAAATGTTGCTAACTCGAGCTTTAGAGTTCTATTTGCTCTATGTGCTTTATACCTGTCCTGATGACTGGGCCTGATACTGAAAGTAACAGGCCTGCCTAGGTAACAGAACTTTGAGAAGCTTTTACATAATAGTTCTAGTATACCAATTCTTTTGTACTGCATAACAAGTTACTAACAATGTAGAGACTTCCTGCTAACTGTTGGCTGGAGTCTGCCTGCAGCGCCTAGAGGCTGCTGTGGTTCCTTGCCATAAGGGCTCTTTACATGGCTACTTACTTGATGAAGCTGGGAAGAAGAATCTTTGAATAAGTCTCCTAGCAAAATAAGTCATATATGATAATCACAGGCGTAGCATCCCATCATCTTACTGCACTGGGTAAAAGCAAGTCACCGGTCCTGACCACGGTCAATGGTAGAAGATTACGTAAAAGCATAAACTCCAAGAAATGAAGGTCAGAGGGAATCAGATTAGAGTAAAAGAAGAACTTATCACTAGATCAATAGCTTGGGATTCCCTAAATTGGAATCGCAACAGCAAAAATTCTCTTTTGCAATTGTTAGAACCACAGTTCTCCAGAAAAGAACGGATAGATAAATCCCAAGAATGAGCAAACAATAAATAAGATACATTTATAAATTTATTGCAAGGATTGATATATAAAATCCATTTGGAGATATTCAAAGTCTCCTGAGCATTCAACTCTTGCCCACATCTCACCCTCACAGTTTTATCAGCATCACACCCGTGACAGTGTAATATATGAAACAGAGACACCCTGGGAAAATTTAGTAGCTTCCCCCAACAATGAGTTAGTAGCTAGTTTGACCTTGACAGTTTGTCTTTGAGGTGGTGGGTAATTTCACATAAAATAAAAATTTTTGCAAGATTTTACTTGAGAGGTTTTCTAGCACTTCTAAAGAATCATGCTTAGAGCATCAGAGATTATTCTCATGCATTTTCCATCTGAATTTCTACCAGTACCAATTCTCCTTCTTCAGATCCCATCACTGGTGTGCTATAAAAGCCTCTTTGAACCTCCCCAGCAATATGATCTCTTGTACAATCATTCAGGCTAGAATCCTAGTGATTGTTGCCTGTTTGGCACACTCAGCTGCAGGAATTTGCTCTACTCTCTTTACCATAACCATTTGTATGAGGACCTACCTTTGTCATTGACATCTCCTTAGAGAAGTAGAGAACATGCAAAAGCTACTTAATTTTGCTGGTTGCTGGCACTGGAGTTCCTCTTGGGGAGAAGAATCTTTTTTTTTTACAAAACATTCCACAATTATGAGCTAAAAAAATAATAACAAAATTATGGACTACTTTCCAGAAAACATATATATCTCCTATCAGTGAGAATTATCCTTTCATCTCTAGATAATTGAGAAGATCTAGTACATCTAATACATTATTCTACCTGAAAGATTTTGCTTATGATAACTAGCAATATTCTCACCTGATATGTTGCTATGTCAGTCTTAAGCTATGGTCCATCTACAAACAAGATCGAGTCTAGGTTTTTTAAAATTATTGCTAATAAATTTATTCAGGGCACAGAGACTTTGTGAACAGCGGGTAAACAGTTATAAATTTCTTATGTTTCAGGTAATAGAAGAAAAGCACCATGATTTTAAAGTACCACAGTGATAAATGGCAATGCATGAGGGAAAAATAGGGTTTCATACAAGGTAAGCCTTCTCACTGAGAAGCACTGTGAGTGTTCAGGAAGCAGCGATGACTATACAGTATGAGGAGCATCATCAGATCTAAAGGAGAAGCTGAAACGCGTCGGCAGACGCCTCCATGGGCTCCGCTACTGTGGCTACTGACAAAGTGGGCGAACTGTTGCCTAGGACATATTCCAACCTCTCAGTTACAGAGGACAGAAAGTGTACAAGGTCGTTGGACAGCTAATAACTCACCAAAGATGTGTTCATATTTAATGTCCCAAAGAAGAAACTTAGTTACTGAAAACTGTGTAAAGTCTTATGGCGGAGTGGCAACTGGGAAAGTTGAGAACCCTTTGTACTTGGTGAACTGAGAGTGAAGAATCCTCTCGGTTATCTCTGGCCTAGTAAGTTTAGGGTGAACTATAATTGGTTAAGAGGTGGCGTTTACTCCCTTAGATAAATCATGTCCCAGATCGAGGCATGGTTTGTACTTTTTCTGCAAAGGGCCAGATAATAAGTATTTTAGACTTTGTGGAACATAAGCTTTACACTGCAACTATTCAGTTTAGTTGTTGTTTTGTTAAAGTAACCATGGACAATAAGTAAAGGGATGAGCATGGAATAAATTTTCCAATGAAATTTTACTCACAAAGTAGGCAACATGCTGGTTTTGGTGAGTGGCCATAGATTGCTGATATTTGTTCTAAATATTGAAGTTACTTTCATATTTTCACTTTTTTTTAATTTTAAAAAGCAAAACAGAAAAAGGATAGAAATGATACAGAATTTTTTAAAAATAGTAAGAAAGAAACACTAATTAATGTGTTGCATATCGTTGTCTTAGAAGTAGTTGTTCAGGTTACAAGATTTATGCATGAAAAAAATGATCAAGCAATCAAACAATGAAATCACAAACTGTTCTTTTTGATAAACTAATAGAGATTAGTAGCAGTTCTCTATCCTGTATATATATACATACACATACATATGTAAGTATGCCTAGATATGTGTAATCTTTTCCCTTTTTCCTTTTCGCCCTCCCCCATCCCAGTTGTTCTTTCCTTTTGAGCACTTTCTTTCTCTTTCATTATCACAATATCTATTGTACATTTTGGTGACCTCATGGCTTTACTGAGCTGAACCCTAAGTAGAAGGATAGAGTCAGTCTTGGAGCTCACCTCACTTCAGAGCATAACCAAAGGTCATCCATCTACCACACCAGAATAAAACCACAGGGGAATCTAAGCTCCTGTGGTGCTCACCGAGGATTCCTAAAACCTAAGCGTGCCTCAGTATACTTCTGAGACATAACTGTGCAGGCTGTTGATTTTCCTTGGAGAAGGCAAACAAGAATTGACCATTTTAATTTAAAAGGCACAAAAGAATGCAAAATGTAGAATGCCACTGTATCATATGTAGTTTTAGAAGGCATCTAACATATTGAAGTTGGTACTATAAGTGAAGCCCCAAGGGGCTATTTATAGGCATGAGGTCCTGATGAATTTGTATTGCCTAGCAGGGTTTTTGACTGGGAGGATAGGAATACTAAAAGGGTCAGGATACACTATTATGGGTCCTTTATTAGGTCTTCTCTAATCAATTTTGCCTTTAGTCAGCTTCTAATTTGTAAGTGTTTCATGCAAATTTTGGGAGAAATGGATTAAGATTGGTAATGAAATAGGGAAAGTGGACAATAGTGGTGAGAAGGTTTAGATTAGATATTGGTGGACTTCCAGAGTTGTCCAATGTTGGGTCCCTGTAAATATCAACAAAACAACTTGTGAATAAGATAATCCAGTTCTTCTTTAACCCAGTATGAGAGAGTACCTCCTTCCCAAAATTTTAGCAGTGTCTCAGAGGGTGGGAAGGCAAATTTGGAATATTTGTATTTGGAAACTGGTTTGAGGTGGGTCTTGCACTGTGAAGGTTCAGTTAGGATTAGATATCATGATGTAATAGTATGGGACTATAATTTAGGTTAGGAACTATAAGTAGAAGTTTCACTGTGCACTGTTTACCAATTTGCCTGAGTCTGGTGAGACTGAATACTCCCATATAACAAGTCACCTGGAGTAGATCTGTTACTTACAGGTAGGCATCATGGGACAACAGAGGACTAGGACTCATCTCAAGCCAATACCTCTGTCTTGTTTACTTTCCTTTCATTGCTGGGACAAAATATCCAATACCCAAAATGAAGGAAAAAAAGGTTTATTTAGCTCACTGTTTGTGGAAGTTTCAGTCCATAATCAGCTGGCTCCAAGGTAGGGTGGCCTGGCACCCGGGCAACACTTCAAGGCAGAAGCCAGCAAAAGCAACCAGAGCAAAAGGGAGCGGAGGGGAAGCAAGCTTCTTTGTCTCCCTTATATTGTATACAGGCCACTCCAGCCCTCTACCTCTAGGGTTAGCTTAGCACTCACAAAATCTCTGTGCCCTCCTCTTGTACAGGATGAGGATATTTACAAAGTAAGGAGCCTGGATCCTGCTGAGTCTCTTAATTAAACTTCTAAACTCTTCAAGTTGATGCAATGTATCAATCATAACAACCTTGAAGCTTAGGAAAGTTTTCTGGGGCAGACAGAGATGTGAATTGGTATGCCTCACTTGTATGACAGCTAAGGGAACTAGAAAGTAGCCCACTCTGAGTTTCATACCTGGGGAACCATTAGTTACTGGGTTAAAATGCTCAAGAGCACCCTTTTGTAGTGCAAATCGCAGCAAAGTCAGGGCTATTTTGTCTAGTCCATCCCCATTTCGGGATGCTTCATTCTCAGCTCATCTATGGCTGTTCTTGAGGACAAATGACAGAGGAGGCAGAAGTAGGTCAACCCAAGCCCATTCAGAGGATAGGCCTGTAGCCCCTTGAATGTATATCGTCCCGGAATACTAAGGTCACTTTGATGAAGACGGTGGGGTAGAAATGCAACATTAACATAGTCAGTGAGCTGTGTGGGTACAGAGGGTTTCTATTCTCATGCTTCATGCTTGCATTCCTGGCTTCATTTTCTGCTGTCATTATCCTTTAAAGGACTTGGGTCCTGCCAGGCTGCTGGGTCTACGTCTGATCTTTTACTCTTGGTAGCTGGTTCTCCACAGTTTTCCACAGGATCACTCCCCTTGCTTTCCATGTGGCCCCATCCATATTCAGTTGTTTGTTGTAACTTTGTCAATTCTTCTTGCATTTCTTTGTCTTTGACTACCTGACTAAAAATCTTCTGCCAAGCCTTGCTTGTAACTTTCTTCCAGATTCTCTAGCATGGTATAATGGATTTGAAACCTGGCTATATTATTTACCAGCTGCACTATACTCTTCTCTCTCTTCATTTATCCTTTTTTTTTTTTTTTGGTCCAGGGTGGGGACCTTTCATAATTTAATGACTCACTCCAATAGGTCTGCCTGCTTTCTGACTCATGGCCATTTCTCACTTGGTCAGCTTTTTCCCCAAAAGAGCTTTTCTGCAGAAACCAAATGTTCTGAGAAAACTTCAAGCTATAGAAAAGCCACTGTTAGTTCTTAAACTTACTAAATCCCTGGCTTCTTAAATCTGCTTACTTCAGATTTGTTGGCTTTTCCATTGAAAATCCTATCTCCTCTCTCTATGTAAAAACTATAAAACTCCCTTGTGATATTTTGTAGTTGGAGGTGAAAACATTATGTTTTCACTAGGGTGCATCTTTCTAAGAACTTCATAAGTACTGGAATTAAAAACCTCAGAAATGCTCCAAAAGGGAAATTGCACACTTGCTTTCTATTTATGCATGGGATATCTGGTTTTTTTCTACTTTTCCCACATGGATTTCACTAAACATGAAAACATTTTATCCTGTCCCCAGTATTTCCATATTGAGAAAGGAGGGCTTCAGCCTGCCAAATGTAGAGGAGAGCCAACACAGTAACTAGATAGGAGTCACTCAATTAATTGCGTGATTATGCAGCAGGCCTTCAATGTGTCCTTGAGGACTTCCTTGCTCCGTTATGCCCTCCAGTTACTTCTGCTAGAGTCTACTTTTATAAAATCTCATAAGCTCATCTCTACCTGGGTGTTCATGGAGGACACCAGATGAGAGCGTGCGCTTCTGGCAGCATTTGCACCACAGCCTTGCTCACTGATGATGGAGAGACCCCTCACCAACAGCCCTTATTTATCACAGGGGGAAATCTGGCATGTGGCTTCCACGCACGAGTCCACTCTCAGAAATTCACATCAGCCCCATCCTGGCAGGATGTGAAACTTGCTGCCCTTCAGGAGAGAAGATCTTGAGTTGAACTGGTATTTGAGGTCTAGCTGCAAGTTCCTAAATAGCATGTGAGGATCCCTGAGTTCAGGACAACTGATAAGTAATAAATACTTGAGCTAAGCAAATCATGGCAAATGCTTTCTCAGAATGTCATAGCAGCTTTTCCGTCACCCACAGTAGAAAAGTATACATCCTGTTTATGTTCTTTGATGTGAAAAATGTATGAGAATCAGTGCTGCTTTTGAAAATGCAAGGCTCCTGGTGCTCAGATCTTAGTTCCCTATCTGCCATTAATCATCTGTGTGACTTGGAACCCATCACTGTTTCCTTGATCATTCTCACCTAATTCCTCAGGTTTAAGGTTTTAATTAGAATTTTGACCTGAGAGGAGGTGTTGCTACATTCCAGGGGAGACATGTTGATTGAGATGGACTAGGGCTGCCTGGGGAGCTGGAGACAAACCCCGAGAGTCAGCATTTTCAACAGGTTTCTCAGGCAGTGTGTGAGCTTGCTGAAGCTTGACACCTTTTACAAATTTTAAATCTGCATTTTTGTTCAGACATTCAGACTTCCACATTTTCTCATAGAATGCCTCTTTTACCAGTATACATAGTCTTCTTTCCATATGAGATGCTATTTGCTTTGAACTCTATTAAGCTGATATTTTCTTTTCTTTCATGAAGGAAGCATTTTTTAAAAAATTTTATTTTACAGAGAATAAAACAAAAGAGGACAGAACAACACAGATCAGAACAGAACAATACAAGCAACACAGTACTTCACCACAAGACAACTGGATATCAATAGTAGCTACCATAATATCTCTTTCTTTGAAATAGTTGAGCATAGCTTCACACACAACAATATCAAACATAACAAAATAAAATAAAAGTATTCAAGAGAATGAAACTATTACAAGGCATTCTGAACCAAATAACAGAAGATGAACAATGGCTACTATAATATCTCATTTTCCATAAAAAAATTTGTTTATACTATCATACATATTAAAATCCAATAAGACACAACATGATAGAACTAATGGTAATAGAAGAACAAAAGCATGGTAGGACTTCAAAGCAAGGTGATATTAAATCAGCAATGACTGCCATAATGTCTTGTTTTCTTCAAAGTAACTGTCATAACATCACACATAATCAGGTCAAATAAAACAGAATAAAACCATTCCAACCAATGAATGAAAACATAACAAGACTTCAAAGTAATATAATGGGGAACCATGATTACCATAGAATCTTATGTACTCTTACCATTTCTTAGACTAGGGAGACTATACAGTATTTATACATGTGAGTTTGATTTATTTCGCTTATGAGTATGGTCTCAAGTTGCAGCCATTTATTTATAAATAAAATATGTCAATATGATCATTCTTTATAGCTGAGTAGTACTCCATTGTATAAAAGTACCATGATTTTTTTATCCATTCCTCAGTTGATGGGCACTTAGGTTGTTTCCAAGATCTGGCTTTTACAAATTATGCCCCTATAAACATGGGTGCACATATATCATTGTGGTATGAGGTTTTCAGTTCTTCTGGGAATATGCCTATAAGTGGAATAGCTGGGTCAAATGGGGTTTCCAACCCCAGCTTTTTGAGGAGTCTCCAGATTGACCTCCACAGTGGTTGTACCAGTCTACACTCCCACCAATAGTGCAGAAAAGTTCCTTTTCCCCCAAAACCTCTCCAGCATTTGTTGTTGGTAGTTTTGTTGATCCTGGCCATTCTTTCTGGAGTGAGATGGAATCTCAGTGTGGTTTTAATTTGCATTTCTTTAATGACCAATGATGATGAACATTTTTTCGTGTATTTATTTGCCATTCGTATTTCTTCATCTGAGAACTGTATGTTCATCTCGGATGCCCATTTTTGGATTGGGTCTTTGAATTTCAGGGGTCTGATTTTTTTTAATTCTTTATAAGTTCTAGACAGAGGTCCTTTGTCTGAGGGATAGTTCGCTAAGACTTTTTCCCAGTTTGTGGGTTTTCTTTTCACTATGCTGGAGATTTCTTTTGACATGCAGAAACTCTTTAGTAAGATATGATCCCAGTTATTGATTGTAGGAAGTATTTCCTGTGCAGTTTGGTTCTTGTTCACAAATTCTCTACCTACCCTATTTCTTCAAGATTTTTACCTACATTGTCTTCCAACAGATTTAGTGTTTCTATTTTAATATTTAGATCCTTGATCCATTTAGATTTTAGTTAGTACATGGTGATAGGCATGGGTCTAGTTTTAGTTTTTGGCATATGGATAACCAGTTTTTCCAGCACCATTTATTAAAGAGACTATTGTTCTTCCAGTGAACATATTTGGCCCTCTTATCAAAGATAAGGTGGTTGAGTGTGTTTGTAGTTGTGGTTTATCTTCTAGTCTATTCCACTGATCTTCAGATCTGTTTTTATTCTAGTACCATGTTGTTTTTATTATGGTAGCTTTGAAGTATAACTTCAAGTCAGGGATTGTGATGCCTCCTGTCTTGGCTTTGCTGCTTAGAATTACCTTTGCTATTCTAGGTCTCTGCTGGTTCCAGATGAATTTTAGGAGTGATTTCTCTAGTTCTATGAGGTATGTTAGTGGTATTTTCATTAGGATTGCATTGAATCTGTATAACAATTTTGGGAGAATGGTCATTTTCGCAATATTTATTCTTCCTATCCATGAACAAGCAATGTCTTTCCATTTTCTGAGATCCTCTTCAATTTCTTTTTTCAGGGTATTATAATTTTCCCTGTACAATTCTTTTACTTCTTTCATTAGATTAATTCCTAAGTATTTCATTTTTTTGGATGCTAGTGTGAAGGGTGTGGCTTCTCTTATTTCTCTCTCAGTGATTTTGTTGTTAGTGTATAGGAATGCTATTGATTTTTGAGTATTGACTTTGTATCCAGCTACATTGCTGAATTTATTTATTATATCTAGGAGTCTTTCAATGGAGTTTTGGGGGTCTTCTAGGTAGAGTATCATGTCATCTGCAAATAATGGTAGTTTAGCTTCCTCTTTTCCTATCTTTACTCCCTTTATTTCTCTCTCTTGTCTGATTGCTCTGGCTAGTATTTCTTGTACTATGTTGAATAGGAGTGGTGAAAAGGGACATCTTGTCTTGTGCCTGATTTTAAGGTAAAGGCTTTCAGTTTTTGACCATTTAATATGATACTGGCTGTTGGTTTGTCATAGATGGCCTTTATCATGTTGAGGTAGAGACCACCTATTCCAATTCTCTGTAAGGTTCTTATCATGAATGGGTGTTGGATCTTATCAAAAGCTTTTTCTGCATCTATAGAAATGATCATGTAATTCTTACTTTTGGCTCTATTGATATGGTGGATTATATTTATTGATTTACATATGTTGAACCATCCTTACATGCCTGGGATGAATCTCACTTGGTCATGGTGTATAATCTCCTTGATGATTTGCTGCATCCTGTTTGCCAATATTTTATTGAGAATTTTTGCACTTCATGGACATATACAGAGTATTCCATCCAACAACATCAGAATATACATTCTTCTCAGCAGTACATGGGACATTCTCTAAAATAGACCATATACTAACCCACAGAACATATTAAAGTAAATGCAAAAGGATTGAAATTATCTCATTTATGCTATCAGATTATAACACCATGAAACTAGAAATTAATGATAAAACAACTGCAAAAAACCCACAAACACATGGAAATTGAATAATACACTCGAGCAATCAATGGGTCACAGAGGAAATTAAAGAAGAAATTAAACAATATCTACAAGCAAACAGAAATACAAATACAACTTATCAGAATCTGTGGTATGCAGTGAAAGCAGTACTCAGAGGAAAATTTATTGCACTGAGTTCCCACATTAGGAAAACAGAATGAACACAAATAAACAACCTGATACTACACCTCAAACATCTAGAAAAAGAAGAGCAAGCCAAGCCCAAAGCCAAAAGAAGGGAGGAAATTATAAGGATCAGAGCAGAAATTAATGCTACAGAGACTAAGAAAATAATACAATGAATCAATGAATCAAAGAGTTGGTTCTTTGAAAGAATAAATAAAATTGATAAACCCCTAGCCAACCTAATTTAAAAAAAGGAAAGAAAAGACTCAAATTTATGCAATATGGAATGAAAAAGGTGAAATCACTATCGACTCTGGAAATACAGAGATCATCAACACCTATTTCGAAAACCTCTACTCTCATAGGTTTGATAACATAGAAGAAATGCACAGATTCCTAGAAACATATGAACCACCAAAGCTGGATCAAGAAGATGTAAAACTGCTGAATAACCCAATTTCTATTATTGAAATTGAAAATATAACTAAGTCCTTACCAACAAAGAAGGGCCCAAGCCCA
Organism: Hydrochoerus hydrochaeris; assembly: GCA_004027455.1. Lineage (NCBI taxonomy): Eukaryota > Metazoa > Chordata > Mammalia > Rodentia > Hydrochaeridae > Hydrochoerus > Hydrochoerus hydrochaeris. Next base: position 356,018 of record PVLA01000587.1, read on the forward strand.
GACTGATTCACTGCGGAATTCTATAAGAAATACAAAGAAGACTTAATGCCGACACTCCTCAGACTGTTCAATGAAATCAAAAGGGAAGAAATTCTCCCTAAGTCATTCCTGGAAGCAAATATTACTCTAGTACCAAAACCTGAGAAGGACCCAATTGAAAAAGAGAACTACAGGCCAATCTCCCCAAGCTGATATTTTCTAAGTTTTCTCTTGGTTAATGAAACATTGTTATATCTATTACATCTTTGTTTTCAATTTTTCTAGTTCTTTTTTCTATGAACATCAGTCTCTCCTCACCCATGATGTTGTTTTCTGTTGTTTCATTTACCTCTGCTCAGCTATGGGTAGTCTGAAAATATTGAATGGACAATTGCAGAAATAAACAATTCACAAGTTTTAAATGGCATGTCATTCTGAGTAGTTCATGAAATCTTTTGCTCCAGCCCACTTGGGACACAAATCATCTATTTTTGTTCAGTGAATCCACACTGCATATACTACGCAACCATTATCCACTTAATAGTCATTTTGGTTTATAAGATCGACTGTCACAGTGATTATGTTCAAATAACCTTTATTTTATTTGTTAATGACCCCAGATCACAAGAGTCGTAATGCTAATTCCAGCATTACTATGGGATTTTGGATAAAATCTTGGATAAAATTTTGGATAAAAGCTTTCTTTTAGGTGAAAGTACAATACAATATTTTGAGAGAGAGGCCACATTTACATAGTTTTACTACAGCACATTGTTGTCACTGTTCTACATTATTATTAACTTCTTATTATGCCTAGTTTATAAATTAAACTTTATCATAGGCATATATACGGAGGAAAAAACAGTGTATATAAGGTTCAGTACTATTTGCAGTTTCAGGCTGCTACCAGAGATCTTAGCTTGCAGCTTCTGCAGGAGAGGGGTAACTAGTACATGTGCACAGGAAGTATAGCTGTGCTTTATTTTCCCACAGTTGGACTGAGAAATTCAGAACACTTCTATTTCTTGCAACTAATGACATAACTGGACTTGTTCCTGATTTACTTTATTGTTTCAATTTCCATCCCACCAACTGCCCTTTTCTCCTGTTTTTCCTTTTCCATTTTTTCTTCCTTTCTTGTTTTCTTGTTTGTCATATTAACCACATTTTTGTTGCTGTTCTAGTAGTCTAAAAGATGAATACTGTATACTTATTCTTCTAGAAATTTCACTTAAATTTATAGCACAGAACTTAATTTATCTTATTATCTAGACACCTGAAATTATTCAGTATTTATATCAGACTCTGCTCTTACCTTTCCTGCACTAAGACAAGAAATTTAGCTCTTTCCAATGCTTTTTTTTTTTTCCTTCCAATCTACCTATCACCTTTCACAGTGATGTGATTTTATCTGTCAACTTGACTGGAGCAAGGGACACTTAGAAAACTGGTAAAACTATGTCACAGTGTGTCTGTTGAATGAGAGGACTAAGGAGATGGCATGGGGATGCCCACCAATGCAGGCGGGAATCACCCAAGCTGTTGAGAGCCCGAATAGAGAATAAAGATGAAAGAGAACACATGTGGCTCCTGTTCGAGCAGGGACATTCATCCTAACCTGCCCTCCGACACCAGCCTCCAGGGTCCTCACCCTTTAGAGCTGGCCTGGGTCAGACATCATCAATACCTTTGAACTTGGCGTGAATCACACCGCCGCTTTCTTGGTTCCGGCAGTTTGAAAGGGCAGATTGTAAGAATTTTCATTCTCCATAACTGTGTGAACCAGTTTCTAGAATGAACCTCCTCATGTATGTATTTGTCCTGTCCCTCTGCAAAACCCTACATAATATCACTAATTCCCAAGAGTCTTAGGTACAGACTATTTTTAATTTTATGTGTTAATTGTTTAGATCATTATAAAACGTACTTATTCATTTGCTCACCACTTGACAATTTCTAATTTTGCCTTTTTTTGGGAATACTTTTTCATCTTTATGGAGTATATAGTTAATTAATTTAGAGAATTATGTGATAAGTTTTGCCTGTGCCATTTTTTTATTGTGCACTCTCACTTCAGTATTAATTTGACTGGATATAAGATTCTAGAGTCAAATTTCCTTTTAGAATTCTACAAATAATATCTTTACAGGATCTGTTCTTTTGCGGTAACTTCAAAATCAATGAATCATAAAAATATGATAAAGTTATTTGGAATTTATGAACAATTCTTCCAATTAACCCTTGGATCAAAGAAGTAATCAAAACTGAAATTCTGAACTAAAACACAATATAAAGGACAACACTTCATACTAAAACTTACATCACACAGATAAGTCAAAACTTGGAGGAAACCTTAAGGCCTAAGTATTTTAATTGTTACTAAAATAAAACTAGAAACAGAGGAGGCATTCGTTAGCCAAATTGAATTTGAGAAGGGAAGGCAAAAGAAAAGCATTTAAGTCCTTGTCTTCATTGCAGGTAGTGCTTTTGTTGTTAATTTTAGTAGATAAAACTTTGAATTATTTGGAATTTATTTTGTTTGAAAGCATCAGGATGGATCTAACTTCATTTAGAAAATATGATATATTTGAAAATATCGAAATATCTAACAAGTTGGCTCAACATTTGTTTCATAATCCATATTTTCTTCTCTAATATAAAGCTCCACATTAACCACACTAGATATTCTTAAATGAACTTTGTCTAGTTTTACAGTGTTCAGCTCTGTTCTAACCATATGAATGTATGTTTCAGCATGTTTCCTGCTGTTTCAGTTACTGTAGCTTTTGACATGAGGGTATCTTTCTTTTCAAACTATGTCATTGACCCTTTGTCACTTCTTTAATCTTTTAAATGATTTACATTTTTTTCAAATGGAGAATTTGAATAGAATATAGATTAGATTAAAGAGAATTAAGATCTATATCATCCATTCCAAGAATAAGAAGTTTATTGTCTTTTAAAAAATTTTAGACTTCTGCTTTTTATTACAACAGATAGAGTTTGGACATCATAATTCCCATCCTTGGTACTGGAAAAAACCTGCACAAACTAAAAATCAAGAACACATCTTAGATCTATCAGAGAATTAAGCATGCAATGTCCCAAAACTAGAGAGAAAGGAAATACAAAGCAGCTTAGTAAAACACAAGCTATCGGAGCAAATAATTTAAAATACAATGATTAACTGGAAGCTCAGGATAAACTAGCTTGAGAGCAAAAAACTTTCCCCCAGTGCACCGAAATTTTCATGAGTCTCATCTCCAGGAGCCACAGCAGATTCCCTCTCACTGTGGGTGTCTCTCTTCTCTTCTGGTGGCCCAGAAGCCTGGGGATAGGAAAAAGCCCCTTCTACCTCCCTTTTACTATGTTCCTAATATGCTTCATAAGATAGACTGGATTTGAATGTTTAAGCACATCTTTGGATTGGTTGTTTAAAAAGACATCAATCCCCTTTCCACACTACAGGAGTGGTTCCAATAGACATAGCATTCAAACAGCACAGAAAGAGCTGGGAACCAAGCATGCAGAGCCCGGTGTTCAAAGAAGATAAACACTGATGCATTTGTTAGGAGTCCCAGAGAGCGGGACTCACTTGGAGGGTAACATAAAGGTTGGAGATTAAGCCAGAAGTAGGCTGCTAAAGAGTCCACACAGATGGTGAAGAATTTACACAACTGCGGAGTGGCCAAATGAATGAGGTAGGAATAGTCACTGTGCATTATAAATTGGTTTGAGAACTATACTTTACATAAAAATATCAAAATCAAGCAGAACTGCTGCTGGATAAAATTTTAGATTTTGGATTCTTTAAGTGATAATAAATGCTGTCCCCCCAAAACTTAAGAGATACCACTCTTAGCTAAGTATATCTGTTAGGATTTTATTTATCTATAACTACCAGAAACCCTTACCTTAGTGAATTAGAAAACGGGGAAATAATTTTTCTTACATGCAAGAGGGCTGTAGGTGGGTAAATTACTGACCGTGGCTCAGTAACTCGATGCCGTCAGGACCAGAGTCTTGCCGATTCTCTTGGTCTTTCTCTACGGTTAGAAAATGCCTCCGGCCATCACGTCCCTGGTCAAGATAGGAACAAGGGGAAAGGACTGTGCCAAACTTGTTTATCAGAGAAAGAAAAAGTCTTAAGGGAGATTGTTTTGGCAGATTTACTTAGAAAATAGAGACTTCTGGCAAGGTTTTAAGTGTTACTGCTTTATAGAGAGCTACTATCCTCGGCTGCCAAGAGTGAGGTAAAAGAGGAGTGAGAAGGGAAACAAACGAACTTGGTGCATTTCCCACCGGTCATTGCTTCTCTGCCCGTGACACTAAGAAACATGACTATTGTGTGAACAAGCCTACCTTTTGGCCACATGAGATGTTGCTAGATAAGCTGTGTGGACAAACCATGCCTAGCAGCAGTCCGACAGATGGACTCAGGGAAAGAGAATTTACCTCCCAGTTCTGTGTCAGTTTCTATCTCACTGTTTCAAGTTCTTTCCCTGGAAATTAATTTTCTTATGTGTAAAGGCTGTGTTATCTGGACCCTTTAACAGTTAGGAGGGAGCTCGATTTCCACGTTCTGAAATGTGGCACTGCCTCAGAGTCTGGGAATCATAGAGTCAGAGACTGTGGATGTCGGATTCAGGTGGCAGAACTACACACAGCACGGGGTTCACCGTGGAAACAGCTGAGATGGAGTAAGTGTCTAAGTGTGTGGGGGCAAGTGAGATGGGTAGAACATGAGGAAACAGTCAAGACATATCTGATGCAACGTACGAGCTGATGTCAGATCTGTGTCACGTGGCCACGCTCAGCTGAACAGGAGAAGGAAATATCTCGCTTGGAACTAAATGTGGTTGACCCTTCCGAAATTTGAATTTGGTTGGCAAAGATAGTGGAGGAACTGATACTTCGCGAGTAATAGTAGTTTCAAGACTACTATGACTACCTTTCTAACAAACCAACAACATATTGAGTCTGTTCTTATATTGAAGCATCCAATGTCTACCAGTTACTGAATTCACCTACAGGTACAGGGTCCTGGGTGAGGCATGGACCTTATCCAGGTCTGACATGATGCTGTCTTAATGGTCTATGACAAATGGGCCACACCATGAATTTACTACCACCCACATACCTTATGGATGAACCACCTCTTTTGAGTCTCTTCCTATCTCCCGAGTTTCACCTGTCCCAGGCACTGTCAGCCATTTGATTTTTTTGACAGCTGCCACTCTTGGTGGGAAACCGTGAAGGAGGTCACTGCTGCTCCTCACGGGTGTAACCGCGGGAGGATTCACTGCCTATCATGTAGACCTACAAGGTTCCTGAAAAGTGGTGAATGCCTTGGGCTATTGGTCAGAGGCCTATAAAGAGTAAAAATAGAAAACCAGGGTCAAATAAAGAGCATGTGTAAGCCTTTGAGAGTGGTCCTAAAGCAAATGGATGTTTCTGTCCAGTGTTAAAACCCTCAAGAATCACCTGCTGCAAAAGATGCTCTCAATCTTGAAGTTACCTTAATTCTCTTTTTCACACTTTGCACTTCCAATCCACTTGAAATCTTAACGTGTCTACCTTCAAATTGTATTTCGAACCCTCTCACATCTCAGTGCCACTCTCCTGGCCTATGCAAACATAATCTCTCCTGTCGGCTGTTGAAATAGCTTCCCAGATGGTTTTAGTGATTCCAAATTTGCTAGTTCTCATCACTGTATTCTTTAATGAGTAGACTGAGCATTATTATAAAATCCAAGTCAGATCTTGCATCCACTGTTCGGAATCCTCTGGTGGTTTCCTATTTCTTTCAAAGTAAAAGACAACAGTGTCCCAAAGATTGGGCTTCCTGTATCTGTCCGCCTCATACACTGGACTCACTCTACTCTAGCTGTTAGCGATTTTGCTGCTCCTCCAACATGCCAGCTGCCCTTCCATGCCAGGATCCCTATGGTGCTCTTTCTTTTGCTTTTCTTCCAAAGATGTCCTTAGAGCTTAATCTCTTACCTCCTTCGAATCTTAGTCAAATGCTACTTTTGCAGAGAAGGTGAGCTTGAATTTACTAAGGAAAATTTCAGTCACTGCCAATACACTAGCACTCCAGATGCTTTCCTCCATTTTTCCAGAGTTCTCAATAATTTTTAATATGATTTACTTATTTATAGTGCTTTTGTCCATCTCCCAATATGTTCTCCCATCAGAGGAGGCACTTCTTGTGTTTTGGCATTCCTGGATCCTTGGCATTCAGTTCCCCGTACAGAGTAGATGTTCAAAAATATTCATGGAGCAGGTGAGTGTACTTGAATGGGGCTCTAGGCTCTGGCATTCTTTTTCTCATTCATGCTAGCATATTGCAAGGGCCTCTTATAAACCAAACTTAGCTGGTCACAGGGAAGTTGTCAGTGAGCACAGCCGGGTTTGGGGAAGGTGTGGCCTGACAGAGAGATTTCTATACTTTATTTGAAACTTAGTGAAACATATCTATAGAATCAGGACAGCAGGCAGTGAGCGAGGAAACTGAGGCCTTCATGGGACACACCAAAGCCCCATTACAGATTCGGAGCCAATCGCAGTGTGCTTTCCCTAAACACAGCAAAGATACACTTCCTTTTGTTAAGGGAAGATAAAAACAAAAGTGATTTTTAAATTGCACAGAGGCCTGACATGTGGGTGTACATTTTAAAATTCCCCTGATGCATAATATTCTTGACTGTCTAGTTTCAGAGTTTATCCATTTCTGTCACTCGAGTGTTATGACACCATCAGGATGGCTGTGGCAGCTAAGAAAACACGTAGCATGGAAAAAGACTCAGTCACAACAAAGGCTGCCTTTCCTTATCAGCATGAACCCAAGAAACCAGTGAGCGCCCCCAAATATACATTGATGAGGACGCAGTGAGTCACTGTATGACTCACAGCTCGCAGGCCACTACAACACAGAAACATGGGGAATAATTTACTGCCCAGGCCAAAAGGACTTGAAAGAACTTTCCCACCCACCACATGAGTGATATATCAAATTAGGGATAAGGCGCCATCTCTTTCTTCTTTTTGGAGTGGATTAGCTCTCACTCTTTGTGAGTCTCCCCCAGAGACGCAAGGCCAGATAAGCCTCCGGTTTTCCTAATAATCTTCTCCCAGTAAACGATTCTATTCCTGTACCTGCCTACTTGGGCTCGTTCTGCAAACAAATCTAGTCTGCAAGAGTGCCTCAGCCCACAAAAATGTACTTCATCACTGCTCACAGCAAGATGGCTTCTTGGATCAATGTTTTATTCCTGCCCTCCCTTGACCATGACACTGAACAGACCCATAATAAACTGTCTCTGACTGAACAAGCAAGAAATTATTCTCAGGCCAAGACATTTTGTTCTTCAAAACTGTTTCTCACTTTTGCTTGTAAGAATCAAGGACCCAGAGACCACATTTAAGGGCAGAAAGATTGTGGAAATGTTCATACTTCTAGGGGAATAAAGCATTTTATTTTCAAATGCCTCAGTGGGGCTGCTGTTTTACCCACACGAACTGTTGCATAGATTGGTTTCATTGTTTCTGTTCCACTCAGAGAAGGGGTCCTGGGAAGCTGGAAGGCCCTGCTGGAGATCTCAAGGCAAGGCCTTTCTGGGAGCTGGAAGCTCCCACTTGAAGTTCTGCTCCTCCTGGGCTCTGCAAACAACCGCCCAGGCCGTCTCTGGGCTTCATTGCACTGCACAGTGAGACCAGGTCTTCTGGTGCAGGCATCTGGCTTTTCTCTCATTCACTAGGCAGCACTGTTAAAAACAAGCTCTTCCATCAACCCTTACATCCCATAGCTGCTCTGAAAGGATGCACCTCAGGGGACAGTGCTCTTCTCTCGCCAGTTTGGTTGCCCCTAGAATGCTCTCAATGGTACCCAGAGGGCCTTCTCTGTCTGGGTTCCCCAGTGCTGCTCAGGGAACATGTCACTGGAAATGAAGTACAGTGGCACAAGGCACCCAGTTCTGCCTGCTGTACGGGCTGCCCCAGTGCGTTTGCACCCCTGAGATTGTTGAACGATCTTATGAGTGAGAAGTAGCAGGAGCGGTATTTTCCTGGGGAGAAACCTAGACATTGAAAATGGGAAGGCCAGCTGCTGCTTTGAGCAGGGGATCGCTGGAGCAGAGGGCCTGTATTTCTCCCTTCGTTGAGACTCCTGTGCTGTTCTATTGCTCCTTAAATAAGCATCAGTTTAATTTTCCACTTTGTCTTGTAACTGAGCTAGACTTGAAGATACAGAGATAAATACTGCCTGAAATAGAATAAGAAGAACCAAAGAGGCTGAAGCCAGTCTACATCTGTTTAGAGTATGGGACATAAAACACAAAACAAAACAAACAATAACAACAAGCTTGCTAGAACAAAGCTCAAGTCCAAAGGGTAGAGGGGGAGAGCACGGGTCAAGAACCCAGCTGCTTGTTGGAGGCCTGTGGATCTTGTGCCTGATCAGTAGAGACACTTTCCTTTTGAGAGGTCAAATTGCACTTCATTAGGATCAGCAACGATAGACCATTTTTAAAAAAACAAATTATTAACCTCCTATTTTACTTTTTAAATTGGCAGAACTAGTTCCTAATTGGGAACATCTAATAGTTTAAATAGATTGTATTCCTTAATATGAATTAACCTACTAAGTTTTTTTCAATTCAAAAGTTTGCCACTTATGAAGTATAAGGGATTTGCCTCAGAGTAACTGAAGACGAGACATAGACAGGCATGGAGGAGACGAGAGAGGCCGTCAATTGAAAATTATTTCAGTTGGGTGATGAGTACATGATGGTTCACTGTTTTATTCTCTCTGTTCAGCCAGAAACATGCTTGGTTGTGCTTCTTCTTTTAAAAAACCAGTCCCAAGGATACCTGTCAGCAGGGAAATTTGAAAACAACTAAACTTAGTTCTACCAAAGTATTTGACATGCTTGTAACTATCTTAAGCCTTGATGTCCATGTTGGATGGTCATTATTTAGTTGCAATTATACCTCAAGGACTTCAGGAGAAAAATGTGTTGCTCTAGAAAAATGTCCAATCACTAATAAAATTTGAAATTTATTTCACCTTGCTCTATCTATAGATAAAATAAATTTCAAGTATGTAGGTATGACCACTGTTTTGGATATTAGACATTCAGTGTTTGCTTTAGAAAACAATGAACTCAGAAAACAGGATGTGCACATATGTGTGCATGGAAGGAAGGAAGGAGAGAGAAAGAGAGAGAGAGAGAGAGAGAGAGAGAGAGAGAGAGAGAGAGAGAATGTAAAATGAAACTTTAAGGAGATTCCCATTAGTTTTTCAACCAATTAGATCAAATCAGTCAAGAAAGGCATGAAAGCGGTTATCAATCACAGATAGCAGGGAGGTTCTAGATTTGCTGAAAGACCACTGCAGATAGAGCAACTAATTGTGGATTGTACTGAGTACTTTGTATGTTTGTTTGTTTGTTTGTTTGTTTGTTTTTTGAGACAGGGTCTCACTATGTAGTTGAAGCTGCCCTTAAACTCACTGTGTTGGCCGTGAATTTTCAGCACTCCTCCTGCCTCAGGCTCCCGAGTGCTAGGATTACAGGCATGAAGGGGTGAGTCTGACCCTGAGAGAAGATGAGGATTAAGCATACGGGTGTACTTGTCCCTTCCCTCAGGCGGCAATAAGGATTCTCTTTTAAAGGAATTTTTTTTTAAACCCAAAGGAAGGACAAGATTGAGGGAGGAGAAAACAAGTTCAATTTTGGAAACATGAAAGCAGATGGGGATAAATGGTATTCTTAGCACATCTGGAGAGAGGGAATCCTATGCTAACAGTGAGGAAGGCAGAAATAGACCTGGTTTGCACAGAAGACTCTTCAAAAGACCAGAGGTTGGTAGTTCTAGATCCTTCTGGTTAAGAGTCTAAGAACTCTCCGTATCTCAGATTATTTCCCACATTCTGATGAGCTTCTTGACCAAGTATATTCTCTAAAATATTCTCTAAAATACTGGAAAAAGAATATTCTCTAAAAGAGTTAAGCAAAAGGAATCTTACACTCTGTTGAGGATGAGGCACTAGGCAGAAGAAAAAGAGAGATTTACTGAATTTTGCTAATGTTCTGAGCCAGCTCTCTTCCTTTGTGTTTCAGAATATTGGCCTTAATCCTCCAGAGAAGAGGTTGAGACATTTTTTTTCCCTAGAAAATTTGATCGACTGAAAAGGAAATACCTAAAGATATTTTGGAATTTCCACATCTAAACAACCCAAGTAGACCACAATAAAGTAAACCTTAGCATAGAAAAACCATACACTTGGGGGTTTGTGAGTGTTCCCATCTTTAATATGAATGTGCAACCAGTGACCATGAGATAGAGGACACTGTCTACAAACCCAAAAGAAGTGGGGACAAAAACAACAGGGAGAAAAACAGTACAGCAATTTTTAAAAACATGTTCACAAATTCTTTGATGCTCTTGTCACATCAAAAGTTGCAATTTATTTCCTCTCTTTTACTGCATTACATTTTTAAATTAAAAAATTTACTATGTTTTATCATACCTTTTAAAGAATATTAACAAATAGAAAATTTTATGACATTTTTAGAGCATCATAATAGCGTTGTCCATTTATTTAATGGTTCCCCTATGTTTGACTTCAACTAAGTTTTCGTTTTGAATTTTAACCTCCTCCGGATGACCAAGAAAGCACAGACATTTATATTCCCCAGAATACAGAAATTTATATCACAATGTGAGGCTGTACAACTAAGTTTACTTGTTTGAAGAGCGAGCAAAGGGGAGTAGATTTTCCTGTTGGGCCATTGTCAAGAATGCAGAGTAAGAACACAGTGTACAAATACCAAGACACTTAATCTTATGGCATAGCATCTACCTATAGTTTATATATTTTTATGCTACTTTATTGACCAAAGATTTACATGTGTCCTCTTAAATTACTTATCATCAGTTTTAGAGTTATTTCAACTCAGAGTATTTTAATTCTATTACAATGTGTTAATTCTATAAACAGAAAAGTTATGGCAGATTCTTCTGATGAATTTCTAATCATAATCCAGAAACTTTAATATGGTATGAAAACAATAAATGTGTACTCTATAGTATTTAATTCTGTCACAAAATTCTCTCAGGGGAGAGATTTGAACCGTTCCCTGGAAGGCACGCATTTTACTCTCCACTTGAGTTATGGATTGCAGTCAGCCAGAGCACCTAGTGACAAATACATTTTCTATCTTTCTTGTTCCATCATTCTCCTAGATATTCTCAAATAGAAAAATCATCCTCATTTTTAATGATTACATAGAAGCTGGACTCTGGGGTAAATTAAAATTTTCCCCAGATCTCAACTATGATAGTTGCTCTTCTAGAAAAGACACTGTATATATCTAGTTAACTTTCACAGTTTGATTCATAGAATCCTGGACATTCTAGTAGATGGAACCTCAACCACAGTGTGGTTCAGAACTGTTAGCATGTGTATGAAGACACTGAGGTTAAGGGAACTGATGGGATGTGTTTTAGAACAAATGGACTAGAGGGTAAGATTGGGCTAGAAACCAGGATTTTTCTTTTTTTGTCCTCATTCCCAGTCTTTTTGGTCTTTTCTTTTCTGAAGGCTTAAAATGAACTAGATGACCTTTCAAGATTCTTTCCAACACTGGGATTCTATGAAGTAGATTATAGTTGAGGAATTTTTATAAACTTGGCCTTGTTTCATTTGTGATAAATTTCTGAAAGAATGCAATTGTTTTCTTTGAAGTTTATAAAATAACCAGAGAAATTCCATAATTAGCAATTTATTCTTGTCAATGAGCTTGGAGTATACCATTATAAGTTCCACTAGATACATGGGGTCTTGTTTGTGAAAAGACAGAGACTCACAGAAAACAGAGAACATTATTATTATTCAAGACATTATGAAAGTAATATCAGACTTCTAGATTTGCCTATTTTATAAAGCATGAATGGATAATTCCATAGGTATGGGTCTAGGTTCACAGGGAAATAGCATAACTGATTAAGGTGATGACACTGCCAATGTCATTGCAGTGTGGTTTATATTAATGATAGTCACCTAATTAGTTAACTGACATCACAGCTCTACTTACAGTTGGGAGGACAATAACTTGCATGTTCTAGTACCTCCACTGCTGATTGGGTTCCTTCTTGAACATAGATGCTAATTTTTGAAGAATTAATTTAGTCTGCAGCTGAACTGAGCCTCCAGAAGTAAAGTTTTGTACCTGGATGGGGTGCCACCAGATTGATATTCATTTTTATTATTGATTTTTATTATTGGAAGTAGGGACTTCTGAGGAAGAAAAGGACTGCTTTGCTTGGAAAGTGTTGGTACCAAGCAAGGCTGGGTATCTCACTAGTTCCTGTATTAGGTCCACTCTGCTAACTCCTGAGAGAGATGATACAAGAAGATCCACAAAACCAAAGATATGCAGCACTGTTCTTAGAAATTTTTTGACATTTTGGCATCTTCATGTGTGATTCGCAGTTGGTTTTTTCAAGCCCCTGCTCGCCAGAAATCACAGGGGAAGGAGAGGTCTGCATAGGTACAAATACTAAAGAGCTAAATTGCTTCTTGCCGGTGAGTGCCTCCCTGGGGCGTCAGCCAGGAGGAGAATCAGAGAGTGGCTCCCAAGATCCCGCCACAGCCATGCTGGAACCCAGGAGGCTGCACAAAGAAGCAATTCGCCCGCCCTCTTGGTGAGCGTCTTCCTCAGGAGTCAGCCAGGAGCAGGCCCAGTAATATTTCCTGTGAGCTACCGGTGCACGGGCTTGGAATCCAACACCCCCCACCCTTAGTAACTGGGGACAGAGATCTGAGCATCTCTTGGCAGGATGATTGTATGCAATATAGCAAATGTGGGGGGCCCTCCTCTATTTTCTCTTTGAGAGCAAGTGTTGTTTTCAGTTTCGATTCATTATGATTAATTGCTTTACTCTTTTCATTATTCTCTTTCAATTGGTTTTATAATGTTCTGTTTTTGGTTTGATTTTGCTATATCTAATTGACTAGACAACTACTGTGAAGATAATGAGATATACTATGGTGCCTATTACTGTTATCCCGGTAACCAGCCTTGAAGTTCTGTACCAAATTCTCTGCACTGTCTCAATTGGCTTTGTTCTGTTGTATTTCTACTACCTTCAAAATAAAATTTTAAAAAATTTACTAAAAAAATTGCTTCTTGAATACTAAATCAATCCACCTGGGTCTCTAAGAGAATTCAGTGGAGCATATCTAGATTGTTTTTCCAGTGGGGATGCAGGGATTCACTCTGCTTTCCAGTTGCATAGGTCCTTTCTAAGACTAGTTTATTAACAGTAGCTCTTCTCTGCCTGAGGTTATCCTTAAATAACCAAATTTTCCCGTGTCTAAAGATCTGTAGCTGTTTTGATATTCCCGAGAAGTCTCTTCTGACTAATTCCTCCACTTGTTGCTTGGGAAAGGAAAAGCAGCTTCCTTCCTTGGGGAACTCTAATCCTTATTTATATTTCTATTTTGAAGCTGAACTTAGTAAGTTCTGTTGTGTTGTCACTCACTGTAACAAAGAGAGGGACCTCATTTGCTATGGTCTTGAAGAGCAGAGTGGACAGCGGAAATTAATTGGGTGACACAGGCTGGAAGCACAGAAGCATCTCAGTGCAGTGGTTGCTAATCCCTGTCTTGGTTCCTTTACACGCTCAGGTGTTTTCTTCCTGTGTTGTGTCCTGAGGTTTCTGCCTCACGGTGTCCATGACTGTCTTGAGTTCCCTTTGGCCCTTTGGTAACGGCCTTCACCCTAACCATGAGAAGTTGATGAGTTGGCTTCAGCTACAGAATGGGAAAGGGTCTGTTGGCTGAGGAAAGTGTGAATATTGAAGCTAAAGGCAGAACTGGCTTATGGAATATTTTATCTGTTCTCTGAGTTTCTTGTCCCAGTATGTCAACAAATTTGTTTTTGCTTAAAGACTTTCCCACACGAGTGTCTGCCAAGTTCAGGCGACTGCTTTTTTAGATTGATCTTGGTTTTCTTGGAACAAGAGATTATATAATCAGCTCAGTTGGTCTCAGTGAGAAAAGTTGGGAGATTTTGTTTCCATATACGTTAGACAGGTCTGGGCATAGAAGAAAGACCTGGAAACTGGTGGCTCAGGGTGGGAGGAAAAAATACTGCAATAAATTTTCACTTGTGTCTACTTTCCTCACTCATCTGTAGGACTCTCTGGGTCATTTGGAAATGAACTTCTGGGACTACTGTGTCCCATGTTGAAATCAACTCTGCTATATTATCTGTTGATTTAAATTAGTCTAATTTATTAGAAAAGAGCCTTTAAGTTTCTAATTTCTAGATTGGTAGAGATACTGTCAATATCCGAAGCAGCTCCAAAGTGTACATATGGACTAGAGACCCTTTGCCTCAGAGGCATGAAAAACACCGCAGTGCGATAATCCCATTTTCTAGGGCATATTTAATGGGACAAAGCTATGAAATGGAAGAGACTGCCTTTGTGAAGGAAAACACTGATCGTTGTGAGCTACCGTGTATTCCTGGAGATTGGTTTATGGGCTTAGATCACAGAGCAGTAGAAGAATGAGAACCTGCAAGTTTACCTGAAGCAGAACTTTCTGTGGACTCCTGTGGCTACTGTGAGTGCTAAGAGCAGCACCAGCTCTCAAGAAGAAATAGACGCTCAGCATGCCCACAATTCAGACAGCACTGCTGGTTTAGGATTCCAGCAACATCTGCCACTATCAGCCCATGTCCTGCCCAAGTAGCAGTTGGAGGTATCCAGTAAAGACTCCTTTCCTGGCTGATTTTATGATGTAAGGCAAAGAGTTAGTCAGATGGAGACTGAGATACCCGCTGTGAGAGGCTTAGCAAGGCACCCAAAATAGACATCGTGATGATGAGACTTAATACTCAAAATTAGACTGACCACCCAGCCTGGACAGTGCCACACCTCTGTAGGCTGTTGTCTGTGGGATCTTGAGCTGGAAAACTTCCAGCATGGAAGAAGTTTTACCTGGCTCACCTGAAAGAGGAAGAAGATGACCAGGAAATGTGGTGTGTGTTTGTCCCATTTGTCCTACGGGTAAGTCCCTCCATCTCCATGGTGAAAAGTAAAGGGTAGGGCAGTAAGCCAGAATGCTCAGGAGGAGTCCATTCCTCAGAGAAAGCAGAAGAATGGAATCGATATGTTTCTTCCTCATAACAAGTTTTTGTTTTTGCATAAACACTAGAATTTTCATAATCAACAGCATCAGCAGTGAGAATATTGTGGTTTTTCCAGGCAGCTTTGAGAGATAGCAGCACAAGAATAGGGAAGACAAACCCTTAAAGGATACTGGATTCCTCGTCATTGTCCGTGTTTTTTACCTTGTACACCAGGAATTGTTCTGATTACAGTATCCCACAACAGTGACGCATGGCAGTTGTGATGCGTGGCAGGAAAAGGAAGGGTGGGAGAAAGAGAATAGAGTTCTGAAGAAATATGGAAATTCATATGCAGTCACATGTAAAAGAATGGAATTGGGTCAGTCTGAGAAAATTATTGAATACTCACAGCTCATAAAAAGCTTATATAACCTAATAGAGAAGACAAAACCAACCAATGCAAGAGAAATAGTTGCAAATATAAAATTTTATTGTGGTGAAAGTGATTTTGCTGGTGAGCAGGATTAAAGGGAAAGTTTACAAAGAAAGTGAATCTTGATCTGTGGTGGTGAGAAGACGGGGCATGTGGGAACAGTGGCCTTGGGGTGTGGGTCATATGGTGAAAACTCATAGGGACATGCTGGAAAGTCTCTCTGATATCATCCAAGGTTGAGCATTGAAATATTATGATGTTGCTGCTGCTGCTGTTGATGGAGGGAAGATAAATGTTGTGACAGACGCCCACAAAGTTTTTGGCAAGAAATAAGATTCCATTTAGTATGATGTGTTTCAAGGGAGTGACCTTTAGCATCATACAGATGTGGCATGTTTTTGGCTCATTCCTAAACTATGGAGTTTGGGATCTATACAAATGTGGAAGGCATCAGGTCAAAATGCAACCTAATATGCCTTGGCCTAAGTGAAAATTGCAGCAGCTCCCCACATACATCTCAGAAATATCAGAAACAACAACCCCAAATGCTAGGAAATGCTTTCTCCCCTCAAAAAGCAAAAGAAAATTAAGTGTTTGGTAAAGTTCACCTTTATTGCTGCTTCTCATTCTAGCCTGAAATCAAATTCACACTTCCTTTCATGCAACCAGAGAATGACTTGTGGCCTTATTCATGAAAGCCAAAGTGACAAGGGGATGCATAGGCAGGGTCCAGTGTGGCCTGCTAATTTCTACTGCACTCGCTCCAGTGAGGATGTTGGTGTGTGTATCTGGTTTTATTTTTTTAATTTTAGTTTCTTTTCCTTTACTCATCCAAGTAAAGCCTTCTGATAAATATTTCTGTAATAATTATTCTTTTTTTATAAATTTTAAAATGATTCCCCATTTGTTACAGGGTAAAATTAGTTAACCCAATATTCAAAGTGATGCTTAAAAATAACCTATTTTTTTGACATTAATTCTCTCATTTTATTGTATGCTTTTTTTTTTTTTTTTTGGTACTGAGGACCAAACTCATGACCTTGCACATGCCAGGTAGGCACTTATGCCACTGAGCTAATCTCTGGCACTGCACACATTTTTTAGTAAGCTAAACTAATTTACCTATTTCTTCTCCAGACACCGCTTTAAATTTCCCATCCACTGAGTTTTTGCTCATCCCACTCTCTCTCACCCCTCTCCTCCCTCCATCTAAATCATTTCCATAAGTATAAAATCAGCTACAATTCACATCCTGCACGAAATTCTGCCTAAAAACTGCAGTCAGGGGTTTTTCCAAAACTATCTATACCTCTCATGTGTCATTTTTCACATTTCAAGTGTATCGGTGATTTTACATTCATGCTTGCACATTTTACCCCTCCGAAAAGATTTTTGAGGACAGAAACATTTTCTCACCTTTCCTGTATCTCAAAAAATTCTTTCACATATTATATTTCAGAGAGCAGCCCAATATTTTCAGGACAGGGTAAAAGTGAGAAAATGTACTATGAGTGAGCACAATAGAGTCCATGAAGCGCTTTTGAGTGAAATGATAATGAAAACACAATAGCAAATGTTCAGAGTTGCAGTTAAAGTTCACTCAGAACTGGTCCCTAGCCTTTTTGGACCAGTTTCCTGAAAGATAATTTTTCCACAGACCAGGAGTGAGAGATGATTTGGGGATCATTCAAGTGCATTACATTTATAGTGTGTTTTATTTCTATTATTATTATTAATAGTAGTAGTAATTATACAACTCATCATAATGGTGAATTACTGGGAGCCCTGAGCTTGTTTTTCTTCAATTAGTTAGACTCATCTTAGGGTGATGGGAGACAGTGACAGCCGAAATATGTTGCCTATATCAAGTGTACCCTGAAATCTTGTTTTGGTGGCTGTCATTGCAGAAAATCTATTTCACAAAGATAGGATGATGCATTTCAAGGGAAATGAAAGCAGGCTTTTCAGTGCTGTTGTGGCAATCTCAGGATATTCTGCCTTAACTTTAATCTGGAACATATGGAGATGTGCAATGACCTCAAACATGGCTTGATATAAGGCCACCGTCATCTGCAGCCTCTTCTAGCATGGACATAGTTGATGGTTTACTCGCAAGTGGGCGGCAGGTCCATTCCTTCCCAATCTGGGAGTCCTTTTTGGTTGCGCAGTAATGCTCTAACTCTCTTCGAAGCTGTGTACCAGCTGGAAGAAAGCTGGTGCATGGCTCAATCTCTTTCAAAATCTCCACTAATGTTTGAAACTTGTCAAAAATCGCAGGGTTCGCTTATTGCCCCAAAATTCCAGTCTGGCTTTGAATGCAGGCATTTTATCTGCCAACCTGGGCACAGATGTCATTCTCCCTTGAGCTGGCAGAGGCAATTCACTGAGCAGGTTGAATATGTCACACAAATTAGCAAGTTTTGCAACCCATTCTGTATCACTGAAATAGGCCAGCAGTAGTGACTTTTTCTAAAAGAAATCTCTGGAGTGGTTCTTGTAGCTCACAAACTCTGGCTAGAAATCTACCTTTAGAAAGCTATCTCACTTCTGTTTATAAAAGAACATGTGTGCTCCGCACCCAGCTTAACAAAGCTGCATGAACAGACATCAATTAAGGACACATACCATAATCCAACCAATAATTTCAATGTCATCCTACAAAAATTGTTAAGCTCAGGTGCCACTTTTTGGCTAGCCAGTATTTTCTGTATGGTTGACACAGGGCACAGATTCACATTCACCAGTGACCTCTTTGAAAGCTTCCAGTCACGGCAACACTGACTCACAAAATAACCAATGCAATTTCCTTGATATGTATGTAATCGGTCAAAGACTGGAATAGTTCTGCAGCTGTGATGTTCTGTGCACAAATATGAAAGCTTACAAAAGTGTCCATGTAAATCCTCCTAAAAATATGTTATTCAAAGACAGGGATTGTTTCCTTTTGCAAACATCAGCAAACTAGTTAACCTGGGTTGTGTACTACAGTGATTCATTAATCTTCTGTAAAAACTGTGCCTCAGTATCCTATGTCATTTTATCAATTTGTCTAGCTATGGTGCTAGTCAAAAGAGAAACAGGTACCACTTTTTGAACAGCAGCCTCTCACAAATGTTTACGACAGAAGTCTGTAGGAGCAGGTAGAATCAATTCTTCACAAATAGTAAAGGGCTTCTTAGCTTTAGCAGTGCGGTTAACCACTAAGAATGATGCGGTTAGTGCAGGCACATTTGCAGAAATGGTAGCCTTCAGTAATTGGTTCTGTTCTTCATGTTCACATGGTTTTCTTCTGAAAAACTCCAAAGACTTATCTTTTAATTCAGAGTGCTTGGTCTCCAAGCAGTGAAGCTTTCATGGCTTTATTGGATAGCTGGTCACCATGTATTATACCAAGCAGGCTTAGAGAATGTGAACCATCTGTGAAATAAACCCATAATCTAAGTAGGACTCTTGGTATTTTTTTAAAAACGCAGATTTCTTTTTTTGTTAGCTGTGTTAGCATCTTCTGCTGTCTCATCTTCAGTGTTTTCTCTTTTGCAAAGAAACTTTCCAATGAAATCCACTTTTTACTCATTTTGGCTAGGGTTATCTTTACCAAAACTGTGACTGAGATAAGTGTGGAATGTGGGAAAGAGGCACAGATGCAAGTAATAAGTAAAATGATTGGTGGGGATATGCACAGACTAAAATAAGTGTTGTCTTTAGTTGTACAGTTGAAGTACAACTACTCAGGTGCCACTAAAGCCTGCCACCAGATGCAGCTTGTTACTTGGCACTCACTGATAGTGTTTTAAAAATTGCTAGTGCACATTTTTAGTACATAATGGTGACATTCACTGTGGCACACAACATATAGGGCTTTGAAACGGGTAGCAAACAATTGATTAATTGTCTTATCGGTGGTCTCTGTGTAGTCAAATCTTCCTGCCAGCATTAATCTGTACTTGCAGATCAGCAGACATGGATTCTTCTGAGGAGTCCACAGCCTGGATCCCCCACATGCGCAGTTCTCAGAAGGGCTCATGCTCCTGTGAGAATCTAATGCTGCCACTCCCCTGACAGGAGCAGCTCCTGTAGTGACAGGAGGCGGAGCTCAGGGGAGCAGCTCTGTAGTGACAGGAAGTGTCTCTTGTTTCCCTGCCACTCACCGCTTGCTCGGAATCAGTTCCTAACAGGCCACAGACCAGTGGCCATGGACCTATATGGCTATAGCCCAGGGGTTGGGGACCCCTGACTCGGAGGGAGCTTGTTGTCTTAAACAAATACATTAGAAAATTAAAAAGGATAATAATGGATGGGCTTCTATTTCCAGAACTTAGTAAAAGAATGATAAAGTCAAAGATAATTAAAAGAATAAAATCATGAAGATGAAAAAATAAATTAGTAAAAGAGAAAAAAAATACAGAGCTCCTGAAAGATTAAAATATTTTTATTTGAAAAAACTTAAAAAGTTGGTAAAGCCATGGCAAGTTTGATAAGGAAAAAAAAAAAAAGAAAAGAAAAAAATAGCCAAAAGGCAACATCATTATGTCTTTTATTTAGTAAAAAGATAATAATAAGGTATTATAGAAATCTTTACATCAGCAAATTTGAAAATTAAATGAAGTGGAAAGACAGTAGGTTCCTAGAAAAATTAAAAATGGCCTAAGAAAAATTAGAAAATCCTAACTGACCTTAAGTTGAATTCAAAATTTAAAACTATCCTATAACAAAGTCCAATCCAGACTATTTTGTGGATATATTACACCAAACATGAAAGAAGAAATTCTATACATCTTACACAAACCCCTCCAGAGAATACCTAAAGAGTAAAGATCCCATTTATTTCATGAGCCGAAGTAACTTTGTTTTACATTTATTTATTTTCAAATGTTGAAATAAATTTAAACCTACAGAAAAGTTACAAAGATAATATAGAAAATTAAATTTTAGTATGGAAAAATTTTATAATTTCTGTTTTGGAACAGATAGATGAGTCAACTTGTAAATTTTGATGGATGAAGAAAGGCATGAACACTCTTTTGCTCTTGAAGAAGAATAAGGTAGTGAACTTGTTTTACTGGACATCAATAAATCTGGGGTTATTTGTAAGGATGGTAATACTAAATAAGTGGAATAAAATAGAAGGCATAGATTATTATAGAGACAAACCTTACTTGAAGCTTAATTTTTAACACAGAACGATCTTATCAAATGGTGCAGGGTCAATTTTATGGCCATTGGAATAAATGGAATTAGCTCCCTAGCTCATATCAGACAGGAAAGACACTCTCAGATACTGACGGCTCTGTATGTGAAAGACAAAACAACAAAACTTCCAGAAGATAATTCAGGGCCATCTCTTTGTGTCCTTGGAGTTGGAGATTTGCTAAATAGAATACAAAAAGAATTAGCTATAAAGGAAAAACTGGTAAGTTGGATCACTTTAGCATGAAGAAATACCATTCAGCTATGGACTCCCCTAAGAGTACAATGGCAAGGCATAGAGTGGGATATAACAGGGCACATACTACGGTGGAAGTAACATGGGCACACATACTTTAGGAAGCAGTTCAACATTTTCTATGAAATGCAACACATAAATACTGGGGCTCAGAAAGTCCACTCTTAGTTATAGCCTCAACAGAAATGCTTGCCATATATATAATTCAAAATGTACATAGTACATACCACCAATAAACCAGACCTGGAAACACCTCAATTATCAGTCAGTTCTAACATGGACAAATTAATGCCATACTCTTAAAATATACGAAGTGTCCATGAAATGAGTAACTGTGGCAATGGACAACCCTATGGATGAATCTCATAGAGATATTATTGAATGGCTTCAAGCCTGGAACACATGGGGTCAAACTTCTGCCTGTATTCTTCTCATTACCTCTGACACTGTTGACACTGGTGACCTGTAGAAGTTGCTTGAGATTACACAGAATGTGAGAAGCTGAAGGAAGAATTTTAGAGGGAACTAAAAGAGCTGAAGGCCTGGCTGCTATCTCAGACCAATGGGTATGTGGGGGCAGGAGGGTGGGTGTGGGGGTAAAAGTGGGAGCAGGAGGGGTATGCAATGTGCGTGGCTGTAATCGTGCCTAGTGGCTTCCAGTGACTCTCATAACTTAATGGCCATGGTTTTATTCATGTGTTCCACACTTGAGCAAATTTCTCTTGTGTGATCAACCCTAAATGGAATCATACAGGAAATTCTGAGAAATGTAGTAGTTCATTTTGTTTTGTTTTGTTTGTTTTTTAGACAGAGTCTCACTATGTAATTCAGGCTGGACTTGAACTCAATATGTAGCCCAGGGTAGCCACATGGTTTGTACTTTGTGAAGATTCATTTAATGAAAAATTAATTTAACCTAATATACAGAGGTTTTATACATTTTTCTCTAGCTATATTATGTACTGTCATACACACAAACCAAAAAAAAGAAAAAGTTTTTTAAAAAAGAGAATGAAAGAAAGGAAAAGAGAAAAAATAAATTTTGAAGTCAAAAGGCATAGCTCTACAAATCCTGCCAATTTCTAGCTGTATGACTTTGGATAAATTATGTAATTTTATAATTAGTAACATGAAGCTAATAACCTGCCTATAGCTTTTGTGAGCATTAAATAAGGTAATTATATTAACACTATGTCTAGCATATAACAAACATATAAAAATTTGTTTTCATTATTATTCTAGATATATTACTGGATCATATGATATATTTTAATTATGAGAATATATGCATATGATGATGCATGATGATAAGAATCTTTGTCTTTGGGTATTTACCATGTTTCAGACACTGTTGTAAGCAATTTGCTCATGTGTCTATTTACTGAACTTTGTAAGAATCCTTTGAGAGTTTCTGTCACTACCTGCATCATGCAGTTAAATAAATTGAGTCTAACGAGTTAAACAACCACCCCGAAGTCACACAGCTTCTAAGTAGTAGGACTGAGGAATCACTCAGAGCACAGTTGCATAGGTAGGAATTATTTTTGAGCAGATAGAAGCCTACATGTAACCAATATATGCCAGTCAGAACCGTTTTGGTTGGGGCTTAGAGAAACCTAAATCCATCAGTTAGCTTAGGCAAAATAGGTAATCTAGGGAAGTATTATTTTGGCACATTTCACATAACTGAGGGAAATTCAAAGATGCAGTTAGGAGCACAATCAAGGGAACAAGACGTCAAAGCCCCCAAGCCTCTCTGTCTCACATATTTTGTTTCTGCTTGTCGGTGTTGCTGCCTAATTCTTGCCTACTCCAAGTATATCTTCTTCAAGTACCAGAAGCAAAAGTAAGTTGCCAACAGCTCCTGAGTCTGCCATCTTGTTTCCAATCTATGAAAGAGGTTGCCTCCTTTCCTTCTAAAACAAAAGCTTTGAATAAGGACTTCTATGTTATATCCCCCAGTCAATCTATGCCTTTGGCTAGAAAAGCAGAATCTTATTAATAGACATAATCTATATATGGGACCATTCCCAGAGAAGCAGGAAGTCATCATGAGTTATGTGGCCCCCAAGACTGATATTCACCATGGATGATATGGAACACAAAGCACATGGTCTAATTCACGGTTTGCCTTGGTGTGAAGCCTACATTTGAGGGGAAATGTCATTACTAATCTTTGTTCCAGGACTTTCATTATAATGATCATATTTCCTGGTAGACAAAGATATAAGGATCAACAGGATCAAGAGTGAAAGACAGACCGTAGATCTATCACTTTGCCGGATCATATTCTATTACAGGACATTTAATAAGCAAAGGAAGACAACAGACACCAACGAGTCAACAATCATTTTGCAAAACAGATTTCAAAAACAAATGTGACCATAAACTGCATGAAGTGTCCTTTTAAAATTATTCATATTTAATGTATCTCTGAGAATTAAGGCAGGTAGGATAACAACCTGTAACTATTCTCAGATACTTTGCCAAATTATTTTGCAAAATTGTTTATGGAACTTATAAATATTAGTCTTTAGATTGAAGGCTTTCATTGTGTGCTTAAAACAATAATTTCTTGTGAAAAGAATGTAGTTTGTGAAAAGAATGTGGGTTAAATTCAGTGTATCTGGTGAATGAAGAAAGAATGATGTCACAGTGAAGCATATTTAATTCAGGAAAAAAATTGCTTCATTTCCCAGAATATTTGCTAGGGAAAGGTGGAAAGAAAAGTGTAACAACCCACACAAAAATCTTTCTGGCTTATACTTGATATTCTATCATTGTGTCTGAAAGATGATTTATACAAAAAAACATTTAATGTAGGAAATTTATTTATAATCAAATTTTGATGATTTGAGTCAAAAAGATAAATATATAACTTAAACATTGTTCATAATTGGCCTTAGGAACTAGTCTGTAACTTAACCCAAAGGTTAGAATGGTATATATGCTATTCTGCAATGTCAAAGGTTAAAATTTATCTAGGTGACCCATTTATCACAATATGGAAAGTTACATTGCATTTTCATGGCCAAAGTGTATTTCAGAGTATTTGAATACATGGATTATCACATTCAATCTGAGACCTATTAATGGGCATTTTTTCTATCTATAATCTTTTGCTATCACAAACAATTCAGAATGCATATCGCTGTACAATTCCATTTTGTCCATATATATTTTGCAGCATAAATGATGGAAATAGAATTTATCAAAGTGTGTGTACTTTTACAAATTTAGTTGGCTCTGTTCATTACTGTCAGTGGGGGTGTAAAAAATTAATATATACTCCAGTATTGCATCCTCATATCCTATTGTCTTGGTTACTTTTTACTTGTCACTGAGACAAAATACCTGACACCCAAAATTAAGGAAGGAAAGGTTTATTTCTTACAGTTCTGGAGGTTTTGGTTCATACTCAGTTGACTCCAAGGCAAGATGGCATGGCGAGGCTACAGTTCATGGCAGCTGCAAACAGCAAGGCACTAACTGGAAAGAGAGCGGCAAGAGAGAGAGACACACACCTTCCTCCCGCCATTACTTCATATTCTGACTCCACCCCTAGGCAGGTGTAGCACTCACACCACCAATCTGAGCGCTAGACAACGAACCAATCACAAATGCTAGATTTGGTTGAGTTCATAATTCATGAGGCGTGGGGGCCACTGACATAAACCATGACACCTATTAACATACTTTATTATCAGACCTTTTCTTAATCATTGTCTTCTGCTACATAATAAAAAATGGTACCTCTGCTTGTGAGATTGTACATATTTTCCAGCTGGGGATTTAGCTCAATGGCATAAGCGCCTACCTGGCAAGCTTGAGGTTGTGAGTTCAATCCCCGGTACCAAAAAAAAAAAAAAAAAAAAAGTAAGCCTGAACATATTTTCCCCCCATTTAAGAGCCATTCACATTTATATGGTTTACACTCAACTTCTGTCCATTTTTCTCTTGGGCTCTTATATCTTGATTTGTAGGAGCTCTTTATATATTAATATTAACCTTATACAGTGAAGGATAACTAATCATAACTCCTAAAAATAAGGTAAGTTTGCCTGTTTTTTCCTGATTTTAATAGTTCTGATATGATGTTTGTTTTGATTGGTTCCTCCAAACTCAGAGGGAAAACAGCAATGAAAACACACCTTGTTCTGTTCTTTTCTTTTTCCTAAATTAAACATATCTCCTAAAACATACAGGAGATATGTTTTGTGAATTTTTAAATATGATGCCAGCTTTTGGGTGGGCATAGATGTATTTTATCACATGAAGAAAATTGACTATGCTGCAGGAAGTGACTGGTGCAACCAAAGATGTGTCTCTTTAGCCCTGGGAACCCAAGAAGACTGGACTTTCCAGTCTCATCTGCCGTTAGATCTGGCTGTTGTAGTCAGGGATTGCAAGGAGAACAACTATGTACAGGACACATGATTCAGTGTTTTAATATCTGGTTATCATAAAAGTTATATATTTTTGTTATTTCCATATCTGATCATTTCCATATCTGATCATGTAAGTGGAATGATATAGCATATCGAGCTTTGGGATTGACTTTCCAACTCAGTGTAATTCCTGTGAGATTCATCCAAGTTCTGTGCATCAGTAGTTTGTTCCTTTATTTCCTGAGTGATCTTACACTGCATGGGTGTACCCCACAGTTATAGTATTATTTATGATAGTCACCCCAAGAGTCAAATACAAAGAAAGTGCAGGAAATCTGTCTACACACTAAAGACCTAGATAAACCAGCTGAGGGCCTGAATCCCACAGCAATGTCTTCCATGAGTCCAGGTGACGACCTAGAGCCCATGACAATGCCCCCCAGGAATCCAACTGGAGGCCTAGAGCCTACAACAATGACTCATGCAACTCTGTTTCATGGATCTGTGCTGGGAAGACCCAAAGGTCAGCAGGGAAGCCAGAAAGTATGTTCCAGCAGGATAAAGGATCTGTACCAGTAAGCTGAGTGTTCTGCTCTGGAGCCAAGAAGTGATGCTCAGAATAAAGACCAGGGCTCTCTTGAAAAGTACCACAGCCATCCTCAGCCACAACGAGGTCCTGAGCTCCTCCAACAATAATGGCCAAGTTCATTTCAGGAAGCCAGCATGATGAGCTTCTAGAGATTGAACAGCACACATCTTCCTCTCCAGAGCCAGGAAGCGATGTTCAACGTTAAGGACCAGAGCTCCCCCAAGTGAACCACAGCCATTCTCAGCAACAAGGTCCCAAGCTCCTCTGACAATAATGAGAACAGCTGAGTTCATTTAAGGAAAGAAGCTCAACAAGCTCCTCGAGGAGAATCCACAGCAGCAAGAGAACCAACAGCACCAAATAATGACAAACTTCTCCCTCTCTAGATCTCCTTTTCATGCTGGCAACACTCCTCAGGTGGGCCGCCCATGCTCAGCACCATGCTGATTCTGTTCAGCTGGTGTTTAAGTTGGCCACCAGTTTTCAGTCCACCACACTGGCCATGATGCTGTATTCTCTCCAAGGGACTCTAAGCAAAAGCAGTGCATGGCTAGTTCTGCCTGTTCCACACCCTTATACACTCTCCATATTATTATGAATCAAACCCTTGATATCATATTTCACTCATAAGTATTTCAACATATGTCCCTCAAGTATCTAAATTTAAAAAGAAACTATAAAGACATTATCACTGCTAAAAATAATATTATCAAGCACTCAGTGTTTCAATTTCTGGTTATCATAAAAGTTATATATTTTTGCCATTTCCATATCTGATCATTTCCATATCTGATCATGTAAGTGGAATGATATAGTATACTGAGCTTTGGGATTGACTTTCCAATTCAGTGTAATTCCTGTGAGATTCATCCAAGTTCTGTGTATCAGTAGCTTGTTCCTTTATTTCCTGAGTGGTCTTCCACTGCATGGGTGTACCCCACAGTTAAACCACTTAGCCAAAGGTCAGCATGTGTGTTTTTTCAGTTTTGGTCTGTTACAAATAAAGCTCCTATGAATGTTTTTCACTGCCTTTCTTATGAACATAAATTTCCATTTCCATGGGATAAATTCAGGAGTGCAGTTGCTGCATCCTCAAGCTGCATTGTTAGATCCAATTTTTACCTTTTAATTGGTTTATCTTTATTATTTACAGTTAAGGTAGTTATTGATATGTTAAGACTAAGTCTGCCATTTGTTACCTGTTTGCCATTTGTTTCTTCGTCTCTTATTTCTGTTTCTCTTTTCTTTCCTTTCAACTGGTTACTTGGATGTTTTTCTAGGATTCCATTTTGATTTATTTATAGAGTTTTTAAATATATTTATTTGTTTATATTTCTCTGTGGTTGTTTTGGATGTTGTAGTATTCATAGGTGACACTGCATTCTACCACTTTGGGGAAAGTATGGAGATCTTATTCTTATTTTGGTTCCTTTACCTTCTTCATAATACTGTAAGTGCCATGGTATCGTGATGCTTGTCCTAAAACTCATGGGAAGGATCATCTCTTGCATGTGTCTGTATTTCTGCTCTTCTCATGGTTCTTTCTTCCTTTATGATGCTGCAAGTTTTTTTTTATCATTTCCATCCTGATAGGAGAATATTTTTCAGAATATCAGGTCTGCCAGCATCAAATTCCATTAGTTTGTCTTCATTTAAAGATTATTTCTGCATTATTTTTATCTTCATATGAAAATGTCTATTTTCTGCTTCATTTCCTTTTGGCTTCTATGGTTAGTTGATAAATCTATCATCATGTAAATGTTTCCCCAATAGGTAAGACATAGGTTCTCTTTGAACACTTGTAGATATTTTCTTTGACTTTGTTTTAAAAATTTAGTTAAACCCATCAACTGAGAGATGGATAAAAAAAGATGTGGTATTTTTATACAATGGAATACTACTCTGCCATAAAGAATGATAAATCTGAGGCTCTTATAGGTAAATGGATGCAATTAGAACCATACTCATAAGTGAAATAAATTAGACTGGCATGTGTAAACATCATATTGTCTTGCTAATGTAAGAAACTGAAAGAATAAATAAAATCCAAAAGTTACAGTAGATATAGGAAAAGGGAAAAAAGCTGCCCAAAGGGAAATTATATTGTTGATCAATTTTGCATGCCTGTATCTGGTAACCTGAGCAACTATTTCGAAATAACAATATGCAATATAACAACCATTGTTAAGTTCCTACCATCTTGGTTTGAAATCTTATATTGCTGTTTTTTGTTGTTGTTATCATTTTGCCTTTATTATTGTTGTTTTGTTTTTTATTTTTCTGTGTTTTTTCTCTTTAAAATAAATGAATAAATAAATAAATTAGTTAAGGCATATATGGACAGGGACTTCTTTATTTTATTTTCAGTTTGTTTACCTTCTTGAGTCTATAGGTCTACGACTTCCACCAAATTATGAAGCTTCCAAAAGTCCAGTGATATATGAAAATTTGCAGAGTTCTGCAGACCTTACCACAATCCAATGATCCATTTGTGTCACCCCCAAAAATATTCCTTGTAGCCATTTGCATCCACTCCCTCCTTGTGTGTCTAAAAAGCCATGATTCTAATTTCCATCTCTATAGACTTTCCTTTCCTGACTATTTTATAAAGGTGACATCAAATAATGTGCACCCTATTGTGCCTGGTTTCCTTTACTTGACATGTTCATTCATGTTTCTTCCATGTTGTAGCATGTGTCAGTGTTTCATTCTGTTTCTATGGCTGAATAATTTTTCATTATCTGGGTATAACATCTTTTTTATTTTAAAGAAAAAAAATGGTACAAAATTTCACAATGAGATTGTAAGAGAGTAACAATGGTTAGTACATTGTGTACTGTTATCTTCAGGGTAGTTGCTCATTATGAGACATCTCATTATAAGATACAGGCATGAAAAACTGATCAAACAATATAGGCACAACGGGCTGGGGATTTAGCTCAGCAGCATAAGCGCCTGCCTTGCAAGTATGTGGTTGTGAGTTTGATCCCCAACAATATAGGCACAAACCTTTCTTTTCAATGAGCTAATGGCAATTAGTAGTGTAACTATCTTAACTATTTTGTGTATATATATTTATTTTTCCTTTTCCCTTTTTTCTTTTCTTCTCTCTCCATCCCTGCTTCTTTTTCCTTTTGAACAGTTTCTTCCCATTTCATAATATCTATTATACATTTTAAATCTTATTTACTTTTTCAGCTTCTTACACTAGGGAGACAATATGATGTTTACCTATACAAGTCTGATTTATTTCACTAATGAGTATGGGCATTTGAGTTATTTCCAAGATTTAGCTATTACAAATTGTGTTGCTATAAACATGGATGCACATATATCACTGTGGTATGATGTTGTCAATTCTTCTGGGGAAATACCCAGAAGGGGAATAGCTGACTTAAATAGGACCTCTAATCTCAGTTTTTTGAGGAATCTCCATGCT
This sequence comes from Hydrochoerus hydrochaeris, assembly GCA_004027455.1. Classification (NCBI taxonomy): domain Eukaryota; kingdom Metazoa; phylum Chordata; class Mammalia; order Rodentia; family Hydrochaeridae; genus Hydrochoerus; species Hydrochoerus hydrochaeris. Next base: position 385,432 of record PVLA01000587.1, read on the forward strand.
GATTTCCATAGTGGTTGCACCAGTCTGTATTCCAACTACCAGTGGAGGAGGGCTCCTTTTCCCCCACAGCCCTCCAGCATTTGTTATTGCTTTATTTCTTGATGATAGCAATTCGTACTTGGGCAGAATGAAATCTCAATGTTGTTTTAATTTGCATTTCTCAAATGATGTTGAATATATTTTCATACATTTATTTGCCATTTGTATATCTTCATCTGAGAAGTTGTATTCATCTCAGATGCTGAGTTTTGGATTGGGTTTTTTTAATTTGTGGGGGTCTGAGGTTGTTTTATTTCTTTATATGTTCTTGATAGAAGTCCTTTGTCTAAGGGACAGTTGGGTAGAATTTTTTCTCACAACTTGTAATATAATTTCAATTCAGGGATTGTGATGCCTCCTGCCTTGCCTTTGTAGCCCAGCATTGCCTTTGATAGTCTAGGGCTCTTCTTCTTCCAGATGAACTTTGAGAATGTTTTTTATAGTTCTGTGAGATATTTTAATAGTGCTTTGATCAGGATTGCATTAAATCTGTGTAGCAATTTTGGAAATAGGGCTATTTTCACTATGTTGGTTCTTCCTATCCATGAGCAAGGGATATTTTCCATTTTCTCTTTTATTTATTCATTCATTGCTTGATGAGCATTTGGGTTATCACCATTTTTGGTTATTATGAACTATGTTACTATGAACATTTGGATACAAGCCTTTTTGTGAACTTATTTTTTTTAACTCAAGTGGGTGTGAAATTACAGGGTAATATGTCAAGTTTTGTATAGTTTTGTAAGAAACTGCCAAACTTTCGCTTTCTCTGTTATGTATTTGTGTAATTTTAGTATCAAGGTAATACTAGCCTCTTAGAATAGGTTGGGAAATATTTCTTTCTCTATTTTCTGGAGAAATGTGTGAAGTATTGTTATTAATTCTTTCTTAAATGCTTGCTGGAATTCACCAGTGCTGACATCTGGGCTTTGACTTTTCTTTGTGTAAAAATTTTCGTTACTATTTCATTTTCTTTACTTTCTATTAACTGAATGAGCTTTTCTCCTTTTTCTCAAGACACCATGTTAAGTCAGCTGTCACTGTGTCGAGATACGGAAAATAAGCGATGGGAAGAGAGAAAAGGTTCGTCTTGGCTCACGGTTTTTGGAGGCTCCCATCCCTAGTCAGTTGGCCTGTTACTTTGGGGCTTGTCGTGAGGCAGAGCATCATGGTGAGAACATGTGATAAAGGAAGTTGTTTACTTCATGGCTACTGGGAAGTAAAACAGAAAGACAAGAAAGCGGCAGGGAACTGCCATCCCTGTCAAGACCACATTCCCAAGATCAAATATCCTCCCACCACATCCCAGTTTCCAAAAGTTCTACTTCCTCTCAGGAGTGTCCCGGGCTGGTGCACAGGCTCTCACTATATGGGCCTTTAGGGACACCTATTCAACCACAGCAAAGAATGTTAGCAAGTTTATCTTTTTAGGAATTTCTCTACCAAAATTGTCTAACTTTGTGGCATATAGTTACTCATAGTATTATAATTCTTTTAACGTTACCAGTGATGATCCCTTTTCTTCACTGATTTTTTTTTCAATTTGTGTTATAGTTTTTCTTTCATTGTAGCTAAAATCTTGCCACTTTTGTTGACATTTTAACAAAATGTGTATTACAGGCCACCAAGAATACATGAAAGCTTATCAAGGCTTGCTATAGCTCTCCTCTCTCCAGAATCTGTTAATTTCTGGTCTGTCTCCTTGTCTGTTTTTTACCCCAGCCAGTATTGTGAACTCAGGTCAGCTGTCTGTGGGGACCTTCCCTGGATGCCTGCCTCATAAATAACTGTAGTCATCAACGTCCTGGGCATGGAGGGGAGGAGAATGAGAGAAGCTTCAGGTTCCAACCTTGGTTCACTAATTTTTCTTGTGTAAACTCTTCTTAATTTGTTGTATGCCCTTGGACAGTTTCCAAAGCCTTACAGAGATCTTTTGTTTTTTAAGTTTTGCCCAGCTTTTTCATTGCTTTCTGGGGAGAATGTTTGCCAAACTCTTCACTTAGCCTTTCTAAAGTCACGATGTAACCTTTCTGGGCTTTATGATATAGCATGAAAGATATACACTGGATTTGTATTCTATTTGTTCTCATGCCTTCTTTGGAAATGGCAATTGGATATAGTTTGGAGCTCTATTTACTGCTTTACATTATTTTATCTCATGTAATTTTCTTCTGTTTGCCATTTGCTTTTGGTTCTGAGAGAATTTCTAGAAAATCACATTATAGATTTGATTTCTAGTTTTTAGTTTCTCCAAGGATGGCTTTGATTCTGTTGGTTCTTTTTTTAAAAAGTATACCTTGATATTATTCTCTTTCCTCTTTATTTTACTTTCTTCTCATGTGGTTGCCCATTCAACCTTACCTCCCTTTTCTATTCAACTCTTCCCTCCCTCTGTCTTTCTGATCATGGTTTATGGCAGTGACTTTTCTTTTATTTAAAGAGAAAAAAAAGCAAAACAGAAAAAGGGGTACTCAATAGTACAGCCCATTTTGTTCACATTAGCTGTTCTTTCAATCACGTAGAGGAAAATGGAAGGAAATATCAAACTTTTAAAAACAGAATATTGAATAAAGCAGTACCATTAATCAAAACTGAGCAAAACAGTGATAAAAATATTTGCCTTCAAAGAGATGGTAGCAGGAAATCCCCCTTATTGCCGCGCTGTATACATTCATCCTCCAAAAAGATACTCAGACCGCTGGTGCCAACTTGCTAATGGAGGCGGGGAGGATATGGATCAATGTCTGATTCTTAGCCCGTGCACTGGCAGGGCCACAGCTCACCAGGGTGGCGAGTAGGCCACCTGTTCTCCCAGCACCCAAAGTTCCAACATGATGCAGAGCTCAGGAATCACTGATAGTTCTCACCCTGGTGAGCCACTGGCTTGCCAGGCCCCCAGTTGCTCACCAGGGTGGTGAGTAGGCCACCTGTTTTCCCAGTGCCCTAAGTTCCAACATGATGCAGAGCTCAGGAATTGCTGATAGTTCCTGCCCTGGTGCGCCGGCAGCTTGCCAGGCCCCCAGCTGCTTACCAGGGCAGCCAGTAGGCTGTCTGTTCTCCCAGCGCCCAAAGTTCCAACATGATCTGGCAGTGACTTTTTACACTCTATTAAGGATACCAAATAATTTTAAACAGTTATTTATGTTATATTGCACATAAGTTTCTAATAAATCTTTATCCTTAGACTCTTGGTGGTGCTACTTTCATGCCATTGCTCTTAATACTTGCCACTTTGTTTTGCTGCTGATTCAGCCCTTACTCAGAGGAGACTATTAAAGCTCTTCATTTATGAGGAATAAAATATGTGGATTTTCCTATCTTTGACTGCTGTGTATCATCTGCATGCTGCTTTCCTGAGTCACAGTGTACAGGCAGCTTTTAAGAGTCTGACCAAATTTCCAGTTTCAATCAAGCATTCTGTGACAATTTTGCATTATTTAGGTGACATCCTTTCCTATTCCATTTTCCTGCTTTTTCTGTTCTTTAGTTGTTCCTCGATGCTCAGAAATGACAGTCTATGAAAACTCATAGTCTTCATAGTAAAAAGCTACAGAAATTTTCCTATTTTTAGAAGCACTAACATTAACTTATTTTCCTGGAAGTTGTGTTATCTGAGTGAATATAGAAAGATGAGAAGCCTAAAGAGATGCAGAGTATTTCTCTGGCTGCCTCAGGAATCTGGATCTATGTAGTAAAGAAATGATTATAGAATTTTTTAAGTTCATTCTGAATGAAGGCCCCAAATCACCAAATAGGGAAGGAACACCCATGGCATGTATTCTTATTTCTTTTTGAGTCATTCTCTTTTTTTAATGACCTGTCTGTTTATGTTTTTGCTTAATAAGTGGTGGGGGTGTGGGCTTGTGCCCTGATTCTCAATTTGATGTTTATTTTTTCCTGTATGCTTTCATGATTAAGGTGCCCACCCTGTTTATCACCAGGAACTTATATGTTTCCTTTTTTGATGCCATGTTGTGAAATACTTTGTCACTTATCCAACTACAGTTTTAAGGAATAACTTCTCCTATTAGTTAATTCATCAAAATCATGCATGGTATCAGCTAAAGCTTCAGATATACATGAGATAACCAGAGTTATTCAAGGAGCTGATAAAACTCAAAATCACATCACAGCTTTGGTAGCAAACATAAAATTACTTTGAGCTTGTTGAAACAGTGATATTTCATCCAAACACCCAACTCTTAACCTGTGAAGGTCTGAGGCTCTGGAGGCCTCATGGTTAGGAACTGCTGCCTTCTCAAGGTTTTTAAGTGGCAGAAACTGGGCAGAGGCTGCATTGCTCAGCATGGAAAGGTACCAGGTTCCCTGGCTTTCAACCAGATCAGTACGTTCAGGGCATTGTATTGGGCAGAGAATTGCAGATTGTTAGCCTTCGATGGAAAACAACATCATGACTTCACTTTTAGTTCACCGCTTACATGTGTGTATACGTATTTGTGTACATATGTATATGTTTATGTGGATATTCTTTATTATATATGTATATGTGTGTACATACACATATGGGTATGCAAGCCCATACATGGACACACAGGAGCTCTAAACTATTTTCAGTAAAACCTGTATCAATGCAGAGGTACTCATGAGTGCCTTTAATAAAAAAGTCACTATGTGTTATGCGATAACATTGAACAGACTCCAGACAGCCTCTTATCTTAGATATACAGTAACGTAGCATAACTCAAGCCTGGAGGAGAAGTTAAAGCATTAGGTAACAGTAGCAACAGTAGCATGTTAGTGGGGTAATAACTCTCCTGGAGGATAACCCAGGATGGATTTTATTGAATTCAGTTTACTTAGCTAGGATAAACCCAGATAGGCATCACATTTACAAGAAGGTGCTAGCAAGAGGGCACGTTATTACAAGCACATTTAGAAGATAAGCAATAGAAAATTGAATAAAATCAGAGATCAGGAAGGAAGCATAAGTGGTTCCTGCTTGTGCTTCTTGCCACGAACAGGTCTATACCTAATCTGACTGAGAAAAATAACAGTTGCTTTCTCAGACATCTGCAGGGAGAAAGGGTATGGAAGCCCTCTTAGGAATTTGCAGGGTAACCCCTCCTGACAAGCTTGCTATATGTCTAAAGTTCCTCTTTTTGAAATTTAAGTGAATTTTCTTTGTTTCTAAGATTCTTGAAGATTTAGAATAATTATATAGTGTCACTTCATAATAATTTGTTTTAAAATGTTACACATGTGGCTGGACGTGGTGGTACATGCCTATAATCCCAGCACTCAGGAGGCTGAGACAGGAGGATCGTGGTGAGGGTGAGACCAGCCTGGACTACAAAGTAAACTCCAGGCCAGCCTGAAATGCACAGCAAGACCCTGTCTCAAAAAGACCAAAAAAAAATTTTTTTTAAATGTAATGATTGTGGCCATCTCTTAGTTTCTTCAGCTTTTCAAACCAATTAATGGTGTCTGCTTTGTTGTTTTCCTTCATTTTCCTTCCAGATTTAAGTCTGACAGATGTTTGTTCACGTGCTTATTCTATACGTGAAGCATTATCCTCAGCACTCAGAGGTGGAGAGATGGGTGGACTCTCCCCTCTGCCCCAAGTAATTCCAGAGTCTGGTAGTCTTCACCAAACTTTCTCCAAGAGACAAAGCTTTGTCCATCAACCATCTAGCTAGTGAAGACTCTTGCTTGACACCCTAGTTGGTGATCTTGGTCCCAAAGGAATCCTTTATGACAGAAGAGTACAACTCAGCTGAGTTACATTTGAAGGAAAATGTTGGGCGTTTAGACCTATTTTTCATTTATTGATAAATATTGGTCGAGAGAGGACATGCCCTTCTCTCCAGACAGTATGTTGTAACAATGCGCTATTCTCATAGTTTGCTGAGTGGCCTCTATTATCAGTGGGTTCTGAGACCAACACAAGACCATCCCTAGGAGACCATCACTACCACCCTGCGCCCTGCAGCTCCCTCCTTACAGAACCATGGACTCAAAGTGCTTCTCGGTGCTTACCCAGTGCTTCCAGCTTGCAGACCTGGTTTCTGTGTGTGTGTGTGTGTGTGTGTGTGTGTGTATGCACACGTGCACAAAGGGATAGAAATGATGATTATTTGCAAAAATGGGGGGGTTATGATATATCAACAGATAAAATTTTGTTTCTGGCAAAATTGTACTTACAAATTTTTTCTCTGTCTTCTCTCAAATGACTTGGCTTCTCTTTTCTAAAAAAGTCCTCTCATTCATAGAACTTGATTTGGAAGTTCATTTCTAGAAAAAACAAGTCTACTTGCATAGTCTCTGATTCCTTTGAGTAATTCATCTTTTATTTTGTCCCTTTAAACTTTTCTTTCCCTAAATATCATGACTTTATATTGGAAAATATTCATTGAAAGTCTACTCTGTGAAGGGTGCGTTTGGTGGTGTGGGAAGACAGGCAATAAATGTTTAAGGTTTGCTGCCTTAAAGGCCTTAAAAGAAAGAGACACACACATAAATAACTGCGACATGGGGCAGACCCAGTGAACTACTTATGTTAAGAGAAAAAGTTGTGTCAAGAATAGAGCTATCCAAGGGAGTTTAAGGGAGCAGGTCATTTATTTTACTTTTTCAAAATCTCTCTTTCCTTTACATTTGACAAGATCAAACTGGTGGCTTGCGTCTACTAGATTGTCCATTCAGTTTTTTATATATTAAAAGTTTTATTATGGAAAATTCCCAACGCATATAAAATGAACAGAACATCATTTCTCCCCCCTCCCCCTCCCTCCCTCTGCCAAAATTGGGGGGTAAAAAGAAACATGAGGGAACTTTCCAATGAGTTGTCCATTCACTCATATTTTCAATTAATTTATTTTCACTCTCACAGAAAAGGACACTACAGAAAAGTATATACCTCAAAGATATTCCAGAATCCCACCTCAGTCCCTGGCCAACTATTAATTTTTAAGGAGAAGCTGATTAATAGCTGCCAACAGTCTCAGCATGTGGGATTGTGTGCTTGTTGTCTGGCGCTGGGGGCAGGCTGGGGCTGGGAAGAGAATATTCTCATGCATCTCTTATTTTTGTTCTGAAGGTTAAAACGCATATCTGGTGTGGCATTTACTTCTTAAATAGAGAAGTTAAGAGTGAGTCCTGGGAAAAAAACATAAACTAAGCTCTGGAAGCCTCCAGAACATAACTACCACATAAACGCCTCTGCCAAGTCAGTCACCTTTCAGTGACCGCAGTGTAGCCGTGGCCGTGCTCCAGGCGGTGGTATGCGGTATGCACTCAAGATGTTAAGGTGCTAGAGACATTTCCTCCTTCAGCGTGAGCCAGGGTGGACCCAGCGTCTCTGAAAGGTAAATACAAACCCCTCTCTCTCCCACGCAAGAGAGTTCTCCACTGTTTACAGTGCGTCGCCTTTGTCTGCACTACCGCACATACTTCGCATTTTCTTAAAGGTAATGGGCTACCTGCCAGTGACATTTCACAGCTCCCAAGCTGCCGCTTCTTGGGGAATATAATTCCTCATTTGCTCCACCCTTTCCCTTTGAGTTTTACATTTCATCCTTGCTCTGTGCAATGCACCGATTGACACAAATGTAGGCAACTCCTCATTTGTCCTTCCTTTGATGACCTTGAAGCTCTTCATCTGCCAGCCCAGCACCACCCAGAGGAATGAGGGGCACAGGACATGCTTTAGTGCTGGTGCTGGGCTAGACACTGTGTTCTTTTATATTTTTCTCCCTCCTCCTCCAACATTCCTTATGCTGTTCCTTTTCCACCTTAAAAAAAAAGAATCTCAGGATATGAATAGCTTAAAATGAACTAACCTGGTTATTGTTGTTACAGGAAAACCGTTCAGAATACAAGCAGTAATCTGCTTCCATCTACTACAGTCTCTTACACAATAACTGATCTTTTATCGCTCCTCTCCTCCACTTGGCGAATGAAGTACCTACCTTCTTGTTTCCACCCTATTATGCACTCTTGAAAAGAAGCCATGAGAGCTTCCTTTTATTTTGTTTTTGGTTTTGTTTTGTTTTGGTTTGTTTGTTGGCTTAGTTCTGGGTCTCAGCACAGGGCAAGTGACCGGAGGGCACTTTGGCTAGTAATTGCTACAGAGAGAGCCCTAATGTATTGTATGTGGGGTGTGTCACTTTCCCCCTGCATTTTGGTGAGAGGATTCTGTGGAAAGCTGTGCAGATTGCTTATGAGGCATGGACATGGTAAGGTTGACCTACCAAAGTGTAACGAGGTATTAGATGGGTAGGTAGCTTTTCGTTCAAGATATATGAAAAGATAGGAAAACCAGCTACTGGAACCCTGCCGTCAACACACTGTGTCCTGAGTTCTAAATGCAACCCCTCACTGCACCAGGAAGGTACCGAAGATGCTGCATGCTGTTCTGAGCATCACTTTTCTTATTTGTGGAAATAATTACAGCTTTTTCTATTTCCCTATACCTTTGACTTCAGAAATACCTCTGGAATTCCCAGATCAAAGCCTTGTTAAAAGTTTAAGTAGTCTGGGTGTGATGGCTCACACCTGTGACCCTAACACATCTCAGTCTCAGCTGTGGCAGGTGGATCATCAGGAGTTCGAGGCCAGCCTGGGTTCCATAGTGAGTTCACTGCATAGTGGGACCCTGTCTCAAAAAACAAATAAATAAAAATATAAATAAATAAATTATCAAAAGTGCAATTAAGTTATTAAAAGTGATTTTGGAAAGAGGCTTTAGAAACACAGAGACAAATACATTGGATATTTTAAATTTGCAAAATGAAGCCACTGCTTTGCAATGCAAGCTTTTCTTGGGCAAACCCGAAGTTGCTGGTAAACTCCAAAGGAGATCCTGATTCATGAGGGAAATAGAAAAAGCAGAGCATTTTACAGTATTTGAATAGACATTGTAATATTTTTCATCTGTCCTTGACTTAATATTCTGGGCTAGGCCTTACTAGTTTTAGTACGGCTATTTTTAATTGTTAGTAAAATCTCAATACTCTTGCTCCCAATAAGGATTTAGAAGCATTTTAGCAAATGCTAAATTATCCACTGGATGATGCAGTCCTCAGGTCATTTCAGTCCAGCCTTTTAAGGTCCCTGCTGCAGGCAATGCACAGAGGTGGGTGTGGTGGGGATACAAGCACCACTGAGAAACCAGGGCTTTCCTCCCGGAGCCTGGGGACTACTGGGAATGCAAGATAGGAAGACAGCGTTTTAATCCAAGTCATTGCGAAGGTACAAATACAGCATGTGAGTTCTATTTATGGTCACCTAGGAAACATAAAAACATAAATACTGACTTGGAAATTAACATTTCTCCCGGATCAAGGTTCAGTTCTCTTTCTGTGTCAGCCGAGAGTCCGCAAGCTTTTCTCTCCTGGTCCCTTGCCCATAGCAGGCACTCGGGTTACTTTATTAGGATTAACAACAGTTCTCGAGAGCCAGACAGGAGGACTGGGGTTTACTTTTTCTCTAGCATCAGTGAAAAATCCATGAGGAAGTTTGACTGCAGCAAAGCACTTTTTAGTCACTTTTGCGGTTTGAGTTTTTGAATCTTATCTACAAGAGCATTTCAGAGTTAAATGCTTTGATGAAGAGGCTACAGATCTTCAGAAATAAAAGAACCGTAAGAAAAGTGATCCATTTCCATTTTCTTCTCCATCTCACGAGTACTATTCAGAGGTCACGTGGTTGCACCGCGCATTATCTGCAGTGTAGCCTGGAGGGTGAGGTTCCTCCGGGTCCTTTGCCTCCCTCGTCCCTGCACAGGAAAATCAAATCACAAAATTCTGTCAGTTGGCAGAAAACTCGCATAGATGGAGAGGGTTCTCAATCTAAATCTACCTATAAAACAATACCGTTCTTGGAAACCTTTACTGTTCTCTATTATCAGTATTTATTTAATACGGATACTACATCTATTCATTCACAAATTTAAAAAATGCATTGCAACCTAATAGGCACTACAAAGTAAACATTTAAAAACAACAAAGCTTTCCCCTAAATCAAAGGAATAAGTCAGCAGATATACAGAATCAAGCACTCTTCATTCTGGAGGATGGATTTAATTTTCAATTTCTTAACAGATGAAATAAAATTATAAACATCAAAGACTATGGTATTTCCACCATCTTCCCTACTGACTTTGAATTGGGTTCCCACTTAGTGGAACACACAAAAAAAGAGAGAAGCAAGTCTTTTTTAATACATAGTTTGGATTGTCCTCCATGTTCATTTGAATAAATTATTACAGTTTTATAAATACACAAGAACAATTATTCCTCAGCACTCGTGTTGGATGACTTGGAAGGGTCATGGAGACAGGATGTTCCGGAACCTACAGCGTGCATTGAAAGTGCTTCTTTTTTGGGGCAAAGGGGTCTTTTCCTAATTATTTTTAGAATACCTACTCTTCCCCCCACCCCCACCCCCAGAAGAGCATCAGTGCTAGCAATCTTCAGGCATGAAATTGGGAGAAATGGGACTATTAATAATAACAATTTGAATTATTATGAGAACTCGGTCAAAACACATACTGGTTATGAAGATGCATTGCGAACGCTATGGAAGTTTAAGGCAATGACTACAGCAGCCCTTGACTCTTTCCTCTGTTTACCTAAGGGTTACACAGGTTTTGTTTACGATTTCAACATCACAGTCCTTTCATCTGAAGCACAAAGCATTGTTCAGCCACTTCAGATGAAATAATAATCCCTGCAGCTCTGAATTTCCCTGGCCTCTCCCTGCTTAGGCTCTGTTCTGGGATTGGGTCAGAGGTGCTGTGTAGGGATCCAGCCTTTGTTCTTGGTGCTTACCTTGATCACTGATCAAGTTGATTTTTTTTGAAGATGAGCATCTTGTATTTCTTTGTGATCGAGTGACAAAAATTCAACCAACATTTGCCAAAATGAATGATCCAGAAAACTTGTTATGATTTCAGGATCAGGTTTTTTTTTTTTTTTTTAAGAAAAGAGAAATCCTTCCAATTACCTGGAGTTCTGAACACACTTGGTTGCCTCCCAGAAACACAATAAAAGGAAACCAGAAGTATTTTAGTCCCTGGTTGTTTATGAATGCAGCCAATTTTCTTTTTTAGACTCTGAAGGTCACAGAATCTAATCCAGTGGAGCCACAAAAAGGAGCTTCCCCTTTCCATCAGTTCTCCTGCCCCCCTTTCTTCCTCAGTTCTGTTAGGAGTAGGGTCTTGCTAGGTGTAAGCAGAAAGCATGGCATGGCTGAGAGTTTCCAGGGGTTCCTACCCAAAGCAGGTCACAAAGAAAGCTCCTTTGGAAGTTATGGAAAGGGGATGGAGAGGGACAAGTGCAAAGGTCTCTGAAGGCCTTCAGGGCACCTCTGTGCGGATTCTCTGCCACTCCTCAGGCCCAGCTGTGGAGCAGGCGAGGAAGAAAAACCTCTGCTCATCTCCCAAGTAAGCCAAGCCCTTCATGCTTGGGCTGGGACCGTGGGCATGGAACTGGATTTGCCTAGGAAGTGAATAATTAACCCTGAGTCCTTGACATGAAGAGGAAGGTGAGAGACGAATGAATGACATCTATTGTTCTGGAGACCTAATCTAGAGAGCAGGAGTGTCCTTGCCGTAAGATGAACACAGCAAGGATTCTGGTCTATTTTTGAGCACATTAATAAATAAGCCCTGAATAAAGTCTCTGCCTCTTTTTCCTTTTCTGCACATCCAATAGAATACTTTCCACTTTTAAACTACAGATTGCTCAGTAATGTCTATTTTTATAACATATGAAATCTCATACTGCTTATAGGGCTTCCTTCAGGACTTAATAGCAAGGAAATGGTTCCTAATTGATAAGCTTGTTATACAATTTTAGAAACCTCTTCTCAATACTTCTGATATCCAAATTGTACCAGATTTAAAAAGGAATATTAAAAATAAGAACTAAGATGTGTCAAACACCAACTCTGTGGAAGGCACTGTACTTCTATGCTTGGTACGAGGTATTCTATTTAATCTTCAAAACAACCCTAGGAAACAAGAGGAGTCTTTCCACCTCTCTGTAAGAAGGCAGCCTCAGATGGATCTTACCTTCATGGTCACAGAAGGCATGTGTCACGGGAACCCCAAAGTGTGTATTCATTTCCCCGCACACAATGAACAGGTTGCCTTGGAAGTCCAGAAAGCTACAGCAAGAGATCTTCTCACTGCCTCGCTCAGAGTAGGCTCCTTAAGAGCATCTGGAGAAGGTCCATCCTGTCAGCTGTGGACGGCACCTTTATCCCGAGTGAGATAAGACAGGTCTTGGGTGAAGAGTTAGGATAATAGCCCTTTCCCACCTGCCCCCTGGCCAACTCTTTGCTTCCTGGATTTTTCTAGGAGTGGAAGAGGGTTCTGGAAACAGAGATCAAACTGTGTTCTCAAAATGTATCTAAACGTTCCCAGGGTTGTCTGAAGATCAAGATGGAGAGGACAGGGAAGGGTGGCAGATGTCAGACTTCGGGGGAGACTATCTTAAGACAGGATGCAGTCTAAGGAAGAAATGGTCAGTCAGACTCAGTAATGAGTCAGAGCATCCAAGAGAAGATGCGCTCCCACATACGGCCAGTTCAGTTTTTCTTGACCCTGTCTTAAGCCCTGAAGTTTCCTATGCCACCAGCCCATAGTAGAACCATCAGTTCTGTTATGTCTGCACAGACAGGAGAATCCTGGAGTGAAGTTACCTAGAAAAATAGGGCTAATACATAGTAAATAGATATGCATTTCTTGTAGGCTTGCACCACTTGTCCAGATAGGCTGGACAAAAATTCCTAATGGCACATACATCTCCTAATACCAACAGCACCAATCCCTCCTTATTTGGGCTCTTCCCTCAAACAGAGGGCTCCAGATGTGTGCGGGGTAGCTGCCATGTTGCAGCGAACATGATGCACGGTAGCCACTTAGATGCGCTGCAAACCAGACCGGAAAACTTTACATGGAGCAGCTATTCCAGACTCTAAGGATAGCCAGGTCTCTAGAGACAGAGCCTGGATGGATAAGAGGGGAAGCTGTGCAGCCTGAAGCAGCCTGTGGAGTACTGGTTTCCTGAGACTTAGTGAGGAAGCGCACTCCAGGCCGTGCAGCATTTGGAAGGCGTAGTCGTGCGGAAGTATGAAGGGGAGAATCAGCCCAGAGAGCAGCCTCGGGACGTGCCCAGTGAGGACAGCTTTCCAAGCTCCCAGTTCCTCGCCTTGGCTCACTGGCATCCACGTTCTGCCTGATCAGAGAGCAGTTCCAGCAGGTAATGGGAGGCCTGGATCAGGCTGCCAAGCCTCTTACCCCCCACCCCACACACCAGGCTCCAGCAAAATCGTATCTAGGGATCTTAACCTTTTCTTTTTTTGTCCTAAGGATCTTTTTGGTAGTCAGGCAAAGCCTACAGATTCTTCAACAGAATAATGCTTTTAAGTGCATAAAATATCATACTATAGTTTTTTAAAGGAAGCCAATTATATGGAAGGGTGACCCACAACATCCCCAGGCACTTTAGGAAATAATTAGGATGAGAGGGAAAGGACTTTGCAGGAGGGGTGGTCTCTTCCTAGGCAGGTGGGGCATGCACTGTCTAAAACTTCAGGAAATAAATGTATGGTATGAAAATAGATGTGCTTCTAAAAAGTAAGTGGAAATGTTGAAGCCATAGAGCTAGGCAGCAAGTTCGTGAAAAAACCCAAACTGCACAGGAATTACTTTGAGGAATCAATAACTGAGATCTCATTTTATTAAAAAAGTTTTTGTATATCAAAAGAAATCACCAACAGAGTGAAAAGACAACCTACAGAATTGGAAAAAAATTTAGCCAACTGTCCCTGAGACAAATGACTGACATGTAGAACATATAAAGAATTGAAAAAAAATCAGGCCCCCAAATTCAAAGACCCAATCCAAAAATGGGCATCTGAGATGAATATGTACTTCTCAGATGAAGAAATACAAATGGTAAATAAATATATGAAAAAATGTTCAACATCACTGGTCATTTGAGAAATGCAAATTAAAACAAAACAAATTCCATCTCACTGCAGGAAGAATGGCTATCATAAAGAAAACCAATAACAAATGCTGGAGGGGCTGTGGGGAAAAAGAACACTTGTCCACTGTTGGTGGGAACTTATATTGGTGCAACCACTGTGGAAATCAATGTGGGGATTTCTCTAAAAACTAGGACTAGAGGTCCCATTTGACCCAGCTGTTCACCTTCTGGGTATTTATTTCCCCAGAAGAATTGAAAACATCATACCACAGCAGTGTATGTGCACCCATGTTTATAGCAGCACAATTTGTAACAGCCAAATCTTGGAAACAACCCAAATGCCCATCAACTGAGGCATGGATAAAAAAGGTGTGGTATTTCTATACAATAGAGTAATACTCAGTTATGAGGAAGGATAAGCTTGAGGCTTTTATAGGGAAATGGATGCAACTTGAGACCATACTCATACGTGAAACAAATCACACTTGCATGTGTAAACATCATATTGTCAACCTAGTGTAAAAAACTGAAAGAGCAAATAGGGTCCAAAATGTACAATAGATATTTTGAAAGTGAAAGGGAAGAAACTGCTCAAAAGGAAAGAAAAATTGGGATGAGGGAAACGAGAAAAGAAAGAAAAGATTATATAACTCTGTATATATATCTATATATACTTATATACATACCCATACTTTTATATATACACACACATATGCAAGATAGATAATTATACTACTAATCTCTGTTAGTTCATCAAAAAGTTTTGTGCTTTCATTGTTTGATCATTTTTCATGCCTACATTTTATAATCTGAGAAACTAAAGATAACAATTTGCAATATATTAACCATTGTTTATCTTCTATTGTTTTGAAATTCTGTATTCATTTTAAAATAAAAAATGAAAAGAAAATACATGTGCTTCTTCAGGAATAAAATAAATGACAAGGTCTAGCAGCACAGCTAATGTCATAATTCCACAAATCCCAGTGCTGTAATTCCAAGTAGGGATGAACATAAATGGTATTACAAGATATTTGCTACAACCAAAATGTGATCCACAATCTGTAATTTCTATTAGTGGAAAGATCACAGACACCATAACACCGTTGTGCCGTGCTGTCTAAATTCATGACTGAAGAATGTGCTAAATTTCAGTCAAAGGTTAATGAAAATAAAGATGTGATTTTTTTTCTCATCTGGTTAGGAGACACCCTCTAAATCCTATGTGTGGATCCCAGATCCAGAACTTAAACGTGTTGAGCTGTTGCAAAATGACTCAAAGAAATGATGTTTTCTTGCTGAGCCTCAGGATCAACTAGCTGCTGACCTTCTGGGTTACGTAAAAATGACCAAGTGATGTCCAGCCCCTTGCTGCGTGATGAGGGCGCGGCTATGACCATGCGGAGTTTATTACCTCACAGGCGATGGAGAGGCCAGCAGCCACAGTCACCGTGGCCAGCCACAACGCTGCCACTTTGTGAGGACAAAGGAAAGTTCTCATGGCTGCACGAGGCGAAGCAATACCACAAGCTAGTCAGCTGGATAAGGATTGGCTCCAGGATAATTTCAAAAAGGAACAGGATCAGAACAGAAGGCAGGACCCACTCTGAGGACGTGGTGGAATGCCAGGAAGTAGGCTGTGGGGTCTGGATTTGAGTCCGGGTTCAACCCTCGGCCTCTGGGTGACTTGGGAAAAGTAAAAATTCCTTTCTTAATCTGCTTTTGTCCTTTGGTGAAGTGAGGCGTAGCTCACACTTTTTGTGATGGGCCAGGCATAGGCCAGTGCCCTGTGAGCTGTAAAGTCCTCAGGTTTGCTGGTTACAATCCTTTGCCAACAGCCCTGTGTTTAACTTTAGTGCGGATGGATCACTGGGTAGCATCTGGACACTGTACTCCTGCTTGTCCAGGCCAGTCACACTGCTATGACTGGCCGCTCGGCCAAAGGGACTGACTTGGACATCCAAAGGTCAGTGCAGGTGACCTTGAGTTCTCAGGAGCCTGGCGCCCTGAGCTGCTGAGGACACTCCCTGGGGCTCCCACTCCCCTGGCCCACCTTTCTCTTAGCGTCCCTCCCCTCTTCTGGTCTGGGCTCTGTCCCTGTCCCTGGGATGGAGCTGAGGGGTGGGACAGGCAGGCCTGTGGACGCAAGGCGAGGAGAGGGAGGAGTGGGGATCCCCCACCCAAGGCTGCCTCCCCTACTTCTGCGGGGTGTGGTTTCCACCCAGAGCCAGCAGCAAGAGTGCAAGGAATCGCGGAGACTGAAGTCATTCAGCTTTAAAAACTTCCTGTACGCTTTGAAGCGGCCCCTGACATCACTGCGCCGGGCAGCTCCGAACAATAGGTGGGGGCGGGTGCAGCGAATGGAACCGACCAAGTGGCCAGAACAGAGTCATAGGTGGAAGCAGAGACGGCCAGGGCCTAAGCGAAGTCTCAGGCACCAAACCGGAAAGCACTGGCCCAGGTCGGCCGCGGTGAGCGAGGACAGCGCCCCGTGCCCAGCCTTCGGCCCCCCGGAGCCCGCCGCCCGCTTCCCACTGTGCGGTGACCTCTGGGTGCCGCGGGGAACCGGGCGCAGACACACGTGACTTCCAACCGGCGCACCCATCCAAGTTCAATAAATCAGCAGCCAAAAATTTTAATCAGATATTTAATCTTTCCTCCCTGGAAGGGAGATGGGGTGTTTACTGTGGCTCCAGGCCACGTTAATCTCAGAAAAGAAGGATTGCAGCTCCATGCTGGGCGCTGGGAAGCCCTAGACGAGCTGCTTTTGCCTACTGAACTTTCCTCCACTGTAGGTGGAGCTCGACTCCTCCCTTCTGCTCCTCCCTGCTAACTCTCTGCACTTTGTGCCAGGATCTAAGAGGGATGAGGGAGGGATTTCCACAGTTTGTAAACACTCAGCAAGGAGGAAACCACCGAAAGAAGCCTTCAAAAGCCAGTTTACAGTCTCTGCATCGCCCATCTACACCCTGTACCCTCACCCTTCTGCCCCCTGAAGCCCAGCATCTTCTTGGGGAGCCAGAGCTTGAGGGGGGTCCTGCCAGGGGGCTCCTCACTCTGGTGAGGGGGCCTACCTTGCGACTATGTTTGAAATGCATCATTTTATTTGTCAGTGATGTGGTGACAGGGATTCTTCTACACTCAGAACAAATCAAAGAACCAAAAGAGGAAAACCTCTACCCTTGCATAGCTAATGCTGTCACACAGGAGACGACGACATAAAAATAAACCCAACAAGCCAATAAGTAATACAAAGTTAGAAATCACAAGCAAGGGAGTTAGGCATATATGTGTGAGGATATTAATTAGTAAAATAATTCACTGCAACATCACTGCGGTTCCTGTGAGAGCCATTTGGTTGGAGTCATGGATGCCCAT
Organism: Hydrochoerus hydrochaeris; assembly: GCA_004027455.1. Classification (NCBI taxonomy): domain Eukaryota; kingdom Metazoa; phylum Chordata; class Mammalia; order Rodentia; family Hydrochaeridae; genus Hydrochoerus; species Hydrochoerus hydrochaeris. The sequence continues at coordinate 402,807 of PVLA01000587.1, forward strand.
GAAGCCTGGAAGCATCTGGGAGGAGATATGGAATGGAAAAGCCATATGAGAGAGACGTGGAAGGAGAAGGAAGAGCCCGGCTCTGGCCAGACAAGGCGGAAGCAACAGAAAGCAAAGACAAGCTCTAGGTGTTTAGAGTTTTCTGGGTGCCTCGGTTTTTTTTGTTTTGTTTTTTCTCGGTACCAGGGATTGAACTCAGGACCTTGTGCTTGCTAAGTAGATGCTTATACACTGAGCTAAATCCCCAACCCCAGGTGCCTCGTTTTGAACCAGGATAATTATGGGCATGAATGGACTTTCAACACAAATGTGGAAGTCAAGAGAGGTAGATTTAGGGGGCTCGATTTAAATGGCAAATGTTCATATAGAAACACAAAAGCCAGGTGTGCAGTGGTGATGAGATAAAACAATCAGAGTGACAGGAGAAGGGCAAGGGGTAGATACAGGGGAGTGATTAAGAGGTAGGAGAAGATGCCAGGATCATTGGTCCTCAAGGATGTGGCAAGCACTGGTTTTAGAGCAGTGCTTCTTAGACTTTGCACCTATCAAAATCATCTGGGGAGATATAAACATTCCGATTTTCAGACTGTACCCCATCCCAATTACATCACAATCTCTAGGGGTGGGACCCCACAATCAGTAGGTTTTAAAGTTCTCAAAGTGATGACAATTTGCAGTCAGGGCAGAGAACTAATGTTTTAAACCAGGAAGAATCGCTAACAGCTATTGAGAGATTAAGACAGATGAGAAGTGAAAAAATATGCTCAAGGCTAAGACTAGGAGACCATTAACGGCTCTTTCTGGAGTGATTTGCCAGCATTGCCATTCACAGGTGAAGACATTTAGGCCACAAGAGATGAATTTGGTCATTTCCCCAGAGCTATATGAATGGTAAATATTAGAGCTGAGATTTGGTGTTTCTGGTACCAGCACCTCTAGTCCTTTCACTTCATCATGCTAGAGTAGAGATTGGGAAAGTTGAGTTTTCACTGGCTGATGTATTTATTCCCGGGTTAACCATGTTGAACTGATAGCCCATGACTTGAAGGGTCAGGGCACAGGTAAAGGAAAGTGGGCTAAAGAGTGGCAGTTTCCTTTGTTAGATTATAGTCAGAGCTTCGTCATTGAGTGACTTTATATCTTAGGTTTGCTTCCATTTCCTTATTTATAAAGTGAGAGGATTTGGAGTTGTTGGTCTCTGGGTTCCCAGTATTCACCAGAATTCCATGATTCAAAGATTCCACGTCAAGGGCAACAGAGCAGCAATGGGGAGCTCCCAGGGGTAGCGCTTGGTTCAGGTCCTCAGGTTTGTTACTCACTTCTGTGAATCTAGGGGAAGTGCTGAGATGTAGCTGGAGAGGCGAGTTTGCCAGTGAAATGTCCAAAAGGGCTTTGAGAACCTGAAGCTGCCCCAGAGCTGGGGAAGGGAATGGAGGAAGAGGCAGGTCAGGAGGTGAGATCTGGTCTGCTGTTGGAGCGGAGCTCCTGATCCCTGCTGCACAGTCCAGGCTGTGGGTGGAGGACGCAAGCAGGAAGGGCAGATGGAAGGAGAAAAGAGAGAAGCACTACTGAGCCAGAGGCCAATGAGGTCAAACTCAGGGAGAGACAGAATACACAAGGAAACAGCGGATGCTGATGGAAAACAACTTTGTGATTCTAAAATAGGAATTTGAACCAAATATTCTCTGCAAACAGTTTCGGTTCTGATATCTTCATGATGCCCACTGGATCTTTAGTGAATAAATGACTTCCTCGCCACCAAATGAAATTGTCATTAAGGGAATCTTAATTTTAATTTGGAAATAGCTCCTTTTGTTGAGTATTTTAAGAGTGGCCCTAAAGCATGCCACTTTAAGGGGAAATTTCTGTTATATTATCCTTTTGGTAAAGCGATAGATGATAAAGACTGAATTTCTGCAAATCAGCAGGTCATGCCTGTGTTTTAGGTAATGGAAACACTATTCTTGAATTAAAACGTTACAACTTTAGCATACTTTTCTGGTGTGTAAATATCATGGAATCTCTTAATTCTTCTAAATATAATTTCTCTCATCTTTGATTGCCACAACCTTTGTTCACACAACTTGATTAGGATGATGAGGATCATAACAGGTCTATGACTATTCTGTTACCGCGATACTAAAACAACAGTGTTGCCAAAGAACAGGTAAAGGCAAACGGATCCCCCTTTCATGGAATTACTCAAGACAGAGACATGGAGTCACTGATTGCCTCACTCAGTTACTGCAGAACTGTGTTCATCACTACGACTTCCAAAAACCCCCCTGTGGAAAAGCACTTGCTCGGAGTCTTTTGGGGTCACAGAGAAAAGGGATGTCAGTGAGCCATTCTCACCCAGTGTCTCTGTCAACACCAGCAGCACAGCGAGGAACTAAGTGACATCTGGAAAGTCTGACCGGAGTGAACACACCGGAAAACTGCTCTCTTGAAAAACCCTTCTGCTGTTGAATAGCAGGGTTTGTTGATTTGATTTGCTTTTTCCCTTCCCCGCTTGTCTCCCCATCAGTTCTGGTTAGCTGCCTTGTTCTTTCGTTGGTTTAGAAACAAGTGCATGTTGTGTTTTCCTCTTCAGAGCCTCTGCAAGCTACTAGCAATCTGGTAGATGTAGTGTGAGTTATATTGAATCTTCACTCAGACTTAAGTCTAACAAATACAGACAGCAAACAAGTCATTTTAATGAAATGATGAGGGCTATTTTAAGGCAAAGACAGGTATAGTGAGAGTGTCAAGCAGGGATAAGACCAACTCTCAGCTTCATGAGTGATTTGTCTGAAGAAGGAACGTATAAGTTAGTTGTAAAGAGTAAGTAGGTATTAATGAGGAATACTGGCTACTCAGAGTTCAGGACTAATATCCCAAGCACAGAAAAGAGCATTTGCAGCAGTCCAAATGTGAGAGAGAACATGATACAGTCAAAGAACCCTGAAAGAAATTTTACAATGTTTACCTTTTTGCTGGAGCATAAAGTAGAAATTGGGGAATAGTGAAAAATGATGCTGCAGAGGTAGATAGGGAGGAAACGGTGCAGGGCCTGCAATGTGGGACTAATGTTTGATGTATTGAGAGAATCACTTTGGATTCTTAAGAGAACATTCTAGAACATGCAGTGGCAGATGTCAGAAATGGAGAAAAGAGACTTATGTTTCCAGCCGTGAGCAACAGCTGGGATCAGGAATTATTGTTCGACAGTAGACATTGAGAAAATGCTGAAAAATATAGGAAACAGCAATTTTGAGATGTATATTTATAGCAATTATTTTAATCTTCTTGTTGTCTAGTTCTGTTATCTTTGTTATTTCTCCTTCCGTTTCTATGGATTGTTTTCCTGGCGATGCATTACACTTTTCTGCTACTTTGTGGGTGTAATAAGTGATTACTGGCTGCTGTGCATTTGAATTACATGTTGCTTTCTGGGTTACATATAGTTTTTAGGAATGTTATGCTTTTTATGGCAAAGAGCTATTTTTACAGATTGTTTTGATCTCTTGGGGATTATTTTTAAGTTACTTTAGGACAGGTATAAAACAGCCTTTACTCCGAGATAATTTGGCACACTCTAGGCATCCCTCCTCTACAGAGGAGAGAGAGGAGGACTCTTCTTCCACCTTCTTATTCCATTTGGCCAGTTGGATGGTACCTGCCCACAGTGCAGGAAGATCTTCCCCATGTTGTCCACCAATCTGCACGTCAGTCTGCTGTGGAAGTTCCTCCACAGATGCACCACAAACGATGCTTCACCAGCTGTCTGGGGCTCAGTTCAGCCAAACTGACATCTAAAAGTAACCATCACAGGGTGCAAAGGAGATTCTGGAAATGCTCCGCGTCTCTGTAGTGGTGGTGCAAGGAGTGAGGCATAAATTTGTCAAAACTCATCAAAATATAAAATTAGGTGCATTCCGTTGCATGTGTAACCTATACCCTAATAATTTGTTAACAGAAGGAAAGAACCGTTCAGCGGTTGGAGTTGACGGGGGCTGAATGGGAAGATGTGGCCAGGGGTAGAGGCATCCTCCAGATGTTTGAAAGTGACAGAATCTCGTACTCTGCTTCCCTTTCATCCACAGGAATACACCTGATATTTTAAAAAGTGGAGAGGAATCAGGGTGGAATGAAGATTTCTGGGCTATTTGAAAAGGGTGACATCCAATTTATTCAGAAATAAGGGGCAATATTCACTGAAATTACATTGAGCTCTAAGGGGCCAGTGATGAAATTTCAGAAGCCTGTATTGTCATGAAATTGCTGACAAATGTCAAGCAATTATCTATGTCACTACTCAACAGTGGTGTGGAGATACTGATGTAATTACTTTTTACCACATTCTAGGACCAGGAATTAGTGATTATCTTGTCCCAACAAAGATATCATTTAGAATTTCTTTATGTACTTTTCAAATTGTACATATAAGAAAAAATGAAAATGACTATGTATTTTGAAAAATATAGATGGAAACATTTTGTAATAAATATTGGGACCAGGTATGATTGTCCACACCTGTAACCCCAGAACTCAGGAGGCTGAAGCAGGAGGATTACTGTGAGTTCAATGCTAGCCTGGGCTGCATAATAAGACACTGTCTCAGAGAACTAAAATAAATACAAATAAATAAATAAATGTTAGGACCAAAATTTCTTTTTTATTTTGTAAGGAATAGTTTTTTTTTTATTTTAAAAAGAATAAAACCTAATAAAATAAAACAAAATAAATCCAACCAAAATAAAACAGTGAGAGTGGTTCAGAATTTCAAAACAGGACAATAGGAAATCAACGATGGCTACCATAATGTATCTTTCCACCCTCATAATAGCTGTCCATACCATCAGACATAGTAAAAGCAAATAAAACAAGACAGAATAAAACCAACCAAAACAGAACATTGAATAAAACAAAACAATAAACTGGAACAAAACAAAATAATGAGAACAATATTGAATTTCAAAAACAAGACTGGAAAACACAAAAGAAACAAGACAGAGGGAAATTGCCCACATTTGATGCACTGGCACTGTCATCTTCCTAATAGGTGCTCAGACTAATGGCCTCAGACCTGCAAAGTCAATCAAACAATGCAAGCATATAGTTGTTTTTGTACTCAGTTGCGATCAACTCAGCCTGTCCTCTGAACCAACCAGTTGCTTACAGGGATGGGGCCACCCTGTGTCTTGAGTCTCAGACCACATGCCAGTTGGGTCACAGGAAGGGCAAACTGCAAGGAGGAGATTTAAGAAGTAAAATTGTTCTCAGAATTTTAAAATGTGCAATCTTTAAGTCATATGTATTAAAATTACATATTCACTAAAGGAAATATTTAAAATACAGAAACACAGAAAAGCTAATTACTCATAATCTCATAACCCAAGTTCCTTTAGCATATTATTTTGTTGCCTTATGTTTCTTTCTTTAATGCCTAGTATTGCAAAATCATTATAGTGATAGTGGTTGCACAACTTTATATCCTACCTTTGCATCATCATTTTAACCCAGAATATTGATTTATTTATTTGTTCATTCATATAATCATGCATTCAACAAAGATTTATCGAAAGTTTGCTATCTATCCAGCTTTGGATTAAAAATAAAATAAACGATGTCATTTCTGCCCTCATGTAGCTTTCAGTCTAGTAGAAAGATATTAAACAATAAACAAAAAAGTAAACAACAATATAAATGTATACTTACAAATTGTTTCCAGAAGGGAAACAAATGGGACAGGGAGATTTTAACAGGGAAAAATACGTTGGATTGGGAAGTCAGGAAAAGCAGGTTTGAGGGACAGAATGCAAATAGAAAGATGTAGCTGATAGTTAACAGGTGGAGGGCGACAATGCTGTCCCAGCAGAGGTCTGACATGAGGGAACCTGCGGGAGAGAAAGAACTCAGAGGGACACAGCCAGCCCGTGTTTGGAGAGCCACCTGGGAGGAGACTGCAGTTGCAGGCCAGGCTCTTGTGATGCAGGGTTTTGTGGCCAGGCTGAGTGAGGGGTTTGTACGATCTTTTAACAGCAACAGGGAGCCACTGTTGGCTTTAGGAGCAGAGACATCACACTCAGTGTATGCTTTTGAAATACCCTGGCACGAGTGGAATGGAGGCCCTTGCTTAGGAAGCCACTGCAGTTATCTCAGTGAAGAATGGGTCGGCATCAATGAGGGTGGTGGGAGGACACAAAAAGAGAAGTGAATGGGTTTGAGAAATAGTTTTCAGGGAGAAATATAGGTTCAGTCATATGAAACTGGCAGTGTGTAGGTCAAAGTGGTCCCGTATTGGCAGTTTATCACAACTGTGCCTAATAATAGGACTCAGGGTTGCTCTGGATGTGGGAGGACAAGGGAGAGGCCCTGAGAGGCTGCACGACCTAATAACCTGAGGACTATCGTGATGACAGGGGCCACTGAAGTGGGGGCAAGTGGGGAACCAGGTTTGGTGGCCACGGAGGTCAGTGCCTGTCATCCACTCAGGTCTTCCCACCGTTGAGAGGGGTGTAGCTTCAGGGACTGACTCCAGCGTCAGTTCTCCCATTTTCCTTCCAGTGGCTGGTTTAGAATCCCACACATAGCTTGTTTGCGTAGGTACTGGACATTTCCGCGGCCCAGCAATGCATATATTATCTCAATTCATTCTGTTGCATTGAAGAGAAGGACTTCTATTCCATTAGGGGGTCTTTATTGACAAAAATTCTAAGACCTTTCTGTTCCATAAGACCATTTCCTAGAGGTGGGAATAGTGAGTCAAAGGGTTGGCATATTTTAAAGGTGCTATTACTAAACCACTGTAGGAAACACAATAAGTTCTTAGACTGGCAAAGTATGACCTTGCCAATTAAACCATATACTTTCATAATATTGGTTATCATTATTAAAACAATGTGTGTCAATAACATTTAATTTACAATTTTCCTTATAAAAGTAGAATGACAATATCATACTGAATGGGGAAAAAATGAAATCATTCTAAAATCAAGAATGAGACAAAGATGCCCATTCTTACCTCTCCTGTTCAGTATAGTGTGTGAAACTAGCTAGGGCAGTCAGGCAAGAGAAAGGAATAAAAGGGATCAGAATAGAAACAAATGAAGTCAAATTATCCCTATTTGCATAGAAGACCCCCAAAACTCCACCAGAATACTCTTAGATCTGATAAACAACTTCATCTAAGTGGTGAGAAGCAAAATCATACAAGTATCAATTGCATTCTTGTACCTCAGTAATTAATTCACCATGAAAGAAGTTAGGATAATAATTCCATTCACTATAGTTTATAAAAATTAAATACCTGGGAATCAACCTAACCAAGGAGGCAAAAGATTTCTATGCTGATAACTACAGAGCTCTGAAGAAAGAAATTGAAGAGGACTTTAGAATATGAAAAGACAACACTTGTTCTTGAATTGACAGAATTAAATATCATTAAAAGAGCCATATTAGTAGAAGTGATCTATAGACTTAATGCAGTCCCTATTAAAATACCAACAACATCCTTCAGAATCCTAAAATTCACATAAAACCAGAAGAGACCTAGAATAGCCAAAACAATCCTGAGCAAAATGAGAGAAGTGGGAAGCATCATACCAGATTTCAAGTTATACTACAAAGCTATGGTAACAAAAACAGTATGGTACTGGCATAAAAATAGACCTGTAGACAATGGAACAGAATAAAAGACAGAAACAACTCCATATACCTTCAGCTATCTGATTTTTGATAAAGAGCCCAGAAACATATACTGGAGAAGAGAGAGGCTCTTTAACAAACAGCGCTGGGAAAACTGGATGTCCATGTGCAGAAGACTGAAAGTAGATCCGTATCTCTCACACTGCACTAAAATCAAACCATAGTGAATCAAAGACCTACATATACAATCAGAAACTTTGAAGCCGTGGGCAGATAATAGGGGAAACAGTTAACACCACAGTACAGGCAAAGATGCCTGAACAGACTTCCGACAGCACAGGAAAAAATATCAAGAATCAAGAGATAGGATTATATCAAATTATAATCTTCTGCACAGCAAAGAAAATAATCAACAGAGTGAAAAGACAACCTATGCCAACCTATAGAATGGGAAAAAATTTTGCCAACTGCTCTTCTAATAAAGGACTAGTATTTGGAACATATAAAGACCTAAAAATATTAATACTGTCAATGCAAAGGACCCAATCAAAAAATGGGCAAACTGAACAGACACTTCTCAGAGCAGAAGCACAGATGGCCAATAAGCACATGAAAAAAAATGAGCATCTGCTCTAGCCACTGGGATATCCGAATTAGAACAACTCTGAGATTGCAGTCAGAATTACTGTTACCAAGAAAGAAAGAAAACAAATGCTGACGAGGATGTCGGGGAAAAGGAACCCTTGTACCTTGTTGGTGGGAATGTAAGAATGTAAACTAGTACGACCACTGTGCAAATAAATACTTCAAAAAAGTAAGAGTAGAAATCCCATTTAGCTCAGCACCTGCCTTGCAAGCGCGCGATCGTGAGTTCGATCCCTGGTACCGATTAAAAAAAAACACAAACATTTAACCCAGCCATATGCCTCCCGGGTATACTCCTGAAAGAAAGAAAGGCACCAGGCTGTGGTGATACATGCATACACAATTCAGAATTGTCTCTGGAAACTGTTCATCCACAGATGAATGAATAAAGAAAATTATGGCATATATATGCACAAAAACATTATTCAGCCATAAAAGAAATGAAATTATGGTGTTTTGTTTTTTTTTTTTTTACAGAAAAATGGGTAGAGCTTAAGACTGTAATGCTAAGGGAAATAAGTCAGACACAGAAAATTAAATGTTCCATGGTTTTTTCCTTATGAGAAACTTAAAATATAAATAAATAAATAAGTGAAATAAAGATGACATGGTAGGAAATAAGAAGGCAGACTTTTTGGAGAGGTGGAGGAGTCAGGGAAAGGATTGGGGTGATCAGCACATCTCTTGTGCACTGTGAAAATTCCCCAAGATAATCTTAATTATTGCGTATCACAAATGCTAATAAAAATTTTAAAGTATCATAGCAATAAAATGGAATGAATGAGTATTTATAAAATAGCTAACCAAAAGAACAAGGATTTCAAAATTTAAAACATTCTTTTCTGGTACCATCTCAAAGAACACTTCAAAATATCTTCTGAGGAAACAGCTGATTTTCCTTACTCAGCCCCTACTAATGTTGAATTATAATTAAATACAGAAAACTTCGACTCTTTATTTACTAGCATAAGGGATAATTTCTAAAACTATATAAGCCAAAATAAAAATCCAGGTTCTAAAGCTAACTCTGTTCCCATCATTTAGGATTTAAGATCCCAGCTTTTTATTGATGGAAAATTCCGTGCTAGAGATGTAAAGACGGGTTCATCTCTTCTCTTCACAACTCGACCATGCTCTCCTGGCCTTCTAGCTAATCTTAAGATGTTCACTTCTCTCTTGGAACAAAGAAATAAGGTACTTTAATTGGACTGTCATTCTCTCTTTAGTTCTTAAACTTTTAATTATTTTTACAGTTTTAACAAAATAAAAAGAAACAATTATTCATTTCTTAATTTTACACTTTTTATTTTTATGGTCCGTCCTCTGAATTTGTGGTATTGTGAGATACACATCTTCCATGCTCAGAGAGGAGTAAGAGTTTTCTGGAAGCGCGGTGGGAATGTTTTCCACAGTACAGTATATCTTGATTCCAACGTTAATAGTAACAGAAGCAGTGAGAGCTGATCCTCCCTCCCCAGCTTCCAGAAGACAGAATTTCACATGGAATCAGATAATAGTGAATGTTTCTCTCTCTGCTTCACATTATTTGTGAATTTAGACGCTTTGGGATGACACTTTCTGTTGATGCCACTCAGTACCCTTATTTTGCACCAGCTTGTCATGCTATCTGATTATACGCTAAATTACATGTTCTTCATGAACAAGAGCTTATCTTATTCTTCTTTATAACCTTTTAAAAGTGTGTACTGGAAACAGAACAGGCACTTTTAAAAACACATCTTAATGTGCAGATGAAGTTGAAAGTATCAGCAAAATTTCCATGAAAACTGTTTCACTTAGAACTATTTGCATGTCAGCCCTGCAAGATCTAATTCCAGACGAAGAGAACTACTAAAATTGTTAAGCTGCATTATTATAATCAGAGTTTTGAATACTAATTCTCCTCAGCTGGGGGTTTCTTTAACATTCCAGTTTGTCCCAGGCAATAAATGCTGTCTCTCTACATTTCCTACAAGTTGTTTTGGTAGACAAAGTGAGTTTTCTGACACAGAGCTAAACTGCAACTTATCAGGCTTTGAGGTTTACATCACTCTTTGGTGTGCTGCCCAAAAAAATAGTTTGCTTCAAAGAACTGACACAATTTCCAAAATAGCAAAGGGGCACATGCTGAGAAACTTTCGGTGGTTTCTGACAGCTCGACCAGACATGTCCCTTCCTTGCAGAGACCACGTTATGTTACGCTGATGGTCTTTGTTTTGTATGGACACTTTCTATGGTAGGAAGGCACTAACGTGTAAATTGCATGTGCTTCTACCTAAACGGAAAAAATAGCAGGTACCCTCACTATCTGAGGCTTTATTCTTTACATGCCTCACTTGTGTATGACTTTTAAATGGCCCACTTTTACTACAGGCTTTTTAGGAAGAAAGCAACCACTTTCTTCACTTTGAGTTACTTAGTGTTATTTTTAAATTTTTTCTTTGGCACCCATTTCTCCCCAAAAGGGACTCAGACTCTGAATCACTGTGATATCATGCGACACTAAATTCTCATTAATGGTGTGGCCACTTAAAAAAGCAACAAATCCTTAGATCAAGTTAACAGCCACCATTTGAAATTTGTCCATCCTTTCCAGATGTATTAATGTACGAGTGCATTTAAGTCTGTCTTATTTTTAGTCTTGGAGGTATAGGTAAAACGTTCATTATTCAAACCCACCAATATTTTGGAATGCATGAATCTTTCTGCCTTTCGGTTTTTTACTATGTGTGCCTCCTAAGTGGAAAGATAAGATTCAATGAATAGCATGGTTTGCGGTTCACCTTTTTCCTTTCTTTTTAATGGGCAGTGCTGTATAGTGAAGAGTTGGCCAAACAGAACTTCCAGTACAGTCTTGCATGAAAAAAGCAACCTTTGCCCTCTCATTTCTGAGTGATCAACCTCTTGTCAATGGAGATGATAATTGTGTTACCATAGGATTGTTCAAGAACAAAGGGAGTAGAGTACAACATATACCTAGCAGAGTGCTCTAGTCTTTCTAGAAATCGTTAGATGTTTTATCCTTTTTATCCCCTATTTTGGTTCTATCTTTTGGAAACCTCAAATCTGAATAACCTTGGAATCTATCTCTATCTATCTATCTATCTATCTATCTATCTATCTATCTATCTATCATCTTTTCATCACTGAGACACAATGCCCAACACCTACAATTTAAAGGAGGAAAGACTTATGGATTTATTGTGGCTCACTTTGTAGATGTATCGTTTCATAATCGACTGGCTCCAAGGCAGAGTGTCACGGGAGGGCTTATGGCATGACAGTCAGCAAGCAGAGAGGGGGAGCAAGGCCCTTCCAGGCCACAGCCCAAGTCACCCACTTCTCCCACCAAGCTTCACCTCCCGACATCCCATTTAGCTCTAAGGTCATCAGTGGGTACTGATGAGTATGACACTCCTGTGATCCAGTCACCTCTCCAACCCACCCCATGAGTGCGTCAGTCTTCAGGGGCATCTAGATGTAAGCTATACCAATATGCATTTAAATATATAAATTAAATATAGCATGTTTATGTTTTTATATATGAGAGACTGGATAATAAAAATTGGACTAAAGCATCTCTTGGCAAGCATCACTCCCTGTCTCAGTATGCTTTATACTTGAATTTGCTTTCCTAATATCCCAGTGAGTGGCACACTCCAGATTGGTCCTCAAAGTTTTCATTATCTAGGCTCATGTTATTTATCCAACACTACCTTTTCTTTTTACGGGATCCCTCACAACGAGGCAGACAGTCTCTTCTCTACAATATGCATTTGAGTGTTTGCAAGACCTTGTCATGTATTTGTAGACCTGAAGTTCTTCACCACTCTTCTCTCTCCTCCCAAATCCTATTCCTTCTTCCAGATCAAATCCAAATCTTGCTTTGAGAGGGTCATTGCTGCACCATTCTTTCTAGCATCTAGTTTATACTGGGAGCATGTTTCACTTTGAATTGGCTGTTTCACGTGGAGGGTGGCTGTCATATTGGGTGGCACAGATCTAGCTCTGACCTTACTTGTGTCTGCAATACTGTGATTCCAGCTGTCACATGACATATTTGAATTTTATTTCCATAATGTGACACTTTACACTTTTGAAAACATTTTTATTTTGCAGAAGTCTTTCATGAAACCTGGAATAAATGGAAAGATACGTGTTATTGATGGATCATAATTGTCATTATAGTAAAATAGCAATTTCCCTCAAACTGATCTCTTAGTCTTTAAACTATCAATTTCTGGCAGCCTAGTGTGTGTGTAACGTGTGTATAGGCAACTGGTATAAAATTTATACAGAAGTGCAAGGTTCCAAGAGTATTCAGGACAATCTCACAGAAGAATGAAGTTGAAGGACTTACATGACCAGATAATAAAAATTAATATAAAGCTATAATAATTAGGACTATGAAGAATGCAATACTCATAAAATTGCTGGAGTTGGTTGAGGAGTTGGTCGAGGCCACCCTACAGAGAATACTTGACATGCAGCATATAAAAATCAGATGCCTGATCTTCTTTTTTTGGCAGAATACTACCACACTTTCTTCATTCATCCAACTGCTGATGGACATGTAGGCCACTTCCAAGATTGAGCTATTATGAATTGCGCTGCTATAAACTTAAGTCATTTGCAAGAAAACAGGTGTTCCCTGAGACCATAAACTAAGTGAAATGAATCGGACAAGTTTAAATAACACTTATTTCTCTTACATGGGAAACCCAAAATATAAATAAAGAACAAAATAAAGGAGAGTGGGGGGGAGGAGATCTTTTATAAACGGGGAAGGCATCGAGCGATGGAGGAGGAAGGTGGGGAGGGGAACAGAAGGGGATGAAAAGGAGCTAAGATGTGCTGTGCACATGTATCAACTCCCCGTGAGGAATGCAGTCATTGTGTACGGCAGACACGGGCTACTAAAAAGTGAAAACTGAAAAGAAACCCAGATCTTTAGAAAAATCAAAATGGAGCATACAAAATAATGATTAAGTTTTTAAAATATCAGATGTTTTATGTGCAAAAAAGAAAAGATTAAAGTTACAGCTTCTAGCTTGGAAAACGGAAAGATTTGTTAACAGTGGTTCTGTATTTTCTCACGGCGTAACAGGTGCACCGAGTACCCGCTGTGCAGCTTCCTCTAGAAAGCGTGTGCTCGTTTACCAAGCTCTGCTGCCTTGTAGCTTCTCTGTTCCTCTTGTTCCTGTTGACCATGCAGCCCCTTTATCCTACAGCGACCTACAGGCAACTGTCAGCATCATACTGAATGGTATAATGTAGTAGAGGTTGTTCTCATTTCCTATTGAAACAGATTAAAGATTCCAGGCACCGTGTTACTGGATAACTTCCTAAAAACCGTGACCAATGGAAAGCATCAGGGAGGAGGATATTGCTATTGGAAAAACCCAAAATATAATATTTTAAAGTGGCATAATTATATATCAGCTACATATAAATTTATTGTAAGTAGTTTAATAAATTTGCTGATTAGGATACAAATATTCTATGGCTATTGCTATGTTATATATCCAGAAATATCTGATTGAACAACAGACAAGATGACTGTATTCACAATAGTGACAAAAATTTTAAAATACAAGAAATGTATGAGAATGACCTGAAAAATGCTACGAAAGTTTATTGAAGACTTAAAATAATATTTGAGTAAGTAGACACATACCACTGAAAATTGTAAAATTCTGTTTGAATTTATAGTTTTATTGTAATCCCAGTAAAAATTTTAAATAACATTTTTTAGAATGAGGAAATTTTAAATAAAGTGCATCTGGAAATGTAAACAAGTCGGAATAGAAAAAATTTTTGAGAAACTGTTTTAAATGGGAGAATCTTAAAACTGTCCATAACCCTTTTCTCTAATAATTTAATTTTTAGAAATGTATTATGATGAAGCAATAGGAAATATAAATGAAGATTTTTTTATAAGAGGCTCATAATTCATAATATTGATAAATTAAGTTCACTGGAAACATCCTACCATGACATGGAAATAGTTAAATAAATTACCCATCTGTAGGATAGATTATCAACCATTCATTAAATGTCATATTTGTGAAGCATTTTTAATGACATTAAATAAAGCTAGTGATGTAGTACTCACTGAAAAAAAAGAAAAATACAACACTGTTAGGCATGATTCCAGTCTAAAAATTCTCATGTGACCTAAGCATTGCAGATGACTTTTGTTTTCTATATTTTATGTATTTCTATATTTTATAAAATGAGAATTTATTTCATCATTAACAGAGAACACCTTTGTGAGGCCAAGGCAGGAGGGTCACCAAGAGTTTAAGGCGAGCCGAGGCTACCTAGTGAGTTCAAAGTCATCCTGAACTATAGCAAGACCCTGTCCCCCACCAAAAAAAAAAAAGTTTAGAGAGAACAAAACAGGTTTTGTCTTTTCAAGAGAAAAGTAGATTTTAACCAAAAAGTACCATTAGTAACGAGGTGAAGTTTTTGTACAAAGGCAGGCACAAATCAGTGAAAACTGCATATATTTGTTTTTCCCTTTCCTTGTGATCTTTCTTGTTAGCAGCAATTTCTGTATAAACTATTTAAGAAACACCAACAGTATCTAATATTAGTTGTCACCAAAAAGGGCCTTTTCTTTGTCAAGTGAGAAAGTATTGTTTGCCCATAATGCAAATCCCCTTGTCAGTACATCTCTGTATTCTACGCTAGCTCCAACTATTTTTTACTTTTAATCCAATCCTATCTCCCTCATAGGCCAGTAACTGCTGGATCACTAAGGGACCATCCTGTAGTGTTTATGACAGCACAGTTGGTTGCCATGGAAAAAACTGAACTGTCCCCAACCCCAAAGCTAATGTGGGTTTATGGTAGTTGATTTGGCCAGATTTGGAGTCTTCGTGAATGTTGAGAGTCCTTAGTTTCCAATTTTCTTGAGCTGCCAGAAATTTGTTTGTTTATTGTTAGCAACATAACTCTGTTTTGCTTCATTTTTCTTTTTCTTTAAAGAAATGTTTAAAAAGACTCAAAATTCTACTTTTACACAATGCTGTTCTATCACAATAAACTTTTGATGTGTTATTAACTGTCTGAATGATTTGTGTAATATGTGTACACATATACTGTCTTATAAAAGTGGTACCGTGGTTCACAAACTTAATTCTTTCCATGATTCTGGTTGCAAACCAGATTGGATGAGAACCTAATCAAATGCAATGGTTAGGTTCAGTGCTGACCTTGTGGGGAAGTTTGATTTGGTTCTTGTACAATTCCATTTGCAACCAGAATGGTGGAAAGAATTATGTGACCTGAGATACCACTGTATTTTTACAAAAGATTTTATAATATCGTGTATATATGTAAATCTACACACACACACACTTTTCTTCACAAAATTAAAATAGGAAAGCATGAGCATATATTCACTAGGCTTATGTTTGGAATCCACTGGGAAGTGCTTCATTTTGATCATGAAAGAGGAAAGATCAGATATGTAGGATGAGCACATAATTATTGTTCAAACCTTGGCACTGCCGAGGCTGGAAGGCAGCAATGAAGCAGGGGTGATACATAAACTGGAATTTTTCCAAAGAGCGTGGGAGATTGGTTCACCCTAATAGAAAGATATTAAACATGGGATGTGTTATGGATTGAATTGTGTCCTCCAAAAACCTTCGAAGGCTGAAGTCCCAACCCCCAGTGCTTCCCATGTGACCTTACTTAGGAAGGAGAGCAGCCGCAGATGGGGCTGATTAGGATGAGGACATACTGCTGTAGGGTGGACCCCTAACCCAACAGGACTGGTTTCCTTATGAAAAGCGGAATTAGGCATAATCACGTGACGATGAAGATAGACATCAAAAGGGTGCAGCACAAGCCAGAGAACCCAAAGATCACCAGCAAACCACCAGAAGCCGGGAGAACGACCTGGGACAGAGCGTTTCTCGCAGTGCTCAGAAGGAACCACCCTGCCTATACCTGGGTTTGAGACTTCTGGTCTCCAGAGCTGTGGGCAGACCATGCGCATGCGTCTGTGGTTTAAGACCTTGGTATGTGCAGCCCTAATAAAGAAGAGGGGGCAGGAATACGAAGCAAAGCGTCTGCAGAGGGCCGCGCCCAGGGCATGCGGTGACTGTCTGCAGGGCCTAGGAGAGGCTGGGGAGTAAACACTGGGTTCTGTCAGAGGTTCGGGGAGGGCGACTGAAAGCAAGGAGCTCCTTTAAAGTCCACATGAGGAGCCATAGACCTTAGATTTCCTCCTACCAGTGGGTGCAGCCGGATGAATTCACTCCCACACCTACGCCTTGCCACCCCCAACAGAGGCAGGAAGGTTAGGGCTTCGAGAGACTGAGTCAGGAAGGCTCCGCATTTGCGGCCGGCTCCACAGGGCAGGTAGCCCTGCGCGGAGAAGAGGGGGACGGAGGGTCAAAGTGGAAATCCACCCTCACTCTTCTTTCCCTCCCACGCTCGGGATGCAGCCAGGGGTTAACCTGCAGTTAAGACACCAGGACACCCTTGGGCAGCTACACTGAGTAATCTGAAGAGACAGATGCTTAGTTCTCCGCAAAAGTTCAGGACACCCAGTCACTGCGCCACAGAGCCCCTGACAGGCCAGCCTCAGCTGGCGTTTGCGGCCAGCCTGCACTCTGAAAGACAGTTCTCAACGAACAGGAAAGCAGTTAGCTTGGCGGAACCAGAGGCATTGCGAAAGGAGAAGGCAACTTCTAGCAAACTCTGCTTAGCATCTCAGTGAGACTGTATCGATGAAACAGGCTAGGGTGGTATAGAAAGATCAGCAGCCACATCAATTAAACTGTGACAGAAGGAATAAAATACTCAGTTCAAAGGTCCGGAGACGGTGAAGGGACTCTTCTAGAAAACAGAATCAAAACACAGCGATGGGAAATAAAAGCGAAATGATGAGAAAACTAAAGACTCAATCCTGTATCATCCTAGTCAACATTACAGAAACAGTAGGTGCAGATTATCTCTGTACACCAGTGTTTTCTATAACTGAAGAAAAGAGTTGAAAGTATCAAAAGGCTGAATGACAAAGGTCACACTGTGGTACCTTGTTGGGTAAACTTGAGTTACTTGTAGGAAAATGGATGCAGCCTGAGATCACAGTGTGAAGTAAATCAGACAGACAAGCTTAAATATTGCATAGTTTCTTTTACCTAAGAAACCCAAAGTATAAGTAAAGAGAAAAATAAAAGGTAGATCGTAGGAAACTGGGAGACAGATCTTTTGCAAAGAGAAGGGGGCGAAGGGACAGAGGGAGGAAGCAAGAGAGGGGAAAGGGTGAAGGAAGAATTGAGATGTGTCGTGTATGTGTTCCAGCTCCCTAAACATACTCAGTATGTACTGCAAGCACATACTCAGAAGATAAAAATTAAGGAAAAAGGAATACCAGGGATAAAAGTGATATCCTAAAAGTTTCCAAAGATAAGCAGGGTCACTTAGAAAAGTTCAGGAGTAAGAACGGCACAGGACTTCTCAGTTCCACCCCTGGAAGTCGGGTGACCTCATGTTCAGATACCCAGCGGAAAGTGAATCTGACCTGAACGTTGACTAACAGTGTTTCCGGGCACAGACATTCAGTCACAGAAAAGGTCGCCTGTCCTGTATGCTTTGTCAGGAAGCTCTTGAAGGGTGTGGTGCTTTCAAAGAAGCAGGAAGATGTGTATGGGACCTCGAGAGCAGCAGGCGGGTGAGAGGTGTCTCAGGGGGAACAAATGGAACCAAAGGGCAGCTTCTAGCTCGGACTATGTGGAAAATTTTGTTAAGAAGTGTTTCAGAATGTTGTTGAAGTGTGTGGGGAAGAGTTGGCCAGTGCATCAAAGAGAGACTAAGTAAACGGGAATATGAAGCAACCATTCACTCCAAGAAAAGTTTTACAGGAAAGAAAATTAAATCAAAGAACTTCATTGCTGGAAGATTCGGCAGTGTCATCAACAGTATCTTCACGGTCACAACAATGAAAACAGCGATTCTGGACCAAACTTTTTCATTATGGAAAAAACTTTTTCATGCAACTTGATTTTAAAACAATGTATAAGTTACATTGATTTTTTTTAAGTTAAAAAGAACACAAAATTACATTTGAGAGAAAATAAATCTAGAAATATGTATCAGTATGTAGACTTCCGTGACCTAAGATGAATGACCATCATCAGTAAAGAGTGCTTTCTGTCTTTTTCCTTTTGCGGACTGTCACTTCCAAGCACAAATGTATGTGCTTTGATTGAATAATAATGAACACTTTTTATCAAACTTAAACTGGATAACCATGCTGTTTTATGGATAAGGCAAGATATTATTAAATCCAAAAGATGCTATGATCGTCATCATTTTTATGTGAAGATAGTTGTTTTAAACTGCAGATGTTTTACTGTATTGTGAATTTTTTGTTATTGTTAAAAAAAGAATTTCATGCAAAAGAACCTTTTGCTCCAATCCCTGGATATCACATTCCCCATTTCTAAGGGCACTGAGTTTCAAGCCAAAGCCCAATCATAATTTTGTGTGCAGTAAATGTTTTAACATTCTCTTTAAAATCATGAGTACAGAGAAAAAAAGACCACCCTTTTTATGAGCAATAAATGAACTCATATATAATCATAAGCCATAAGAGTGTTTTTCTATTTCACTTCTTTCACAAGCAAAATTATAAAGTTGGTAATATAAACGTTTTCTGGAAGCATCATAAATCCTAAACTCAAGAATCTAAGGACCAGATTGTAATCAGTATGTGCCATGTATCCTGCCGCGCTGGGTTCATCTGGGTCACACACAGACCATCAGTGTTACTGTGCTAATTATTTCATTCCCAGCTGGGTGACATTCATTGTATAGGTCATTGTGTACTTTTCAGCCTCCACTTGTATATAAATTTAAGAGATGATGATCCCAGGTATGGCAGTTTCTTTACATGTCAGTGCCAAATGAATGACAGAAGTTGTCCAGGGCTCTGGGTGTTTGAAAACAATTTAAACTAACAAAAAAGAATTGTCCACTTACAGCATACCTTGTGATGTCTCAATATTTGTACACGTTGTAGAATGAGTCAATCCGGGTAATTAGCATACTTATAAATACTTATAATTAGCATACCTTAAATATTTATCATTTCTTTTTGATGAGAACATTTGTAAATCTTGTCTTTGGGTTATTTTGAAATACACAATAAATGATCATTAACTGTCACCACCACACTGTGCAACAGAATACCAGATTTGATTCTTCCTGTCTACCTGAAACTGTATCCATTCAAGATCTCATCTCCCCTTTTTTCCTCCATCTCTCTTCCAAGCCTCTCATCACTGACATTCTATTCTATTCTGTGAGCTCGGATCTCTAAGCATTACAATATTATGTATGTCTGGGCTCACTTAGAAATTTCTGAGGTTGATTATTTATGTCTGTCATGGATGGAAACTAGAAAAGTGCCTGTCCTTAAATGCATGTAATTGTCAACTCTAGGTTAGGTACTCTAAGAGATTTACTTCAGGCTAAACATCCTTCTATTCCAGCCTATGATTTTATTTTATGCTTTGGATTACTTGGTAAAACTATCCTTACTTTCCTTCTTTCTATATTCCATTTATTAGATTATACCTCTTTTTAAAAGTAAAATTTATATAGTGCACTTAAAGGAAAAAAATTTATGAACCAAATCAATTCATTTTATAGAACATTATACAGAAACACATGATCTATAAAGTTTTTTTCCTCCATCAAATTTCGTATATTTAATAAATCCTTTTTCATAGACATAGATGATATGTAGTTGAAGAGTTCAAAGACAAAATAGTGCTAAGGATGTATCATTCATTGGATCCATTTCTTTGACTTGATGTGTGGGCTTTATCACAAATGAAATTTCCTGGTAATCGTTTAAGTATAGATTTTCACTGAAGAAAGTTTTCTTTAAAAAAAACACAACTAGTAGTGCTTAGAAATGGCTAATTTGAAATCATTTGGGGAGAAAAACAATTTTAAAATGACACTAGGTCCTTCTTATTCTGATATCTTACTCCAAGATGTCAGACCACCATCACATTTGCCACTCAAACAGGTCAGGGCGAGCAGCTCCAGCCCTCTGGACATTCTTCCAAGGTACATGTTTTGCCTAGTAATGTACAGTTGTTAATTACTAAAATACAAGAATAGAAATAAAGACTTCAACCTGTGATCTATATCTTCTGCTTTTCTAATGTAAACATACTTTTAAAATAAAAATGCATGCATTGCTTAATTTTCACCATTAAAATGTAGAAGAAAATGTGTAAGAATTAATGGCAGAACAATTATTCAAATATCTAAGTGTGATAAGTGCGAGGCATGGCTCTTTTCTTAAACATTTCAGCTGCTGTTGAGCTCTGGGTTTGCTTATCAAGCAGGCTGGGTCCCTTTGAGAACCACTTCCCTAGAGAGGCCGGGGGAGTTTATGGCGGACAGGCTGAACCAAACACTTGCAATTCACTCTGCTTTCCTCCCGTCGGGCACTAATGGTGTTTTAGGAGATTGGAGGAAGAAGAACCTAGCCTCCTATGAAAACCTGCTGTCATCTGGCACTGCCTATTCTAGTCACTCTAGCTAAGAATTTCATCCATTCCTCTGCCTTATCATGCTCAGAGAGGACATAGCTCCTTCATCTTCAGTGGTGGCCAACTGGTCCCTCTGAGCATCTTTCTCTCAGGGAAGCATCCTCTTCCTCACTGCTCTTCCTCCCTCAGGTGGAAAACACAGAATCTACTTCCCAAGCATCTTGTGGGAGACATGGGCGGGTGATCCAGTGCCCCCGCTCCACATAAGTGCCCTGAGACGTGCATTCCGAGTTGAGGGGGCACAGTGTAGAATCTGTTTTGCTGCTGTGCTTGCTCTGGGCCTCTCTCTGTGAAGGTCAGCAAGAGTTGCAAAATTCGGATCTTGGGCAAAAAAAGCAAGATAGTGGTTGGGTGCAGTGAGGTCCCAGCAGGTGTGCAAACAGAGCAAAACTGCTTGGCATCAGCTTAACCTCTGGGGGTGTTCTCCTCCTCCTATCAGTTTTGGGACACGGTTTGGGCAATGTTCCTGGGAGACTCCAGTCTAATTCTCCAGACATCCAGCAATTGCATGAGCTATACAATTTTTTTTTCCAATAAACTCCTTTTGGGCTTACTCATTAGAGTTTTTTTTAGTTGTTTTAAAGTAGGAGCCTTGGCTGAGACACTGTTCTAGAAGAATATGCATTCTGCAAGGTTTCTTTTGGACTGGTGGGTGAGGGGCAGGAACTTATGTATCTTCCCTTGGAAATATCAAAATGGAAAGAGTAAGAAAAAGCACGGCATGATCTTACTTAGCTATGGAGCCTCAGAAAGTCTAGCCTGCAGGAGCAGAGGGAGAAGGTAGTCAGCAGGGATGGAGGTGGATGGGGGAGAGGAGAGATACCGGTTAAAGGACACCGAGCTTCACTTATGAAGGATATAAAAGTGCCAGAGCTCTAAGGTATAGTGACTACAATTAGTACTATACTGTGTACTTAAAAATCGCTAAGTGAATAGGTCTAACCCTTCCCACAAATACATACAGGCATACATGTTAATCAGAAGGGATGGATATCTCTTTAAGCAGTTTTATTGGCCCATTATTTATTAAGTAAAATTAATTTTGAGAAAGAAAAGGAAAAATTCATGACTAGGTAGCCTGACTTGGAATTTGTCATACATTTTTTGATAGCCCACCATAGGTGACCCCAGGTTGATTTGGGATAACATGAACATGGTGGTAGGAGATAAGAGGACAGGCAAACTAACTTCATAGATCTAATTTAACATCATTCTACGTGGAATTATTAATTAGTCTAGCAATTCCCAGTAGTCTTTTTAAAAATGCGGAATACAACTTCAATCCTCTCACAGATATATATTTAGTTTTTTGGGGTTTTTTTGTTTGTTTTTAACTTCTAGAGACAGAACCCAGGGCCTCAGGCATGCGAGGCAAGCTCTCTACAACTGAGCTATACCCTTAGCCCACAATGTGTGTTTAGTTTCTAAATATTTAGATTTTTTTGGTATGCACCTGAAAAGTGTTTTCCTTAAGTGTCCATCTATAGATGAATTGACAAGCAAAATGAAATGTAATACATGCACACACTACAATATTATGCATCCTTTAAAATGAAGAAAAATTCTACAACATGGGTGAACCTTAAGGACATTATGCCAAGTGAAAAAGCCAAACACCAAAGGACAAATATTACCTGATTCCACTCACATGTGATAATGAAGTCAAATCCATGGAGACAGGAAGTAGAGTAATGGTTTACACAAGTTAGCAGAAGGGGAAATGAGGAATTGTTTAGTTGATGTGAGCTCAGGACGATAAAGAGAGTTCCGGAAAGGGATTGCAGGGAAGGTTGTGTAACGCCATGAATATACTTAACACCAAAGAACTGCACCCTTAAGATGATTAAAATGCTAACTTTTCTGTTAGGTATATTTTTACCACCATAAAAAATACCATTGAACCAGACAGACAGAATAGATGTTTTTAAGAATGGGACCAGGAAACTAATTTCTTCACGTTGCTAAGAAATTTCCATTCAAGAGACAAGAGCAGTGTGGGCAAAAGAAAGGGGGTTTTTATTCGGTGCCCTCTCTGTAGTCAGAACCTTGCCAAGCCTCACCCATGTGGCGTGGGAGGGGCACTTCGTGACACATGCTCTGATTCCTAGTGGACCTCAGATCGTGAACCCAGGGCACCCCTGATGTCAGACGTTCAACTCCTCTGCTGATGAATGCACACATCTCCAGGAAATCATCCTTGTCTCCCGGAGAAATGGCTTCTTTCAGGTTCTCACGGCAGATGCAAGCAGCGACAAGGCAGGTTTGGAGAATGTGGAGTATTTCCTGAACTCACAACCCTCCCCTCCTAGAAACTCTCTAAGATGTAGAAATTCAGTTCTCAGCCAGATTTATACAGATAAATCTTTGGTGACCTGATAACATGGAAGAGAGAAAATGATTTTATTATATTTTGAAACTTGTAATGAATTCAAATCGACTTCATTTTTATTTTTAGAAAGTTAATTTTCCAACGTAATACAGAAAATAGTTATTTTTAGAAAGTTAATTTTCCAATGTAATACAGTAAAATGCTTGACTCTTAAGGTCTTATGACAATGCAAACACTATTACTTCTACCTCCAAAAACTATCACAGTGTCCCTAAGGACCTACATTTAGGCTTCTTACACAATAATGGATATTGAGGCAATGTTCACTAATCCACAACTTCCTGAGGCAGATTGAATGGGTCAGCACAGGACTGGCAGTCCACTGGCAAGCTCTGTGTTACCAGATAAGTCTGAGGTGCACCCCGCAGGCCTGCAGCTAGAGGACAAATTCAAGGCCCATGTGGCTTCAGGCAGTCTCTGAGAATCAGATACACAGGGCTATCTCAATTACAGGGTAGGTGGAACTTAAGGAAATACGTATTGTTCTTGAAAATGACACCAGTAGGAAACATAAACACAGACTCAAAAGGACAAGAACCACAGCCTGAATAAACAGCCCATGAACACCCACTTTCCTAGGAAATATGTGGTCAGGCCCGAAGAGTTCGGGGAAGTTTTATCTGTCGTCTACCTCTTTAAGATAGGTCAGTCTCATACCCCACAGGAGGCTGTCAACTGTTATCATAGATCATCCACTAGAGGGTGACAGCCACATAGGCTTCAGGATGGATGGCCGCTCCCCAGACAGTGGTACCCACACCAGAGCCCTGAGTGACGGTTCTTGAGGCTCACCAATCTAAGAGATTGGGTTTCATTTCTGAAGTTTTTCACGTAGAGGAAAGAGGAGCAGCTATGAAAATTTTCTACACTTATGGTTGAATTGTGCCTCCTTTTCATCTTAGCTTAGAAACAGAAAAAAAAAACCATGTATATGGAGGGATGCCTCTTGCCATTTCACTGTTAGCATTTTAGAAGGTTTGTAGGGGTGGAGGGAAGATTTAACAGTTGGAAGAAGAACTTGCTGAGATTTCTTTTCTTCATGTTGTTAAGGATCTTTGGGAAATTTTCAGTACATAGCTTCAGAGGAGACCTGGCTTTTTCAATTATAAAATGTGGGCTATTGTATTATAAACCTTACAGCACAACTGTTGCACTAAGACTGAGGCAGGAGGGCTGCAAGCTGAAGCCCAGCCTGTGTAACTTAGCAATTTAGTGATACCGTCTCAAAATACAGATTAAAAAATGAGGGGAAAGGGGGACTCAGTGTGAAATCCCCAGTAGCATAAAAGCAAAACAAAACAACAGAAAACCACAACAAAACAAAAAAAAAATTCTTATAGTAAAATAGGAACATATGATACCTTTAATTAGAAGATTTTGTGTCTTTTTAGGGTAATTAGTACTGGCAGACCTTAATACAATAACTAAGATGCACAAGATAAACTGGAGAGTCTGGGTGCTGGGTGGGTTGTGGATCTGGAACCCGGGGTTGCTGACGGAAGGAAGAAATGTTCAGGAGCTCAGGCCCAAGCACTCAGCGCAGTAGTTTCAGATGCTCTGTCGTATGCTCACTTCTGTCCAGCTGCGTTTGCGGGGAGCAGGCATTTAGGCAGTGCTCTGGGGAGCTCTGGGTCTTTTCCTTAACATTTCACCAAAAGTATTTCAACCTTAAGAAGAGATCTCAGAAAGTGAAGTCTTTTCAGGTCATAGATCGGTCAACTTTTCATGTACTGTTTACACAGACATACTGAGTCCTGCGCTCATTGAAAAAAACATAAGAATGGTTTTTATGGCAAGCTTCTATGGCACCTGTTTCCAGTGCTTTCCTCAGAGCTGTGTACACAGCAAGTCCTCTGCATTTGTGGCATGAATAATCCACACTTGGACAAGTCTCATAATTTTAAACAAGAAAGTCCATTGTTGGAGTGATGTGTTTAGGATACTTCCTGATAGTTCTTTCAGTTTCGACGTAGAAACAAGACCACTTACTTTGATTTCCTCTATAGGTGACTTTGGCTGATCATCTATGCGTGTCTGTTGATGTTCCCCATGCTTTAGGTTTAGCCTACATAGTGCACAATGTTTATAACAGACTGAAACACTGACAGCCAGGCAGTCCTGGGTTCATCGCGTTTACATTGTTGGGTTTTATAACCAGGAGAAGCAAATATATGCACAGTGCCTGATGCAAAATAGAGAAACAAATTTTGTGTATTAATTATTATTGCCAGCTATATGATTACTGATACTGAAAATGAGAATATTGGAAATCTAGGAGATGCAGGAAGGGCATGGCCCATGGCACACATTCCATCTAGACCGATCAGCTTCTCCACAAAGTTTCCTCAGATGCTAGTTTAGTGTCTTCCATCAGCAGGACTGTCCTGTGGGCCAAGCAGAAACATCACACTAAGCCTCTGTCCTTGTGGATGTTACTTTGTAGCCCACATTGTCACAAAGATAGGAAGAGTGTACTTAGTGGTATTTTAATACCACTTTTTTTAGGCCTTTTTCTTTCTAAAACTTCTTTTTGGTAACAGCTTTATTGCGGTATAATTTATACACCATACAAGTCACTCATTTAATGCATTAAGTCAGTGTTTTGTTTTGTTTTGCTTTTTAGCATATTCAGAGTTGTCTGTACAACTACCTTGACCACTGGCACGGGTCTCTCTTGCACTCAGTTAAAGGAACCACTAATCTACTTCCTGTCTTTATAGGTTTATAGGTTTTCCTACACTGCCATTTCATATAAACAAAATCAAATAACATGTGCTTGTTTGGAGCTGGCTTCTCGCACTGAGCTCAGCGTTCTCAAGGTTTATCAATGCTTTAGGATATACTGGTGTTTCATTCCCTTTTAGGGTTACATTTTAAATACTTACACATAGACTCATTCATTTTTTTTCTAGTCATCTGTGGGGTCCTCTTTTGTTTTCTTTGACATTCTTGGTCCCACCCTTGCTTGGAAAGGGTTTCTCTTTTCTACTGAAGGAAACTACACTCCTGCTGTAGCACACTCCTTTATTCTTTTTTCTTTTGGTACCAGGGATCGAACTCATGACCTTGCGCTTGCCAGACAGCACTTGTGCCCCTGAGCTAAATCCCAGGCCACACTCCATCTTTAACTCCGACATCCACTAACATTTGGAGCATGTGGCACCTACCTACTCTTGGCAGTGATGTATCTCATTTCCATTCTTTCCAGGTCTTTCCTTTTGCATGTGTCCTTCCAAAGTCCTTTAAAGAACCTTGTGCAATTGGCTTTAGAATGGAAGCTTTCGGGGCTATCTAAGGAACACACGAAAGAAACAGCCCAAGGAGAGGGTGGAGGTAATGGAAAAAAATCAAGAACGACAGCCAGGTAACGTTCACCAAATTGAAACAGATCTGGCTCCTCCTTATCCCTGTGCCCGATGGCCTGAACGTTTCCCACCGAGGCGCTCGAGGCTCGGGACAGTCCAAGATGTTTTCCTAGCCAGCCCCAGACTGCCTTCTATTCTCACTCCCCCTTTCTTCAGGCTTTGGCCCCGGCCGAGCCCACCGATAAGTTAAAAATGACTTATCCAGCATTAGCGTTTAGAGGGAGACGGCTCCATAAATACCTACTTGGCCTCATTAAAAAGCTACAGTGATTAAAGAGAATGATTAGTGTGGTGCCAGAGGGGAAAGAAGCAAATCCAACATCTGACTCGAGGACGGCCAGACCCTTCTCCGGGAAGACCGCGGTGTCACAGAGGAGGGTCTGGCGGGGCCTCGGTCGCCCTGGCTGTCACCGGGGTGGCGAGCGCGCGCTCTAGCACGGCAGGGCCAGCCCCGCGCCCTCCTCCCGGCTCGGCCGCTGCCCCCCGGGAACTCAGCCCGTGATTAAAGCAGGCCAACCCCAGCCGCTAGGAAGTGACCCTCGGACGACTGCGTAACTACAGCGAAATGGAAGCCGGGGGGGGCTACAAATAACCAGCCAGTGTCCCGGCGGTCACCGAAGAAGGGGAGCCTGCCCATGAGTCATGGGGCACGAGCTGGTCACTCGGTGTCGACTCCTGGCCCCTCCCGCCCACCCCCCGGCCCGGCCCCCGAGCCCCCCGCAGGCCGGTGGTCGGAACCCAGGGCTGTTGTGATTCCCAGGGCTCCCCCTGCTCCCCCTCGGTGGGTCTCCCAGGCTGCACCGGAGACAGGCTGGCTGAAGCGGCGCAGCCAGCGCGGCTGCAGATAAGTTAATGTACACAGAGAGGATGTAAATTACCACGACCCTCAGCAGCAGGACATTGGCCAGGGCCCTGTCGGGGACAGGACAAGCGTCGGCGGCTGTGCGCTCCTGACATCTAGCTTGGGATGCAGCCGCCAGGCGGCCGGCGGAGGACCTCGTGGAGCCAGGCTTGCCTTGAAAACAGCTGCGTGTCCCTGACACCTCCAAACTAATGCATTTTTAATCAGGGGAATTAGCTCTAGGCGTCCCATACTTTTCCCAACTCCCCTTCTCCCATGGCCTCGCCCCCCCCCACTGTTTCTTTATCTGGCCTGCAGTGTCCCCTCGCCGCCGCCCCCCACGCACTCTACCTTTTAAAATCTCCCTCCCCGCCCCCTCCCTCGGGCCAGCCCTCCTCCACCGGCAGCCTAGTTCCCTCCAATGCTACTTTCGCCCCCACCCTTCCCTCTGTTTATACAGTGACATCAGCGCCTGGCTCTCCGAGGTGCAGGGAAACAGAGTTCAAAAAGGCAAACAGGAAAAACCGCTGCTGACCTGGGCACCGGGTGAGAGTCGGTCCACCCGCGCGCAGGGCAAGGGCGCAGGGACGCGCATGGAGCCCTGGGGCACAGCAAGGGTGAGTCCCTGGGAAAGGGCTGCCCAGGTGACAGCCAGCAGGGGGGAAATCTTGTGCCAGCCACGTTTGGAATTGAACATTTTCCCATGCCCTCTTTAAAAAAAATAAAAATGATAAAACAGGTCTAATAAATTTTAATATTTTATTTAACTTGGTATTTGCAAAATTTTATTTCAGCATATCATTAGTATAAAAGTAATTGAGCTATTTTATATTATCCCCCCACATGGTGTCTTCGGAATCAAGTGTGCATATTACACCCCAGCACGGTTCTCCACTCACCCTTATTTTTCAGCGGAACTACTTGATTTATATTTAGTTTTCATGCAGCTTGGGGTTGAGAAAGTCGGTTCCCATACTCCCATGGTTCCAAACATACTAAATGGTTTTCCACTAGTGGCATCCAGTGTTAGTTCTCAAATATGAGTTAATGTTAATTAAAATAAAAT
Organism: Hydrochoerus hydrochaeris; assembly: GCA_004027455.1. Classification (NCBI taxonomy): domain Eukaryota; kingdom Metazoa; phylum Chordata; class Mammalia; order Rodentia; family Hydrochaeridae; genus Hydrochoerus; species Hydrochoerus hydrochaeris. Next base: position 431,335 of record PVLA01000587.1, read on the forward strand.
GTAATAAAAATAAATTAAGAGCTGATTCCCTCAGTCACGCATTTGGAGATCTCAGTGACCACTTGCCACTAGTGGCTACCATACTGGACCGCACAGATAGAAAATCCCATAATTCCTCCAGGTTTCAGCTTTTATTAAGCGGAGTGAGTAGGACAGTTATCTACCTTCCGTAGAGTCAGTGTAAGGCATGAAGGGCAAACGTGTAAGCAAGGGCCTGGCGCACAGTAAGTGGTCAGTAATGAAGACCCCACTGTGTCCACTTCCCTTCCGGTCTTTAAACGCAGTGTGATATCCTGCCTTCCTCCAGTGCTGGCTCTTGGGAAATGGCTGTTAATATATTTAAACCAAGCTGCCAAGAATGAGCAGAGTGTTCTAACAAGCAGTGTCTTTTAAGGGGACCACACTGGTACCCCCCCATACACAGCTTTCTTTACTGCCTGTTTGTCGGCATCCTATATATTTTTGTAAAACTCTACACTGAAATTTTCCCAAAGATATTTTTAACTCAACCCACCCAAACCTGAAATGATTCGTGTCACTTACGCGTCCCTCCTTCATGGACGTATGTCACCACTCAGATGCCTTAGCCAGAATCTGGCAGTCATCCTGTGTTCCCTATCCATCACTGTCCCTTCACCCCAACTCATTAGTCACCAGGGCCTGCCAATTCCACCTCCTAAATAACTCTCAGATCCATAGATGTCTTTCAGGCCCATAGTCGCCACCCACGTCTAGTCCACTGTCTCCCTTCTCACGGCTGTGGCAGCTGATTTTCTGCCCCTGCTGTGCCCCTTTCAATCCCCTCCCCATTCTTCAGCAGCAGCCCTTTTCTAAAGCACAAATCCAGGAGGCTGCAAACTGGCTTGAGTACGGAACTTAGTTTCAGTTCTTCAGCAGGGCCTCCCGCCGGCCGTTCATGAACTTTCTCCTGGCTTATCGTTTTGCTGCTTTCACAACTGCTGCCTTTACCGCCTCACCCACCCCGTCTGCCTGCCCCTGACATGGCAGTCACTCGGAACCTCCTTGGGTCCTTCTGACACAGCCCGTGTTCCCTGACGCAGGAGGTCCAGCACAGGGTCTGCTGGCCATGGCTGGTTGCCCACATTTATGTACTACATTTCCTAAAGTCCCGTCTCCACTCAGGGAGGGGACAGCTTCACGCTTATTTCCATTTTGTCTCATGGCCACCTGTCTGCCACATGTGGCTATGTCTGTTTAAGGGGCTCTCTCCCCTCTGAGCTCCCAGTTAGAAAATGCCATCTTGCCCTCGACAATCGGTACTTGTCACCTGGGTGAATTCTTTGAGATGCTAAGCTTTTAAGTCATTAAATGTGCACACGGACTGTTATTTATTGTGTCTGATTCTAGCCCACAACACCGGTTTTTATAATGTTTCCTTTCTTTGTTCCATTCTGACTATGGAAACAGGCTAAGATGCATTGGCACTAACACCATCTAGGGCCTGTGAAAGTTTTTCTCCCAAGGAGTGTTGATGTTGGAACTGTGAGAAGAATAAAGATCCTAGTTTGCAGAATTAGAAAGTAGAATGAATGTGAAAAGTTAACCTTAAAATGGTAGGGGTCCTGGTGCCAGGCAGGAACGGCGGCAGACCATTGCAGAAAGCAGCCGAGCTTACTGAGCCTGCCAGGACTCCGGAAAGGCATTAGCGCTGGCTCCCTGCCATCCCCCTGCCCCCCAGCCTACATACTGCTGGGAGTCAGCACTGTGCTGACGGTGGTGGCGGACAAGCAACACGAGACTGGCAGAGGAGGGCAGTGGTGGCCAGGTATTTTCCCAAAGGCCCGGAGAGTGGGATTTGTATGTCTGGTTTCTGCCTCTGACACCTCCATGCCTAGGGATAGATTCCCAGTGATCTCCTTCCTTCAAAGGACTTGATCCCAGGAAGGCGTATGAAGATGAAGCTTCAGCTCTTTGTCTGCTTTCGAGTTAATACTATGTGAAACTGTCAAAGCAAATATCATGTTTCCTTGGAAAACCATAAATTCCTTTGGCTTTGGGTCCAGGAGTTTTGTCATGTGGTGTGAGGAAAGATGAGTCTGTAGATCACAGGTCATTAGCTGTTCAGTTCTGGAGCCCAGAGCCCAGGTCCGTGCTGGCGCCCAGTTGGGCCTCCTAGATGCTCTTTAGCGCCTGCTCGGGATGAAGACAGGGAAGGAACCTGGTGTTTGTTATGTACTTGGCAACTGATACACATGTCAGCAGATTGAATGGAGGTGTTGATAAGCTTTGTCAAGGGGCCTATAAATAAAAAATGGAATAGTTATAAATGCCGTTCTAATGGCAGATGCCTGAAACGCTTTAGAAGGAAATGGAAATCTTTAGAAAAGATTTATTTATTTGTTGGGTGGTTGGTTGGTTGACTGGTTGATTTTTGCCAGGTCCTTCCTCTGCCGATGCAGCGTTAACATTACATTCTTGCAACAGAATTGGATGGAAAGTTAGAAATTACCTTAAGCGAAAACTCTTCTTTTATAGTTTCATAAACCAGGGCCATAAATGTTTTTTCTTCCAGAGTTCTATGTTTCATCATTGTGCATTGGTCAGAAGGAAAGAAAATACTTAAGAAAAACAATTTTGATCACTTACCCTGACATGGGAGGGGTTGATAGCCCCAGCTAGCCTGTCATGCTGAAATACCTTTCTGGGGAGTAGTCTGCTAATATGTTATAAAGAAAAAGGGTCTTAAATATTTTCTTATCTTTTAGGAAATGTAAATATTCAAAAGTAACCAGAAAAGGTGAAAGAAGTTAATGCACTAAGATATTTATCTTAGCATGATTTGTAACACGAAAAAAAGGGAAAAAAAGAAGAAATAACTAATGTATCTATGCTAAGGGATTGGCTAGGACTCTGCCTACCCTAGAATGCATGTATGCAGCACTAGAAAGTATACTTAGAGTAATCCAGAGTTGGTGAGGTAATTGTTTTGGAATGACAGAGATATAAGCAAATGGTACACGAACTAGTTTAAGAAAACTAGCAAAAAGTCATGTTGGAAACAATTAGAAAATTTGAATACAAAAGTGAAAATGGTCATGTCATTATGAAAAAAGGCTGCCCATATTTTAGGAGATACACATTGAAATATTTATAGTTGAAATGTCATGATGAATTCAACTTACTCCCAAATATTTCAGAATATATATATATATATATATATATATATATATATATATTCCTGCTAACATATTGGCTGTATTTTGTGGTTAGAAGTGGTACCAAGGAGAGTTGGGTATGGTGGCACCTGCCTGTAACCCAGCCTTCGAGAGACTAAGGAAGGATGATCATCAGTTCAAGCCTGACCTGGGCATCTTAGTGATTTAACAAGTTCCTGTCTCAAAGTAAAAAGTAAAAAGGGCTGGGAATGTAACTCAAAGCTCTGGGTTCAGACTCCAGAAATGAAAAGTAATAGTAGTACCAAGGAGACAGAGCCGTAGTGTGTAATGACAGGGAGAGGCCCAGACACTAGTAGAAAAACTGTGCACACGCACACACACACACACACTCACACAGAATTAGCAAAATTTGACAAAGTCTATAAAATTTTTGGCTCTTGGAGAAAAGCATCTATGTATTTGTTGTATTTATCTGTTGTACATTTACAACTCCTCATAACAAAAGAAATTCATTACATGAACTTAACTAGAGAAATAGAAAATACACCATCATGATCCAGGGATTATATTGGGGTAGATTTATGGGTGATTGTTATTTTCTTCCTTATATTTGGATGCATTTTCTACAATCAACCTGTGTTATTTTTATTATCAGCAACTAAAACCATAGTCTATTGAACACTTATTACGCTCTCTGCTTAACTTAGATTATTCTATTTCATTTTCTCCACCACCCTAGGGGGTTTGTTCTGTTGTTCACTTTTTAGATCAAAGATACTGACATTTACGGAATCATGTACTTGCTCATTTTTACATGGCGATGTCAGGATTTGAACCAATTATGCTTTTACAATTCAGAGGTAATTTTCAAAAATGTTTATCAAATAAAAATAAATGATCCATGTATCAGTGAGGTGCAGAGATGTCAGCTTAGAAGTTCAAATCATCATTTCAGCACTCCCTCTGCAGTGTGCCCCTGTGTCATCCCTAAGATGCCACTGCAGAGCTGGCGTTTGCGTGTGTGTGCGTGTGTGCGTGTGTGTGTGTGTGTGGCTTGCCCCATCCTCCTCCCCCATAATGCATCACGAATGATGAATTGTCCTACTGCACAAGTTGCCACCAACTCCTTTCTCCTTAGAGAGTTTAGCTGACCACTTAGCGCCTAGGAATGTCTCTGGGGAATGGTTCCTATCTAGGACATGGAACAAAAGAAGACTGGAGGTGTCTTGGTAATACTAAGCAGACCTAGACAGAGTGGTTTTCATGCCCCACCTTATGAATTGGAACCCCGTACTCTTTATTTCCAGTGTTAGAATCTAGGCTCAGGCAAATTGGTACAAGTGCAATGAACTATAGCTGGACGAATAAGTGGGCATTGGAAGACTTGTTTCTGTCACTGAGAATGGAACAGTCAAGAATTGCCACTGTTGTGAAACGTTCAGCTCTGTGATTCAGTGGTACAGGAAATTGGTACAAAAACATTCATTCTCCATTTAGATGTTTGAACTTTCAGAGGTCCCCCGTCATTGTTGTAAAACTCCAAAGATCAAGTTTATTTTGGAAGTTCTGCTACAACCTTAAGTATCACATTACTAACTGCATGGCAGCAGGAAAACGGAAAGGAGCAACACGCTATTTCCAAATACACATCGCTGTTGTTTTAAAGCTCATAATGTTTGTTTTCCTAATGCACAGAGAAGAGATCACAAATTATTTCTTGGGTTAGTGTTTGCTTTTCCAAATCTTAGTATCAATGACATTATTGAAATCCACAGATATAATAAACTCCAATGTTGAATATGAACAAACTACACGGGCTGAATAATCTCAGACTAGAATTGACCATCCTTAAACCTCTCAAACCTCTGTGTGTCTTTTGTTTCTTATATAAGCAGTGATGTAAACTTACCCTGTTTTGGTAAGAAAAAGGAAGCTCTCCTGTGGTGGGATCAGATTGTGAGGGGAAGGCAGCACACACCATCTCGTTAGCTCACCCCAAAGTACATGTGACCAAAATTTGCTTCTCACACAAGCAAATATCTCTCAGAACAAAAGTTACAGGAAGCTCTTGGAAGGATATGATCATGTCTCTGGAGACACCCGAAGCCAGTGATTGGTGACAGTAAATAAAGGTTTACGATAAGTAGTGGAAGCTTTCTGATAAAGGCGATGGATGCCCAACTATCAGAGGAATGTTGGCTGCAATGTATTTCATCCTGCAAACCATCATATGCCTGATCTTTGGAAGGCTGATTTTGGTTGTTTCTTGTACCTCTTTGTTTTGATTTAAATTAAGCTTGTTTTAGCCACTTAATTTGAATTAGTCATTCCATTTGAAAACATTATTCAATAAGCAGATAGTAAATAATACCTATGACTGAATCAAGTGTGATAAGAAATACAAAGAGAAAAATCTCATGATATAATCCTCAAAGAACTTGGGCTGATATACTCAGAGAACAAGGACAAGATTCAAACAAGAAACGATTAGTATGTGGTTAGATTAGTCAGGGAAAACTATTGAAAGACAACTGCTAAATCCTTTTCCTTGACTCATTTCACTCACTCATTGTAAAGCACGTCCTGAACTCCAAGTGGTGGCTAACGGTTGTGCTAATGTGGAGTGTCCATTTTTACCAACACCTTACTCATTTAATGAGCCTCCATAAGAATGTGAGAGCTGCCTCTTGGCATTTGGATGGATGGCTTTTCTTTTTATCTATCTTAAAATATTCCATTTGCACACACTTGAAAATAGCCATGGAATGCAGCTTTCCTTTTCAGAAAATCCAGCACCAGCATTGTTCTCTCAGACCAGCATTTTCCAGACCACTTTTTTTTTTAGTTGAGTGCTAATCATTTATGTATTTTCATAGTGGGAAAATCTAAGCCATTTGGGGGCACTGGTTCAAGGTTACATGGTGAAGGGGTGGACCAGAACTCACACACACATTTGAACCATCATTCATAAGCTCAGTCAGGAGACAGGACAGGTCCAACATTGTACCACAGTGGCCCAGACAACTTGCCGAACGGCTGTCACCCTTTTGACAATGACCCCATTTCCTTATTCCTTGACCTGGAATTATATGCAACTTATTTTTCTTTTCTTGCTTAAAGTGCTGCATTGCATGATGAAGGGTGCTGGACTTGTCAGGGTCATTGTGTCCTCTAAATCCATAGGTCAGTCCTTAGCCCCATCTTCATTGAATTATCTGAGCAGTTGACATGGCTGATCAATCCTTTCTCTTTCAAGCACTTTCTTTACTTGACCTCTGGGGCATCATACTGTCTTCATTTTTCTCCTGACTCCCTGGTTGCTCCTTTATTTTCTTTTACTGGTTCTTCCTCATCTTCTCAAACTTTTAATATGGGAAGTCAAACTAAGGTGAAAGCAAGAGACAAAACTTAAAATATCTAAAATGGGGACAAAATTAAGCTGTAGTGTCTGACACCTACAGCTACTGGAAACATTAAACACAATACAACTGCTGCCAGATTTATGTAAAACTTCACATCTTTACCTGACTCATCATGCGAGTCTTTCAAAAAAAAAGTTACAAGGTAAGAGAAAATGCAATCCAAGAAACAAAAGATTCAGAACCAGACTGATAAGGCACAGATTGAAATTATCAGAATGTAAAAGAACTGTGATCAATATATTAAGAGCTCCAACAAAAAAGGTAGGCGACATAAAGGGTCAAATATTACTAAAAACCTTAGGAAAGAAAATTAAATAAATACTAGACATCAAAACACTATAGTAGAAATAAAGAATACTTTTATTGCATCATTAGTACACTGGACATAACTTGAAGAAGAAAATCAGTGCACTTAAACAGATGATCTTATGGGGACTTCTAGAACTGAAATACTGAAAGCAAAATAATGTTAGCAATAATAGTAAAATAACAGAACATCCAAGAACTGTGTGACAATTTTCTAAAGTTGAAACATGCATAAGTGAAACGCCAGAAGGAAAGGGAAAGGAAAGGGATAAGAGAGGAGGGGAGATATTTGAAGTATTAATGGCCAAGGACAGACACCAAACTGCAGAGCCAGCAGCCTAAAGATTACCAAATGGGACCAATGCAAACAGCACACACCTTGCATCTTATATTCAATTTGTAAAAAACCAAAGACTCAAAAGACACTGAAATAAGCCAGAAAAATAGAGCACCTTATCTGTAGTGGAAGGAACATTAAAATTTTTATTAGACTTCTAGCCAGAAACCACCCAAGCAATGAGAGTGATGCAAATATTTAAAGTGTTGAAAGGAAAAAATCCACCAGTTTTAAGTTTCATATGCTGTGAAACTAATCCTTCAAAAGTGAAGGAAATTAAGAGAATGAAAATACAATCCCCAGATTAAGAGAAAATATTTGCAAAACACTTAACTGGTAAAGGACTTGTACTCAAAATATACAAATAACTCTTCAAACTCAACAATAAGAAAACAAGCAATACAGTTAAAAGTAGGCAAAATATTTAAACAGACACTCACCAAGGAAGATATGCAGATGACAATTTGGTTATTTCTTACAAAACTAATGGAGTCTACCACACAGTCCAGTGAACACGCATCTGTGTCATCCAAGTGAGTCAAAAATGTATGTTCACACAAAAGCCTGCACATAAATGTTTACATTTATTTATAATTGCCAACAATTGGAAGCAACCAATCCGCCTTTCAGTAGGTGACTGGATAAACAAACTGTGGTGCAACATGTAATGGAGTATTATTCAGCCCTACAAAGAAACTAGTTACCAAGCCGTGGAAAGATGGGGAGGACACTTAACCGAATGTTACTCAGTGAACAGGCTACACACTGTATATTTCTGAGTCCCTGACACACTGGAAAAAGAAAAACTCCAGAGCCAGTAAAACTATCTGTGGTTGTAAGAGGTCTGAAGGGAGGGAGAGGAGAAGGGAGAGAGATTAACAAATAGAGCACAGATCTTTAGTGGAGTGAAACTACTGTGTATGGTGCTATAATTACAGATATCTGCCTTTATGCATTTGTCAAAATCTCCTAATCTGAACAACACACAGAGTGAACCCTACTATAAACTGTGGACTTTGGTTAATAATAGCCTATCAATACTGGCGTGGCAATTACAACAAACCTATTGCACAATGAAAGACCTAGGAGAAACTGCGGGGGGAGGGGTGGTATATGGGAACCGGATTTTTTGCTCAATTTTCCTGTTAATTTAAAATTGCTCTAAAAAAGTAAAATTAAAATTTTTTAAAGGAAGGAGAAATAAAAACCTTTTGGGGTAAATACTGAAGAGATTTACCTCTAACAGATGAGTTTTTAGAAATTTTGAAAGAAGTTTTTCAAGGAGAAGAAAAATGATACAGTTCATAAGTTTGAATCCTCATGAAGATAAGTAGAACACTTGGGGAGACTGAGGCAGCTGGATTGCAAGTTTGAGCCCAGCTTGAGCCAAACATCAGTACCACCAAAACAGACCTCAAAGGAACCCAAAGAAAGACTAGTGAAGGTAAAATTTTCATAAGTCCTGTGTATACAACTTGTATAAAGTCTCTCTGCTATCTTCTTTTTATTATTGTTTTCAGCTTTCTGTACCTTACATGGGAATTCTTCTAGCCTGCCTTCTCAGCAGAGATATTATCTACCAAAAGCACACATTTAGTATTTTTGGGGCGGGGAGCCTGGAGAATGGGGAAGGGTAGCAGAAGTAAAAATGATAATAATCTGCACAAGTCCTCAAAGTGAATGTAATTATTATGTATCCCAAACATAGACTGATTAAAAAAGAGAAAACTGAAAAAATATATTTTTACAGGGTAACTTGTTGCATTTTAAACTAGAATACAGTGTACCCTCCCAGGGAATCTTTCTGCCACATACTTACAATATTTTAAAAAGTGGACATTAGGAAATTATTTAGTAAATACGAGCAATGTAAAGAAGAAAACTAGAAAAAACTGACTCTGATGTCCATTGTAGAAATAAATGGGGTCAGGGGATGGTAATAGCTCAGAGTTGGAACCCTTCAAATGTAAATGTTATGGCAGTAGAAATGTCTATTATTTTATCAGAATACTTCTAGGATCCGGGATCTAGTTAAGGTGAAAACTGACTAATGAATACTCTCTGTTAATCAGTTTTCTGGAGTTATAACAAACATCTAGATGACCAGTTTATAAAGCCAGCACTTTTATTTTGGCTCATGGTTTTGGGGGTTCCAATCCACTGCTGGGTGGAGTTTTGCTTTTAGGCCTGTAGAGGGCGCTGCGCATCACAGCGGGACAGGATAACAAAGCAAAACTGCTCCCCCTGGGGCCAGGAGAGGAAAGGGAGGTCCTTGGAGCCTCACCATCTCCTTCAAGTGCATATCCTCAGTCACCTGAAGCCTTCCCACTAGATTTCTCCTCCTATATTTCCATGATTCCCCTCCCAACAGCACCAAGCTGGGACACTTCAGATCCAAATGACAGGACAGCATCCCCCTCCACTTTGGAGTCCAAACTACTGTAGAATAATCTGTTACCTGCTACATTCTGGTAATAGCATTTCCCCTCTTATCTACTGTGTGTTACTACTGCATGCTAAACCTCTTAATCTTTTCTTTCCTTTAGTGTGATTTTGCTACATCTCTTGTTTTATTTTACTTTTGAGGTGTAGTGATTTATCATGTTATGATTTCTCTTAATGACTCAACCAAAATTCACTGTGAGAAGAAACAGTACTTAGCTGTTACTTCTTCCCACAAACTCTGTTATTAGAAGCTTTCTGTATTCTAAGTTCCCAAGAACATAAGGCTAAAACACTTTGTCATATTGTCTTTAAAACTTTCTCTTTTGGCATCTGGTACTTGGATTGGACAAGAAAAGGAAGAAAGAGGAAGAGGAAAAGTAGGTGGTACATGGCACCAAAAGATTTACTGACTATAGCTCCTGACCTTTTTCCTTCCCAGATTTACTATTAACACAAGAGACTGGCAGATCATGGGCAAACCCAGCATGAGGAAGCCCGTGTCCCTGGTTAGGGAGATTACAGATAACGGGGACACATATCTAGCCTTAGGGGCACAGGGAAGTCTTGATTCAGTAGTGGGTGGGGGCGATATCTAAGTTGGGAACTGAAGGATGAGTAACAATTAGTCAGATGGTAGGGGTGGGGGGCAGAGGGTGGTAAGCTGATTCCAGCCAGAGGGACCCCACCCTCACAAAAAACAGAAGGCAAAAGAAAGTCACTGGAATTCAGTATGGCCTGGAGAGAACCTCAGTATGTGGAGGTAAAGGCTACAAGTCAGGTTGTAAAAAAGAACCAGAGAAAGGATTTGGCAAGCAAGAAAAAGAAATATCCCCAGGGAAATGAGAAGCCATTTGAGGTGGGGAATGGACCTTGGGGTGGGGTTTGCTCTTTCTGAAGCACTCTATTCAGAGCACGGACAAGGAGACTCTTGCATTGATCTAGACAGGACTAGGGTAGAAAGAGCTAGAAAGTTGCAGATTTAACTGATGTGAGAAGTTGCTAAGGCTGCATCTACATTTTATGGTGATACATGATGTCACCTTTCCCTGAATAGAAATCAGGTCTGTGAGCAAAGATGATGGCTTCAGTTTGGGACATTTGATTTTGAAGGGTCTGCAGGACATGGAAAGAATGTGTGGGTCTGGATCTCAGAAAAATCTGGAAGTCTTTGGCGTAAAGGAAATGATGAAAGCATAAGATTTATTTTCACAACAACCTTTAGAGCAATATTACTATACTTGTTTCTCGAAGAGGAAACTGGGGCTTAGAGACCACCAATAACCACATCAAAATCCGTCCAGGAAGGGGAAGTCGAGAGTTTTAACCTGGCATTTCCATTCTATGGTATTATTTCTGACTCTGATCTTCTAAACGAAACAGCCCTATGCTTTCATAGGGACCCATTTGGAGAAATTTCACTTTTTGCAGGTCAAAAGCTCTTTTTTGGAGGTTGAGACAAAACACATCAACTTTTCATCTGGACAAAATGTCCCTGAAGGCAACCTGACTGTCCTTCCAAGTCCGACCTGCAGTGGGCAGCAGACCTGGGTGTAAACCTCACGCCCCACTCACCTTAGATGTGACATGAAGTGTGTGCAAAACCAGACAAGCCATTTCATTCGCTAATGCCCTTCTGGCTCCAGGGATCCAAGCTTCTTGTTCAGTCACCCCACCCTTTGGGACACCCACTGATGTCACTTGCCTCCTCCTCATGGGAATCCCCATTCTTCACCCCACCTGACCCACAGATTCCACCCCTTTCTTAGCCCAGAGAGCTCCATAGCTGAAGCCTTTTCTAATTTCCCACTTGGAGGGAGGCTGGATGCTCACAGTGGTGATCTCATCCCCCTTGGCCTCCCTTCCACGCTCCACACCCCCCACCCAGGCACTGTCATTTTCATTTGCATGGCCTCAGGGTCTTCCACTGTGGAGGGACCTGCTCCAGAGCTGACACCAAGGCTCAGTCTCTAACCTCTCTCACTTTCTCATGTATCAGCTCATCTGCTCGCTGAATACATTTGTTTGTGATTACAGGCTGCATACAATACCACTGCACTGGGCCCATGTGATGGCCTGGAGCCATGAGAAAACACATTAGTAATTTTTTATGAGCCTAGTACAACCACGCAGGATTTCCCTAAAACAAAAAACATGAAGGGATTTTATTGTATCGCACTGTTAGACATCCCTTATGGCTAATGCATGGATATTAGAAATAACACAACCCGGGGTTTTCCAGACATTTGGGGTAGAGAGGTTTCTGACTCTAGTTAGTGAACACCCTTGTTTGTCTACTCTGGGGACATAAACTGTACAAGGAAATTGCAAAAAAAGAATATCAGAGTCTTAAATGTTTCTCTCACTATAACTAACTTACTTATGCGTTCCAATGAGAAATTCTCAGTAAGCCACTTCTGAGAGTAATTGTGACAGGATAGAAATTGGAAGGGACTGGTGAATTCTTGGGAATTCTCATGGATTCTTTTGAAACATTTCCCCTTAGACCAGAACAAACTCCCACTCTCTGATGGGTCCTCGCATCATCCAATGAAGATGTCTAAAGAAAAAACAGTAGAACAACACTGGGTCTACTTAACTGGCCTTAACAATGGATATAGTAGTTCCTGGGAAAAACCACCCTATTTTGGGCACCGTTGCTGTGTGACTCCAGAGCTTTGGAGGCACCATCGGGGGGAACCGAGTGGGCCCAACCCTCTGAGGGGAACCACCCTGGAATGCTGTGCTGGTCCAAGCTAAGCCTGAATCTGGGTGTCCCTGGGAGCCACTTGACTCCACTAGAGTGTGTTCCCTGTGTCCAGAGAATGAAGACAGCTCATCCAAGAGACCGAGAAGCTGCAGACACCTGTAACAAGCACATGGGGAAAGTAATGGTGTCTTTTAAATATACAGTATTTATTGGCATGATGATGCTATTAAAACACCATCTAAGTACATTCGCTACCTTTCCAAACTAAAAATCAGCCTTCCAAAGCTATGCATGTCCCCATATGACAAACAGTGAGGACCTGGCTGGGCAATTTATTTTAAGAACCATGTGAAAGACACAGTAGACAACACAGAAGGACCATAACCTTTGGGTTTCATGTATTGTCTGTGTTATGGTAACAGCAACAAACTTGGTAAGGCACAGACATTTGTAACTTCACTTAAAAATGAATATATTGTGAGATACTTTCAGCAGAATAGATGTTCGTGCCATTTGTTACATAATTTGGATCTGAAATGTTCCTCGAAGGCCCATGTATTAAAGACTGAGTCCCCACCTGGGCACTGTTGGGAGCTTGTAGAAACATTAAGAGGTGGCACCCAGTGGGAGGTTTTTCAGGCACTGAGGTCATTTCCTTGTAAGAGACAGTGGGCCTCAGACCCTTCTTCTGTTTCCCATTCTAGCCATGGATTGAGTGGTTATAATTGGCCATATGCTTCAACCATGATATGCTGCCCCTCCACAGGTTCAAAATAATAGGGCCAATCCACCATGGACTGGAGCTTCTGAAACCATAAGCCAATATCAGCCTTTTCCCTGCATGTTATTACCTCAGGTATTTATTACCACAGCAGAAAGCTGACTAACACAGCACCTCACTGCTAACAAAATGGAAAAGATTGGTTTATATTCCATCCCTCTACCTGTAGCCTCACTGAGGTGAGGTGTTATTATCTAGTGCTCACAGCTCCCATGGGATATAGAATGGACTTACTCTCAAATGCAAAATGACATTGATATGAAATGGTGAATATACCTTTGAAGTATGAGACTGATTTGTGTGTTTCCTTTCTATTATTTGGTTTCTTGTGTGTCGCTGTTTATACTTATTAGTTATACTGGAGGCCATGTTTTGATAGGTGTTTGTTTGCTTGGTATGGTTTGGTTTTAGTGGTAGTGGACCCAGGACCTTTGCACTGAGCCCCATTTCTAGTCCTTTTTGTTTCTTTTTTATTTTGAGTTAAGGTCTCCCTGAGTCACTAAGTTTCTCAGGCTGGGCTTGAACCTCCAATCCTCTTCTCAAATTTCTGAGTTTAGAGGTATGCATGACCATCTCTGCATGAAAGGCATTTTTATGTAAACAATCACATACTGGCAAGGAGCATTAGTTCAGCCTCCCGTCACCTCCCACCACTGGGAGACGCTGCCATAAGAAGGATCAGGAAGCTTTTAGGAGATAACCCAGAGGCTGGACTGCAGGCCATTTGTGAATTTGTACCTTTTCCCCTGGAGAGAGGATCTGTTCCCTTTGGATTCAGCAAGCTGGTGTGGCAAGGGGGTCTCTAAGAGCGCACCCAGAGGCCACAGAAGGGCCCGCTATCAAGGAGAGAACTGTGTTTAGGACACTGGTGAATTTGATTGTGTGGTGTGCATAGATGCAATTCATGAATAGGGATAAGCAGTTGTGACAGCATAATTTTGACCATGTTGTTATGAACAAAATGTGTCCAGAGCCTGCTTGGCTAGGTGAAGCTTCTGAGGAGGGTCCCCGTGAACTTATGACTGGAAGTACATCTCCATCATGCTTGGCTCCTGTACTCGGTTTCAGCCATCTGTGGAGCTCACCCTGGCTCATTTTATTAAGCATGAGATGTGGAAGAAAGAAGCTCTGCTCCCAACACAAATTCAGGGGACTTCGCACACCTTGCTGATATTCCCTCCATGGCTGACTTCCCTGGCTCGGCAGCGCCCCACACTCGGCTATTCTTAGGATAGAAATTAAATCACTGAAATCTCAGATTTCCCTTTGCCCCCAGGAGAGTGTATTTAGCACATTCATAGAAAGTCAACTCCTTCTAATCAGCGGCCCCAGAGCACCCCACAGTGCTCCCCCCTTGCTCTGAAAGTCCTTCCAATGAAGCTTCTTTGCTGTTTTCGTCCTTATGTGGAAAGCCTTCTCCGAGTTCAACGGTGAGCGTGGTCTGCGCATCCAATATTAAGACCTAATCATCGCCTCTTGAGGGCTGAAAAATGAAAACACTGGACAAGCGCCCACCTCCGGGCTTCATGCTTGTCAAGAACAGGATCTATTAGCTTTTTTGAAGAAATACCGATAATAAAAAGCAGACAAAGAGAGCTATGTGAATTGGCACCCAATCAATAATTTTCTGAGCCATTTTCTCCCTTAAGTTACTTAGGAGCATGTGAGAAAATAAGATTTTACTGTCCCAAGCCCTCCTGCTTTCTACAGACCACAGTTCATACATGAGTCTTCCCACTAGGACGAGTCCCCTCCGTTCTGAGCTGCTTTATTAGGATCATCACAGAGAAGGTCACATCTCCTCCACTGACAGGTATGTGAGTGAGAACTCTCCACTCTCCATTCTCGAAGCTTGAACAGCTGCAAAGCGTTAGCTTCTCTCCCTCGCCCTCTGTGGGGACAGGTCACCAGGGCGTGCGTGAGGCTCCGCGGCTGGGAGGCCTGACACTGGTGTCCGGGCTGCCGCCTGCTTTTCCCACATTAGTTCCTCATCTTGCTCGACCTAGACATTTTGGATGCAGACTGCGTCGCATACTTGGAACAGTATTTTTTTCTCATTAAACCTTTTGCCCCACAGTCAATTTATTTCTCCTGGGCTAAAATTTGACTCATCCTGAACATCCGGCTTTGGCATGGAAGACACCCCAGCGTTACAAGGGGCTCCTCTTCACCCCAGTTTCATGCAGTGCTCTGTTTTGTTCTCACCTTGCTTCTGGCTGCATCTCCCCTACCTCACCTTCTCCCACTCTACTCACACATGCGTCTTCTCTGATTTCTACCACATATGTCACTGAAAAAAGACATGTGGGCCAATTCCTTATTTTACTGCGGGTGTGTCCTGTCTTCTCAAGTGCTTACCAGGCAGCTGAAGACTGATGCTGGTTTTGGTCCTCACAGATGGCTGCTTTGAAGCACTCACAATCCAAGGTCACCTTGGTTAACCCTTTAGAGGCACACTACAGTGCCACAAGAAACCATATTACATGAGAGAGATGCTACTGGAGGGGAAGTGGTAGCTTAAAAGGTCTGCTACTTTTCTATTAACAGAAAGAAAAAACAAATACCTATTTCTAAACTTGGGCTTATCATACAGATGGTCAGTGCCATTGGTCACTCTCTGCCACAAAACCCCCCTTTTGAGACAAAACGTAAGAGATTATTAGGCACTCAGTTCCTCTTACCAAGTTTGGATTGTCTCAAAATTAGATCCAAAAATCCATTTCTTCACGTAGGGTGATTCCATGTTCTGCTCAAATGTACAAGTTTCCAGGTCTGATATAAAATCCTATAGGGTAATTCTAGTCAGGCCTTAACTCCCGGGGTGTGAGGACCAAGAGTATCATTACTAGTTATTATCTATTTTGTCATGAACTAGAGTTGAACATGGGAGTATGATTAAAGCTAGTTCATTTTTCCTCTTCTCCAAGCCAACCATTCAAATCACTGAAGCTTCTCACAGCATAAACATGTTCCCAGGTCTTCTCTTGTAGCTCCCATGTGATGTATTAATCTGCCCCTTTCCTGGTCCTTTTCCTGTCCCACTGGCACATAACCCCTCCTCTTTTTGCCTTTAGAGATCATGGTCCTCCTAGGAGTCTACTCATGTTAGGGTCTAAAATGTCCTCCCAAAGACTCATATGTCAGGAGTTGGGACTCTGGAAGGTAACTAGATCATGGGGTACTGATATCATCAATGGATTAACCTGTTGATGAGTTCAAAGCTAAACAGGCTGTTAGAAGGAAGGGCAAAGTTGGGGGACATGTAGCATGGAAGACTGACCGTAGGGACTTTATATGGTCCCTGGTCCCTTCTTTTTGGGTCTCTCCCTTGTTCTCTGCCTTTCAGATACCATAAGTTGAACTGCTTTCTTCTTCCAAGCCCTTCCACGATGATATTTCTGCCTTGGGACCAACTGACCATGGACTGAAGCCTCTGGAACCATGATCCAATTTAAACCTCTCCACCTTTAAGCTGCAGCTGTCAAGTATTTTGTTCCAGCCATGAAAAGTTGACCAACACATCTCATATGTCCAAGATTGGCAAATTACCCCTAGACCACAATCGAGCTTGCTATTCCTGTGTTAATTCTCTATTCTCAGGGTTTTGGTTGTCTGACTCTGGTGCTTATTTCTGTGAAAGAAAGCAGTTTTTAATATTTTCAACAACTAGTGGAGGAATCTGAATAAATATCCATCTTTAAAATAATGCAGGCCTAATGCTTCCTCTTTCTCCAACCACTCCTTAGTCAATAAACACTTATGTTGGAGTTTCAAGCCAGCTACCTATTGGGCCTCCACCAGCGCCATGTTTTCACTTTTTCTCCTCCCCCCACATCACAGACTGCACTGCTGTCCTCAGCATATGGTAGGCTCTTGATAAGTTGCTCTGGCTAAATGGATGACCTTGTGGCACAGTTATTGGCTGAAACTTACAGATGAGAAAACTGAGACTTAGCGTCATTAAGTGATTTGTCCAACAGTATAGTTTGACTGGCTTCCCCCTATCCATCTATCCATCCATCCTTCCATCCCTGTCATTGTTGTCTCTGTTATGTCCATGACTATTGAAGCTGCCAGCCAGCTAGTACCATAAACAGGATTGCCTAACACTGTCTCATTGCTTCAGAAACGCATGGTGCTATTTACAGAGAGAACACGGATGACTAACCAGTGTGCTTTTGGCCTCTTGGCCTTTGGAACGTAACCTACAGAATTTGCTCCAGAGAAAGCTCACACAGATCTGTGTTTGTGGAAAGGGGTCCAAAGACTTAATTATTTTTTGGGAGCTCTATTATTTGTCCTTTGCTAACCAGGTCATCTTTCAGACAGAAAAAAATACTGCGTGTGACCCACCAGCCCTGCTGCTCACTGGAGTTGACAGGCAGCCTGCAGGCCTGAGCGTACCAAGGGTGAGCTGCCAGAGAATCACTTGCTGTCTGTTCCCCACATGCAGCTCTCTCCTCTGAGCTGTTGTCCAAGCCTGGAAGAATTACCAAAAGCAATGCCCACTTGACCCTTCTGGATAGCTGGTCGCTTTGAGCTGATGAGGAAAGTCAGCTTGTCTCTCCAGACTGAGATCAGCAAAGCAGCAGGGCTCATGATGGCTTCTATGTTCTATGACCAGAAACATCTAAAAATGTGTGTGTTTTGATCACTACCAGTGGCAGGGGCTACGTCTGTCTTTCCTGGCAAGCATATGTAGAAGTAAGTGCCAGTAAGTGAAAACTTTGGAATGTCAACATTTGGCCTTTGTGCTTTTCCAGCAATTGTTTTATGCATATGTTCACATAACTAATTTTCTTGCTCAGAACCCCACAGCACTTGAGAGTATATTTTAAAGGGCCAAGTAGTGGTCCCCCTCATCCTTTAGCACTGTGTTTTGGGGAGTCTCATTCCACAAAGGGGCATCCATTCTGCTTAATCTATCAGTGCATCAGGGCTGACCTCACAAATGCAGTGAGCCAGGTTAGCCATGCTGACCTCGCAAATGCAGAGTCCTCTCAGAAGCAAGAGACTCGTTAGTGTCAGCTGGTGCCTACCGGGGAATATACATGCTTCAAAACGTGTTCCAATTCTAAATGGGGATTGATGTTTTCTAATCTACCAGGTATCACTTATTTGTCCTTAAATGACAGCAAAACTACATTTAAAGTGACAACGACCATCTGGGATGGTGAATCTTCTCATGAAATCCATGTGAATTTTATCTCTCTTACACTAGGAATTCCCAATGTGTTTTTGTTAAAACAACAACAACAAAACAAACAAACAAATAATACCAAAAACACTTTAGGGACAAGGCTTTGGCTCAGTGGTAGAGCTCTTGCCTGGCATGAGTGGAGCCCAGGGTCCAATCCCCAGGGCTCCCAGTAGATACATAAATAAATAATCTTTAAAGTCATCTTGTTTTTAAGGAACATACAAAACAACCCACTTGCCGAGCTGCTGCAGTGGCTCGGTGGGAGCAGGCGCTTGAAGGCCTCTTGTGAGCCTCCTCCACATGTCCTCGGCCCCTCTCCCACCCCATCGTGTTCCCGTGGCTGTCCTCACTGTGACCTATGACCGCACTTCATAAGCTTTGCTCACCTTTGGCCAAAAGTAAAATCAGTGAGATCTAGCAGGAAAAACACCTCCTCTTTGCACTGGACATACGCTTTGCGGGCTGTAAGGTGAAGACTAGTTTGCCCCATTTTGAAAGTGATAACCTTCATGTGAACAATAACGCACATCCCATTTTGATGGGACTATTGTGCAATTTAGTATTTTAGTCAAAGAACCAGAAAATTCTCTCTCAAAAAGCCTGTATACATGCTCAGTATCTTCTTGGCAGCAGACTTTGGAAATGGGAAAGGAAAGGTGACCAGTGTTTATTAAAAGTCTATCATGTTGCAGGCATTTCACATAAGTTATAGGCTGAATTGTGCCCCCTGTTCCACATATATGT
Source organism: Hydrochoerus hydrochaeris (assembly GCA_004027455.1). Taxonomy (NCBI): domain Eukaryota; kingdom Metazoa; phylum Chordata; class Mammalia; order Rodentia; family Hydrochaeridae; genus Hydrochoerus; species Hydrochoerus hydrochaeris. Next base: position 450,414 of record PVLA01000587.1, read on the forward strand.
TGAAGTTCCAACCCCCAATACCTCAGTATGTGATTGTGTTTGGAGATGAGACTTATAGAGTGGTGATTGAGAGACCCAGTATGTTTCCCTCCTGTTTTGCATGAAGTACATAACAGACCTGCATATTTTTAAGCATCTTGGTGCAGTGCTCACCTGATATGTTGTCGTCTGGAAGTCAGCAGCAATGATGTAGTCATGTGGATGGGTCCTTACCCAGTATGCTTGGGTCCTCGTAAGAAGACATGCACAGGGAAGGACCACAGGAAGACACAGGGAGAAACCCAGCAGCTACAAGCCAAGGAGAGAGGCCTTAGAAGAAAGTAACCTGGCCAGGGAGATAGCTCAGTGGCACAGAGCCTGACTGGCAAGTGCAAGGTCCTGAGTTCAATTCCCAGTACAAAGAAAGAAAGAAAAGAAAGCAAATAACATGGCCATTATCTCAGTCTTGGACTTCTAGACTCTAGGACCATGAGAAAATAAAATTTTGCTTTTTAACCCAATCTTCTGCACTTAGTTATTACTACTAGCAAACTAATAAAACATATATTATCTCATTAAATAATTACACAAATGAATATGCTATTATCACTAATTTATAGATGAGAAAACTGATGATTTGAGAAATAAAAAATGTGTCCGTGGTCTCACTAGTCATCAAGTAGATGGTTAGGATTCAAACTGGTTCTACTATAGAATACCTGACAAATGGAAATATTTTAATAAATATCAGCATTTGTTGTTTACCATGCTATTGACTTCAAAAAGATAGTAGCTATTGACTAAATGCTTGCAGATACATGTAGACATTTCATGTAAAACAGGAGAGAAATATATTGACTTGCTATAGAAAAAGTGAAAGTTCAAATTCCATAAATAGTGTTTGAACTAAATGTACAGTTCATCCACACTTCTAAGCTGTAGATTGTTAAAGAAGAATACAAAAAACAGAGTTCTGGATGTCAAATGCACGTTGATTATAAGCAGAAATAGAGGCATTGTGTGGAAATCTGTTCTATAAGGCTAAGGTTAAAATGCATTTCCACTCCCTCTAAAACCAGATGCACTTTTCCAAATAATATCTTAAAATTCTCTACCCTAGTTAGTCAAAGATAGCCTTTAATCATAGCCAGAGATTAAAGTTTGTGTTCACAGTTGTTTTAAACCAAGATATTATTCTCTGGCTTTTCAATCATATTTTTTTTTCCTTTTGTGCATCTCATCAAAGCATTTCGATTAGAACAAGTCATTGAGAAAGCAGAAGCCAAAATAAATACTTGAATCTAAATTACTACAGTGATGGGACTGCAGTTTCAATCAGGCTCAAGTTATGGGGCCTTCTAACAATTCTGTGAGGTTCTAGAATTTGCGGTATCAGCTTCTGTGTTGATTTTATTCTTCCTGACTTATTTCTGATTTCAAATGTCATCCATGATTTTCAATCCTCGTCAGTCTTGTCAAACACTTTCTCCTAGACTTCTCAGAGGCTGTGGCTAGTAGGTGGTTTCCTTTTTCTCAGGGCTTGTGAACTCCTGTCCCCTGGCCCAAGACTGTGCCCAGAGACCTGGTCACGTCACCCACACTGGCTCCATGAGAACCAGCGGTGCCAGCTGGCTCCACTGCTGCCAAGGCTGCTTCTGGAAAGGACCAGGAGAGCATGCTGTCAAATGGAAGCAAAGCCGGGGCACAAAGCCACTTGTTCCTGATTCTCTGGAATGGTCAAAGACACTAAGGAGTTACAGGTTTTAGATGGAGACAGAGTTGGTTCAAATCCCTCCTTCCATCAGGAAGTGAGATGGCTTGGAGACCATTGCTTAGTCAATGTGGGCCTCAGTGCGCACAGTTATTAAGTGGAGATAACACCTGCCTGGCCAGTTTGTTGCAATGAGGAAATGAAATGACACAGATAAAACATCAAGAGGCCAGTGGTACATGGTTGGTGCTTAAAAAATAAAAACCATAAACAGAAGTCTGAGGACTCCACCCACTCTAACTTCCATGGTTTTTTGGTGATTGGGATTTCATTTTCTCCAGGACAAAGGCTGCCTACAGAGGAGAAATACCATGGCGACTCCATGTGCCTTAGGGACTAGCCTAGCACAAGACCTGAGAGTCCCCGTGGAGGGCATTCGCCATGTGTTTCAGACTTGGGGCCTATCCGCCAAGCATTTCCCTCCGGAAAAGCAAGAGACCGCCCAAGGTTTGGATGAGTTCAGGGAAGCATCTGAACTTGGGAGCTGTCCCATCAAAACTGTAATTGTCTGGGTTTTGACCACTGGGGCCAATATTCTCTTCTGTCTGGGCTTTTTAAAAAGATCAGAACACTGGATTCATGTTCCCAGTTCCTTGTGTCATTAGAAGTTCTTCAGCATGAAAATCCCACAAACTTCGAGCAGAGTTTTGTGGCTCCAAGGGATGAGTAACATGAGAAAATGAATGAGGAGACAGCACTCAGGGGGAGTGAGGAGCCCCAAGGAGGAAAACACAAGCTGCCCTCACCAGAGGGGCTTTATCACACTGAGTCTTTCCAGCGCTCTGTTCTGAATCTCCCCTCCATGACACGCCAGCGCCAGAAGGATTTGGGTTTGAGTTCTGCTCCTAACATTCACCAGACCGGGGCCCTGACGCCGACCTCCCAAAGCTCAGCTTCCTCACTAGTAAGATGGAGACGTCAGTAAGCCCCGCGTAAGACTGCTCCTCTGTGCGTTCATTTAACAGTGTTTGTAAACCACTTGGTCTGGCACATAGCAAACATTCCAAAATTTCTATACAATCCTCAGAATTCATGCACCTAGATTTCAAGAATCTCACATTTTGGCCCCATTTTTTTACATTCTGTTTGGGAATGTGGCCCAACTACCCCCTGCCGCCCCTCCACACACAAGGAAGTCTCCTCCAGTGCTGTGAGGGTGGGCAGAGGATGTGTAACTGTCTCGCTCTCACAGAGCCTGTGACACTGCAGGGCTTTTAATCCTTTTCCCTAAATGGTATCATCTGTCTCACAACCTCAAGCAAGTTTCTTGTTTGTTTGTTTGTTTGTTTTTGTAGCATCTTTTTGTTTCTCTCTATTTTGATTTTTAGTTCCCTTTTCTTTCAGAGTTTTGGGCACTCTCTTGATTTATCCATGATTGAAATCTTGTACTACTCTTAAAAAAAAAAAACTATGATTTGAGTAAATACCACACATTGTTTTCATTAATATGTCATATTAAATTTAAAATCTTAAATCCAAATCAAAAGTTGGATCTCTTAATACTGTTCATTCTTTAGGAAATCTGAAGGCCAGGAGTAATTTTTCTCATGGACACACACACACACTCTGCAGATTTTAAAAGTTTCCAGCATTTTTTAACCACTCCATCACCATGTATGCGACATATTTCCACTGATAGTATTGCTCCTCAAGAGCAGTGATTCTGCATGGTTGGGGCACATATAGTTTGAGAAAGGCCTACCTCCCATCATGTATCATTAAGTATCAAGTTTATAATTGCACCAAGAGAATGAGATTTCCTCTGCCTACTTTGATAGCTTAAAAAGCTTAGCCAGAATTGTCATGCTTTGCAGGGAACAAACACCTTAAATTCTATTGGCAATAAAAGACCTATCTTAGCCCAGTTTGTGTTGCTATAACAAAATATGTGAGGCTGTGAAATGTATAAAGAAGGAGGATTTATTTAGCTCACACTTTTAGAGGCTGAAAAGCAGTCCCATCTTGCAGTCTGTAGTCAGGGCCTCTGTCTGCCACTTACCACGGTGAATGATGTCACAGCAGGAGTGTGCATGGGAGGGGTTGCACATGGCAAGAAGAAGTAAGAGAGCAGGGAAGACCCATTTCTCTCTTTTATAACTTGCTCTTGCCGGAACAGATTCACTGCAGTGAGACCTGACCAATTCTGAGACCCAGCATTAATCCATGCACAAGGGCAAAACCCCCGGGACCGTATCACCTCCTGCCTCTCACGGTTCCCCCACCTCAACACTGCCACCCAGCAGCCAAGGCTCTGGCACATGAGCCTTTGAGGAGAAACCAGCTTCAGACCACTGCAAGGTCCCCCTGGATGTCCTCCTTGAGGGCCTGCTCTCAGGTCACCCTCAACGCTGCTGCCCTCACCTTCCTGCAGCCATCAGGAGCTCAGCATAGTGACTTGTACCCAGGTCACTAGTGTCTTCTGCTGGGGCCAGGAAGCCTTCACAGCCCACCCTGGCACAGGGACATAGAAAAGCCTGCTGCACAAAAGTTTGGGTTTCCCTAATGAAAGCACAATGACCTGCTAAGAGACTTTATAGAGGAGGCCCAGATAAAAACAAACAAACAAATAAGAAGCAAAGCAAACAAGACATTTTTCCTCATGTTCATAATATCAACAGTTCAAATTTCCCAACATCATCGTAAGTTGAGGATGTTTGTAGTGGAAAACAAAATAAAGCAAGCTCCTCTGGAACCGTTCCGAGAATGTCTCACTTGCTAGACTTGCGTGAACTGTAACCTACAGAATACACGAAATGAAGACCCTGCCGCTGGCTCCTTCCCTTCCCTTCCCTCTCTCCTCTTCCCGCAAGAGAATAAAGCCAACATTAAAGCAGGGTGGGGAGATGGAGACCCCTTCTTATCAGAAAATCGTGTAAAACAGCAGGGGGAGAGGAGGGAAGAGATGAACTGACATGACACCCAGGGCCTAGGCGGAGACCCACTGTCCTGCAGGAAAGGCTCTGCTCACTCTGTGCGGGATGTGGGGCCTCTAGCTGCAGAGCAGTGTGGGGCTGGCAGCGGCTTTGCAAAGCCAGTGACACTTCCTGACAATAGACTTGATGAAGCCGATCATGCTCATTTGTTTTTAAATTATAGGAAAGGGGAGATTTCCGGAAGAAGATGGTTTTTGACCGTGTGGACCCACTCTCCTCTGTGCTGAGCAATTCCGTCTCTGGAAGCTGTTTCCTCGCAGTGGAGTTACTGGCACAAATGCCCACAAGAGACATAGACAAGTATAATACAATCGCAGGCTGTTGAGGAAGGAACTGTGTGACCAGTGCTGTGCCATTCTCTGAACAAATGTCATCACAGAATGGCAAAAGACAGGTCCCCTCGAAATGCTGAATTTATTTTTTAGCCTTCACAGGTAGGAATAGTTGCCACTGACCTAGTTTCTTATGATAGCTAGATCCATTTTCATGGCATAGGTTTTCAAGTGAAGCAGAAATTCATGGCCAGGCCTCAGAGAATCTGCAGGAGCTTAGAGGAAGCTCAGGGATATTTAAATTTCTACCAGCCAGGCAGATGCTTATGCCACTGAGTTAAATCCCCAGCACCCCCTGCCCTTTTTTGGTACCGGGGATCGAACTCACGACCTCAATTTATCAACTAGTTATTTCTTACTGTTTATCTTCTTTTCTTGAAATTCTGTAATATTTCTACCTTTTTTCTGTTTTTTTCTCTTTAAATAAAAAAAAAAAAAAAACTTTCTACCAGCGAACAGTCTCTTTGTCCAGAGGAAAAAGAAATCACCACCTGTCATAGAGTAGGACAGGAGGCAGGCAGAGTAGGAATACAGTCAGAGAGGGGCTTTTAGGAAGTTTTGTAGCATTGATTCTTTTTGAGGAGGGGCAGAAGACTACCAATTTGGCAATTTTGCCAATCTGAAACTTGACTACTGTTCGTAATTTACAATGGATGACAGGGTTCAGAAGAGCTGTCCCCAGTGGCAGGATTTGGGTCAATTTGAAACAGGCGTATGGCCACAGTGACTCACCTTATGGTAAAATAATGTTCCGTTACGCGTGAGGTTAGTGTATCGTATTTCTCCTAGAGCGGGCTGTGTCTTGCAGACTTCATCAAACTAATTCTTATGGCATCCCTGGAAAGCAGGTCATGAATGGAAAACCACTTCACTCCTGCGTGTCTGGCAAAGTTCATGAATTCTTAATAGGAAAACATAAATGTCATTGAAAAAAAAATCCTATACTGCAGAGGTAGGGAAAATTTTAAGAGACATTATCAGAAGACAGGAAGGGGTGAGGTAGTTCACAACGATGTGAAATTGAAATTTGAAGGAAAGGGATTTGGGGAGAAGTTAACAAAGGGCCTTACTGTGGGTGAAGCAGAAATCATAAGTGCTTTAATGTTAGCAGAAAGAGACAGAGACACACAGCAAAAGCAATGACTGCATGACAATCATTGCACAATTAGGTATTGTCTTCATAGAAAAGTCACTACCATCTTGGGTTGACTGACTGCTCGTCCAATTCCTGCTTTTAATGGAAATATCTTACTAATTACTAGTAACAACAGTCACTGACTCATTAGTGGGTGCTTGCAGAGAAAGATCCACTACAGTCACGTGGTCTTCTCAAAATCCGTGATGCCCACGTTCTCTCCCTGTCTACCCCTGAGGTCCTCGGGACCAAATGACTTTCAAAAGTCAGGAGGTGGGGAAGCCAGGGCAGGCGGCCAGGCCCACTGCTGTCCGCGGGAAAGCTCTGCTGGTGCCCAGTGTTAGCTACCTCCTCTCAGGGAAGTGAGGGAAACTGCTTACGTTTATAGGGGCTGAAGAATAAAAATCCTTAAACCTAGTCTAGAGTCTAAACCCCTGGATTAAAGGCAGGCACTGCTGGGAGCAGAGTGAGGAGATGAAGGTGAGTGAGACAGAAGTCCGTGTGTAAGCTAACACCGTGCGAGACTCACCTTCCTCTTCACTGGAAGGCCGGGGTGCACCAACCACGTCCCGGTGGGCTGTATATCGCCCCAGGCACGCTCTTCAGGTCTGACTAGAAGCACAGACGTCTAGCAGTCGCCCTGGCAGGCTCTCATTTCAGGCACGAATTCTTATGCTAATGCTTCATAGCTACAAGATTTGGGAGAAGTCCAATTAAAAACTAATGAGCAGCTTTCTAAGTCTTGATTTCATTATCTATTCCGTGAAGAAACACATGGCTAACTCAGGTCAACTTGACTGGAAAGCTTCGTGCTTTTGCAGCCGCCCACTTCTAGGACGAAGAGATAAACAAGAAGTGGACCTCGGCTTGGGCCGCGGGGTCGGGGGGCGTCTTTTGTAGCCTGTGAGAAAGAACATGCTCCACCTCCACCTGCTCACCGGTCTCACACCCTTCCTCTCCTTACCACCCCAGTGTTTCCGCCGCACCTTCACGGGGGACATCTGTAATCATCCCACAGGCCTGTGAAGTGGCTACGTTTCTGTCTTACCCCTACTTTACAGAGATGGGAACTAATACTTACAGAATTTTTTTTTTTTAAGTGACTTGCCTCAAATCTCCAGCTCCTAAATAGAGCCAGTTCTGAAACCCACGGATTCTGGCTCAAATCCTCAGTGATTGTCCCATGGCCCACAGCACTGAGGTCACCAATGACCCAAGCGATAATCTAAATGATGATTCTGAGGCTGGACAAGATTCTGAATCTTCAAAGAATGATTCTATTTGATCCTTCCATGGCATTGGCAAAGTGGGCTGGAAATCGGTAGGGTCGCCCCCACCCCCAGTCACAAATAAAACAACACTGGTTACAGAACATTCTGTTTCCAAACACTCCCATTATAAGTCTATGCCCTGCTCACTCATATGGCTGTGCAGAAATTTGCCATTTGGAGGAAGGAATAGAAGAGCTGTCACAGCAACTTAAAACAGCATATAGCAGGAAATGAGCAAAACCATCATATATGGTAATCCTGTTTGTGTCTCTGAGGAGCAAACTCAAAAACAGACGCCTACGGCTATTGGGGAGTGTTACAGGTGCGAAGGAAAAGTATGACTTCCCTGTGTTGGTTCAGGCTGTTCCCGAGGGCCTGGGTCTGCTTCCAAAGGCCTGTGCCTCGCCTTTTTCGGAGTGTGCGATATCTGGTACTATTATGGGGTAGAAATAATCCAGGCAGGAAAGCACAGGCCCTTCCAGGGAATCTTCACACCCTATAAAGCAACCTCACTTCATACTGGCTGCAGGGCCAGGGAGCGGGTGGACTCAGGGTCACGGTAAAGGACCTGCTCTGGCCTCTTTCTCCCTCGATCCCCCTTTCTTCTTCCTCTCTGGCATGTCTATTTGTTCCTAGTTACTTTTCCTGTTCTCCCTGCCTCGGAAGCAAGAACCGGGACAGTGGGCCACTGGATAAGACAACTCTCACTTTTTCTAAATCAGGCACCATCACATGAACTCTCCTCTTGTCCATCAGAGGCCAGAGGTGGATTCTCCCCTTGATCACCCCTCCTTGGTCCAGCGAATTCAAGAAGCGTGAACGGTTTCCTCTGGTGAGTGAGTGCGCGGGCCGCTGCGCCAGGATCCTGGGCTCTGCAGCGTTGTGCCGGCATCCTCAGCCTGGCCAGCCCTACCTGAGACACCTCGCTGACCACCCTGACCCAAGCTCTCCTCTCCTGCCATGGTCAGCATGGCCAGATCTGCGGGCCGCCTTTCTTTGGTCACGCCCTTTCCTGCAGAATCAGCAGAGGTCCCCGAAGTGCCAATCCCACTTCCTCTGGCCGTTTTCCACCCTCCTTGACTTCTGCGGTAGGGGCTCCCGCTGCAGGCCCCTTCCTCGATTACCCTCCTTCCCTTGGGGCAATTCTTTAACTTCCACAGCGCTTCCTCTTTCTTCTCGCCTTTGACCTCGGGTGTGACCCTAAATCTTGCTCCTGGTCTTCTTGTCACTGGCCTCTCTCCTCACATTATCCTTTGGTAAATACACAAACCACAGCTTAATGAACCACACCGCTCCATGAATGACTCTTGAATCTGTGTCTCAAACCCTGTGGTTTTTCATGACAACAAGATATGAGCCCTTATAAAGACAAGAGAGCTGAACAGAGATACTAGATTCACAGTCTAAATGAACTGACTGAGCCCTATAAACCTGCCTGAGGCCACAGAATTTCACTGTGGTGGAAGGCATAGCAGTTTGCATGAACATGCCTTCCCTTCCATCTCTTTGTATTTTCACCAAACTGGACTGCTGAAAACTCCCTTTCCTCCTGACCCTGTGTCCAAGATTTTCCTGTTTCCCAAACCCCATCTCCCCAGGATTTTGTCTATCAAACCCCACCCTTACGACAGCATACACGAAATGCCGGTGCCTCTCCACCTCCTTAAATCATCAAAGAGACGCCGGGACTCGAGAGAGTGGGCCCCAACGGCCCAGCACCCTGGGGTGCTCGGTGGGGCCTGCTCACAGGTGAACTTAGAGCACGAAAGCAAGGTGCCATCCTTCTTTCTCCTGCCCACCTCTCCTCTGCCAACGTTGAGTAAAACCCAACAGATCTGTAGCTGTAGCTGACCACAGGTCAAAAACTTAAAGTGCTCTGTAGGAAAAACTCAATGAAAACTTTAAACGATTTTTTAAAATTTTAAAAACAAAACAAAAGATACAAATGATACAGAATTTCAAAAAAATTGTAGGAAATTAACAGTAGGTAATATATTGCATATTGTTATCTTAGAAGTAGTTGTTCAGGCTACGAGATTTAGACATGAAAAAAATGATCAAACAATCAAACAGTGAGAGCACAAACTTCTTTTTGATGAATTTACAGGGATTAGTAGTATAGTTATCTATCTTGTGTATATATATATAGATACACACACACATATACATATAATCTTTTCCCTTCTTCCTTTTCTCTTTCCCTTATCCCAGTTGTTCTTTCTTTTTGAGCAAATGCTCAACTTTAAACCATTTTTTTAAAAAAATCCCACTCCAAAACAAGTCTGAAGTATCCATTGGCAATTTAAGAGACATAATAGACAGTTTGACCCTGTTAAAATTCCTTGGACAATGACTTCTTTTAGGCTTTATTGAAAACTTTTGGTTTAAAGAGCAACTATTTTTATTACCAAAATGAATCATCCATTCTCTGTACCGTTTCCTCTCTCTGCCTGCCGCTTCCTACCTTGCCCAACAGAAGGGTGGAATATTCTCAGGATTCCACAGCTTCTCTTTCATTCTGGTTAAATTTCGGTTAGAATTTAATGTTCGATGTAATTATACCCAAACTATTTTTTATGCTTTTATATTTTTTCCTGTTATCAAGGCATCCTGAAGGAAGAAGAAAATGGGAACCTGGGAAGCCATGTTGGCAAATAACATTGCATGCATTCTAATAACCAGTCCATAAATGAACATTTCCTTTTAATTTATTATTAATCACCAAGGACCCTGGCATACGACTAATGGCACACGACTTTCTATTTTAGGCCTCTTAAAATGAAACTTTTGCTTAGTCTACCAGGCTGCTCTTAGGGGTTCCAAGGAAAATCTGTATGTAGTGGAGATTTAAATTCCAGTACGTCCAGCCAGCTAGTGGGTTTATTGAGCCTCAGCCCCATGGCAAGTTCAGGAGCTTCTGTGCTTGCATTTAACTTTGCGCACTGTGGTGTGTACCAGTCAGTCCCTCCACTAGAGTGGGGCAGGGACTCCCAGGCCATGACTCTGGGCTCCATGCCACCAAGCATCCCCATGACCCCTGGCTGTCATCCTAGCTGGCAGACCGGTGAGAGCCCAGATTTGTTCTTGTTAATGGCGCCACACTCCCACAATTCTGTGATGTGGTACCACACATTTCCCATAAATAATGGATGATGATGACAATTTGGAAAGGCACTGATGAGCCATCCCAAGTCTCGTTCTTGTCTTGCAGGTGTTAAATGCCCCTATTTTAAATGAGATAAGTCATGGGAAGTATCTGGTCACTGGTACATCATCGGCACCCATAAAATAGCAACACTTTTTATTAGTGCAGGCGGGTCCTACTCATTCCTCTGAGGTTCTGAGGATGGGTTTGTGTGAGCCTTGGCTTTTGGGGTTGTGAAACACTGGAGATTGAACACAGGAACTCTGCACTAAGCTACACCCCCAGCCCTTTTTATATTTTTTATTTTGAGTTAGGATCTCATTATGTCGCAGTGGGAAATCACAGCTCAAACCCACTCCTTTACATCTACTTTCTTTGCTAAAGTCTAAGCTCTGTTCAGGACGGGGGCCCTCTTGGCCTCATTCCCCTCTGATCCCTAGGCCCGGACCGAGGACAGACCCAGCACACAGCAGGCACCCAGCATTTGCAAACATCCCTCTGACTCCTGCCCCAGCCGAGTCTTCCCAGTCCTTAGATTTCCGCTGATCTCTTAGGTTCCACGCTGCCTGACCCGTCCTCTCCCAGGTCACACAAGGCACTTCACTGTGGACAGGGACTTGGCCAGCGCTGGGTCTGCCTCCCACACAATACCTCCTGGGGGACGCTGGAGGGCCTTCTCGATTCTTCCTCAGAAAACACAACCTTTGCTCTCAGGAAACAGTCATGCTGCTTAGGTGGTCTCAGAACTTTCTGGAATGAAGAAGTTCTGCAAATGACCATCTCACTTCATAGAGCTCAGTAAACATCCTGCGAACCTGTCTTCAAATGCATCACATTGGAAGTTATGTTCATTGTTTTATTTTAAAGCGATGAGTTTCTAGGATAATTTTAACTGACTTTTCTATTTTTTATCTGTACCCAACCACAGACAAAAAGAAGCCAACAGTTTGGCTTACCAAACGTTTGGTTACCAAAAACCCTGAGTCTTTTTGATTATGCAGTGCTCACCCATTGTTAATTATGCTCATTTTTAACTGGGCTGTAGCAGCAAATGATACTCAAGACCCGCTGAGCTTGGGAAATCCCCATTTCAGGACAGACAGGAAGTCACAGCCTGGCCTTTGAACAACCTTGTGTTTCTTCTCACCTTCCTGGTCCCCCTCTGTCGCCTCCTTTCCCCCACATTCAGCTGATCTCAAGCTCTTCTGAGGGGTAAGTGACAGGAGGAGGCCTCAGGAGAAGTGGACAGCCATTCTCCCCGTGGTCATCTGGGAACCATAGGATTTGAGGGGAGAAGCCATATAGAGTTATGTTAGTCCATCCGCTTAATCCACTTTTCCAAGTAACAAAAGTCCAGTCCAGAGTGGGGGAGGGATGAGCCAGGGCTAGAACAGAATCCTGAAGGATCAGGAGACCTCGGACATCGCCTGCACAGGGACCCCAGTGCGGCTCTGGCATCAGATGGGGAAGGTGGGGAAAGGTGAAGGGTGCTTCCGCATGCTGGACCTGGGCTTCCTGACTTACCCCTTGTGAAAGTTCAACACCACTGGCTGTTAGGAAAATGCAAATTTAAACAACATGAGATGCCATTTCATCCCAGGACGAAGGGCCATCAAAAAACACAAATGCTGGCAAGGCTGTGGTGAAAAGGAACCCTTCCGTACTGTCAGTGAAAGTGTAAACCAGTACAGCCATTGTGGAAATCAGTATGGAGATTCCACAGGGAACTAAAAGTGGAAACTATCAGAGCCAGTTTTTCCCCTGTGAGGTATCTTCCTGAGAGAGATAAAGGCACCACACTACAGTGACACATGCATTCCCAGTTATAGCAGCACAGTTCATAACAGCTAAATCTTGGGAGCCTGTGTGTCCATCTACAGGTCAATGGATAAAAAAAAAAAACGAGGTATTTACATACTGGAGTACTACTCTGCTGTAAGGAAGGATAAATGTGAGTCATTTATAGGAAAATGGATCCACTTTGAAAGCATAATGTTAAGTAAAATAAATCACACAGTTAAATATTCCATGATCTTTATCATATGAGAAATATGATAAAGTATAAAGCAAAGAGCAAAATAAAAAAAAAAAGGAGATAAGGAGATAGAAATCTTTTGCAAATGGGAAGGAGACCAGGAGATGGAGGAGAGGGCATAGGAAGGCTGCAGACATAAAAAATAATTAAGGTTTGTTATGTACATGTACCAAACACCCACAGTGAAAGTGGTCACTATGTATCACAAACACACACAGGGCTAATAAAAAAAAGTAAACATGAGAAGAGCCAAAAAGGTGAGACTTTGTTTAAATATTGCTATAGCTTTCTAGCTATCAGAATCTCCCTTGATTCTATTCAACTAGAGGATGACCAAACTTCATCTGGGGTAATTTTTATGAAGGATTTAATTACCTAATTAGCTTGGCTTTTTACAGCAGGCTAAGAGGTTCCTTGTGTTTGGATGAAGCTCAAACACTGTTAGATCGGAGGAGAGATAACGCGAACACAGGAGGGTTAGGGTGCTACACTGAGAGGCGCCTGTAAATAGGAATCGGAGGATCCCTAGAGGCTGGAACATCAAGGCCAAAGATCACCACACTCTGAACCACTAGGCACTGGCCTGGCCCTGCTGGGATAAATGGGATCTCACCCAGGAGACCATGAAGATGGGACATTCTGGTGACAGTTCAGAATCACGGCCACTTGCTGAGCCAAACCGATGCATCCTCTGGAAAGGAGCCGTCCATGCAGGCCGGAGTCACGTTGCTTCCCAGGGTCTTCTGGATCCTTCAAAGTTAGTTCTCCCTCTTGATTAGTACATGCATTACCAACACGCACACCAGTTAGCCAGCCCGGCGTCATCAGCCTTACTAAGGTCACCCTGAGCCATATCCTCCCCTTACATCGACATTCCTCGTATATAATGCCCCAAGCCCTTGTTAAAATGTCAGTGTGCGTCCTTGAAAGCAACACATACGTTTTCACAGTCTCATTGTAAAAGGAGTAGAATAATAGCTTTTCCGTGAGGCTTGAGCCTCTGTCTTAACTGACACAGGGTAACTGGGCATATCTGTGAGGCATAATGTGATATTTTGATGCACGTCTATCATTTGTGATGATCATCAAATCAGGGTAAGGAGCCTCAAGAATTTATCATTTCTTCATGTTGAAAACTTTCAAAATCCTTTCTTCTATTTGAAATATACAGCAAGCTGACAGAACTAGGCCCACTGTGGGGTAGCCCGCGGGGACTCCCTCCTACCGCCTGGTTCCTATCCCAGCCCGCGCTTGCTCCTCAGGCCCCCGCAGGCAGCGGCTCTGTGTGAAACAGCTTTGCCCAGCAGTGCGCATCTTAGAGCAGACCAAAGCTGCTCCAGTAGACGCAGTGGCAATTTAACTTCAAAACAGTTTCAAAACTTGAAATACAATCAGTCAGCTAAGAGAGTTGCGCCTCACCCATAATTTTTATCATCATAAAAATTAAAATTTTTTCTTTTTGAAAAATGCCAACCCAGGAAGGAGTTTTTAAAACTAGATCCACTCCTTAAGACTTGAGGTAATCCAGTTAAGCAATATACATATTTTTTAGGTGACTAAGTGGACATTCATGTATAAAAATTTCAAATAATCTTGACCTCATGACTTCTAAATTCTTAGGGTAACATTGTCCCTTTCCATTAAGCTTTACTAGCATTTTGTTATAATCAGGATCAGAATTCTTCCCACATGTACCTGGAATGCTCTGAGTATCCCACAACTGAGCTTATATCTTGCCTGCACAGAGCAAGTAAAGCCTGCAAAGGAATCACTTTTTCTTGACACCAACCCAGAGGGAACAGCTGTGAAGAAAAACTTTTAGCACATGCTAAGCGAGACCGCATCTTCAGACCGTTTCCATACAAAAAAGAGTTGGTAATCCTTGAGTAATGGCCCAAAAGAGGGAGAACATCAGACATGTTGTGGTTTAAAGATTCTGTAAGAATATCATAAATTTGTCATGTCTTATAGCACTTATGTTTTGCCTCTGAAAGGATCAAGCAGATCTGTTACAGAGAGCCATGCAGCAGGGTGTGGATCTTGGACCGTGTGCACTTAATGGAGACAGCCTGGCCCCTTCGTGGATGGACAAGGGCGCTACCCAGTAAGTCAGTGGAGTTCAGAGTAAGACCCCTGCTGGTTTCAACCTGTGGAGGTTGGGGTGTCCCCTGCAGTCCTGCGGAGAACCTGATACACCAAGGGCGGTTCCCGCAGCTTGCCTCAATGTGGCTCTCCCTGAAGGCTCTAGCAGCTGGGTCACAGGCTGTGTGGAGATAAACAGCCTCTGACACGGCTGAGGGGCACAGATGCAGGCCTAGGCTGGGCCTGCTGATAGCCTGGCCTTTCTTGGGGGAGAAGAAAGGGTATTCATCAACTTGCTGAGAAATCCCTTGCCAGATTTGAAAAACAATGAGAGCCCTAGTGTGGGTCAATGACAAAAGGCATCAGACTTGTGCTCAGTTTTCAACTTCCTACCCATAAAAAGGTAAAAAAAAAAAAAGAATGTAAAAGAGAGGAAAACTAACTCTAAAACTGCCAAAAAGTGTAAAGAACCTCTAACATCATGGTGTAGTTTCTTTCAAAAACAGTCAGCGTGTAACATTGTGTAAAGGGGGCTTGCATACACTCACAGGCTCAGCTACCTCACTGAGAATTCTGTCTGCAGTAGGAGAAACTCAAGTATTGAGAGACAAACACGTTCAAGGTCACGTGATCCTGGATGTGTGATCCAGGTGCTGGCGTGGCGTTTCAGTGACGGCGACATTTCCAGTTATCTGTGCAATATGGAGCTAACTCTACAGGCTTCGGCAGCCGGGAGGTAAATGGAGCCACAGAGAAGACACAGGACGTCCAGGTAGATGTAAATTTGAGGTCAATAGAAGTCACTTAATTACAAGAGTGCCTCAGGCAGTATTTGGAGCACACTTAGGCTAAACATGATTCAGTGTTCCTCTAAAATCCCAACCTGCCTGGACGCCTGCACTTTTTATCAGCTAAATCTGCCAGTGCTCCCGTGTCCTGCTATCGTTTGTTGGTGATGAGTCCTAGGCTTTCTTCTTCTGGCCCATGGGAGGACCCGGAGTATCACCTGCAGCATTCTCAGCCACTGTGTAGCATCCTCCAAGGTCCTCTTCCCTGCTGTGGCCTCTGCCCCCATCTGGACCTGATGAGCCTTTGGACACCTAGGATCCCCGTGCGTGTCCTTCTACTACGATGCATCTCTGTCCCCAAACACTGATGGCTTTGGATTGTCAAGGGCCCCTTCTAGGCAGCAAGAGCTTTGGAGTCAGAGAGAATGAAAGACTGTTACCAGGGTGCTTCCTTGTAGAACCAGTTTTGGAGAGTTAGCTGTCTCGTTTACCTTCTGCCCCTAAACTCCTCACCAGGGAGTTTCCTCTTTTCTCTACGTCCTGCCTCATTTCCTCCTTTAAGTCAATTGTCTCAGGTAGTTTGTTACAGCGATGGGAAGGTGACTAACTCAAGTATGTTCAAAGAACTAAAAGAAATCATTTGTAAAAGAACAGAAAAAAAACATGAAAAAAAGGACAGATTCTCTGTGAGAAAAAAGTTATTCACTGGAGCAACATATGCATAATGTGAGTTTTAGGAGGACAAAGAAAAAGAAAGAATATTTGAAAAGCAATGTCTGAAAGCTTACTAAATTCGATGAAATATATCTATTCACACAAGACTCAACAAGCTCCAAGCGGGATAAACTCAGAGATATTCATGTCTGTGTACATCAAAATCAAATTGTTAAAAACCAAAGACAAGCTGGGGATCTAGCTCAGCAGCATTAGAGCCTGCCTGGCAAGGGCAAGGTCGTGAGTTTGATCCCCAGTACCAAAAATAAATAAATAAAAACCAAAGACAAGAAAAAAATCCTGAGATCAGCAAGAGGAAAATAACTCATCAAGTACAGGAGATACACACTGAGATGAACAGTTGATTTGTCATTAGAAGCCATGGAAGTCAGAGGGAAGAAGGACAGCTGAGGATGGGTGGGTGGAATCCACTGTCAGTCAAGAATTCCTTATCTCTGTAATCCCAGCACTCAGGAGGCTGAGGCAGGAGGATCACCATGAGTTTGAGACCAGCCTGGTATACATCATGAGACCCTCTTTAAAAAAAAAAAGAATTCCATATCTACCACAAGTATCCTTCAAAAACCAGGGAAACATTAGGGCATTCCATTTGAGCAAACCCAGAATTTGTTACTACAAACATGCTCTATGAGGAATACTAAAAAAATCCCTTAAAGCTGAAATGACAAGGTACCAGATACTAATCTGAACTGACATAAAGTAATAAAGGGCATTAGTAAAGAAAACAAAAGAGTAAAGTTAGCTACATAGTAAATATAAAATATGGTAGCAATATATTTGGGAGAAACTCTTGGCTGTCAACAAATTAGATATTGCACAGGAAACAGACAAATTTCTAGAAAGATATAAACTACACAAAGTGACTAAAAAAAGCATAAAATCTGAATGGACCTATACCAGATAGAGAGATTGAATTAGCGATTTCAAAATCCCTAACAAAGAAAACCCACTCACTTCCCTGGCAGTTCTTTCCTGTTCTTGCAAGCTTCCTCGCAGAAATGCGCAGGTCAGAACCCAACAGGAGGCTCAAGGGCCACCCTAGGCACTGTTGAGTCCCTCCCTCTCTCTCTGTTTCTCTGTGTCTCTTCAGCCATCTCCTCTGCTCCTCTGCATGCTAAGTCCAGCCTCTGGATGCTGTTCCTCAGCCCCAGCAGTGCTCTGCACCTTTTGGGGTCCCTCTTTCTGCACCCACAGGACCGCCTTTCTTCATTTACTTTTCCTCAGCGCCTGTTCTCCTACGCTGTCCAAAATGTAAAACTGTGATTTCATTTGTTTTGTAGTTATTCAAGATGGAAGGGAAAACTTGATTCCTATTAGCCTGTAATGATGGAAATGGAAGTATTTAACAGTATTATTTTATTATAAAGCAAGAAAATATGTAATAACATTTGCAGGTTACTTAAGCATAAGGAAACAAAGGCAAAATCCCAATTAATCATTTACAAAATGCATGAAAGGTTGATATATTTTCTCTGTCTCTCTCTTCTTCCTCTCTTCTTTCTTTCTTTCTTTCTTTCTTTCTTTCTCTCTCTCTCTTCTTTCTTTCTTTCTTTCTTTCTTTCTTTCTTTCTTTCTTTCTTTCTTTCTTCATTTCTTTCTTTCTTCTTCCTTCTTCTCTTCTTCCTGAACCAGGTATTGAACTCAAGACCTTCACACTGAGCTATACCCCCAGCCTTTTATATTTTTTATTTTGAGATAAAGTCTCACCAAGTTGCCTATACTTGTGATTTTTCTGCCTCCACTCCCACTGCTGAAATTACAGGCAGTGTATTTCTTTTAGGTATCATTTCTATAATTAGTTTTCTTTAGCTTTTAACAAAACAGATACATGAATACGACAGGTAAAGTAACTATCTGTAACATTATTTCATAATTTCTGTCCTGTGCTCTTCCTCAGTATCCTTTATGAGCCTGGACAACATCCCAACATGCAGACATTTATACCGAATGACTTAACCTCCCTTCTGCAGATAGGCACTTAATCAATTTCCAGTTTCTGCTATCATGAATAATAAATATTTTTATTTAAATTTGAATGATCTACCCAGGTGGCGCTGGAATTACTTACTGGATGTCAGTATTTTAAGGTATTCAATGCATTTTGCCAAACCAATTTCTAAATGGCTGAAGCAATCTAAAATCATGTATTTCTGGTTTTTGGAGATAGTCTCACTATGTAGCTCAGGCGGGCCTTGAACTTGAGAAACGATCCTTTTGCCTCGGTCTCCCATATGCTGGGATTACAGGCGTGCAGTGTCACACCTAGCTTCAATTTTAAAATCTTTTACTTGCCATTTTCACATACATTTGTAAAGTTCTCTGCCACGCACTGCGCCAGAATCTCATAACCATGAGCAGCGAGCTCACTGCGAGTCCCAGGGGCTGGTGGCTCTCTCGTACTGGAGACAGGCACGTACAAAGGTGAGTCCCGCGAAGCATCCCAGGGGTTGTGGACCTGTGAACAAGGTGCAGAGCGTTGCATGGAGCAGCACGGGGCTGACGCACAGCAGTCATCAATCAGCAGTTGTTGGAAGACGCAGGGAGGGCAGTTCAAGGAATGGCTCTTCCATCCACTCAGTGACTTGTTCCAGGGAAGTTTCTTAGAAGAACCTGTGATCAGGACATCATTTATTCCTCTATACATTTATTTAACAAGCGTTTTGGGGGCAGTTCTCCAAGGACTAAGTGCTAAGAACCCAGTTGCTACTGTTCTGTCGAATTTGCTGCCTAGAAAGGAAGACAGATAATAAACGAGTAATTAAAATAATGGAGGACAGAGGACAGCGAAGAGCATACGATCGGAGTGAATCACTTAGTGTAGGGGTCAGCGGCGACTTCCCATAGTGTGTGACAGAAAGGCATGACTCGAAAGATAAATAAAAGTTCGTTTAAAAGAAGGGGAAAGTGAAAAATGATTCCAGGCAGAGGGATTCATCTCTATGCAAATGATGCTGGTCTAGTGGTTGAGGTCCCTTAAAGACGCGTAGTCCGTCCGCATCACCCCCGCTCCTCCACAGTGGGGCTCGTGGCTCTTGGCTTCCTAAACCTTTTCCTTTATGAACCACACAGAGGTAAACCTCACCGTAAGTGCAGCACATATGCAAGTAGAGTGGCGTCCTGGTCCACAGGGCTCGGTCGTGTTGCTTCCCGCGCAACCCCATTGGATGAGCAGAGTTGTGTGCTCCCTGCAGTCGAGGAAACTGAGCCTGCAGCCGTGATATGCAGACTCTGACCTGGGCCCAAGTGCGGGGCCAGACTCTGCCGCTTTCTGGTGAAGGACCTGGGGAAATCATTACATAGCCATGGCCTATCACCTTTCATTGGAAAGTGGTGTTCTAGCCCCTCCTAGGATGACTTTCGTGAGCAAGAGAGATGACAGATGTGAAGTCTACTACAGACTAGCAGTTTGCAATTCTGAGTTCTTTTCCTTGTCTTGAAGTTTTCACATTCAAGGCATGAAAGCACCAACTCCTAACAGACTGAGACCGAGAGGCTTCTCTGGGCCTTCTCAACCTGTTAGTTGCAGGGTTCTGGGTTGTTGCTTTTCATTTGTTTGTTTTTGGTTTTTTTTTTCTCCCTTGGAATTGAACCCCAGTCCTTTCCACTGAGCTACATTCCCAGCCCATTTTTACTTTTTTTATTTTGAGACAGGTTCTCACTAAATTACTAAGTTTCCCAGGGTTGGGTTTGAATTTGCAATTGTCCTGCCTCAGCCTCCCAGAGTGCTGGGATTACAGGCCTGCGCCCCCATGCCTAGCTAGTAGCACCTTTTTGATAACCCATGATCATTCAATTGTTGAACTAAATGCATCAAGCATCCACTATGCAGTGTCACTAACCTGTCCCCAGCCAGTTCCAGCCTAACATGAGGTCTACTTTGAATGTCACAGGCTCAGCAGTCAGAGCTCTAAATGTGCTGCACACAAGGTAAAAGGAAGTGTCTCCAAGTGAGGACACGGGCCTGCCATGGAGAGGCTCTGGCGCTGTGATTGTCCTCTTAAAGCTCTGTCCCCAAGCTGCCAGTCCCCACTTACCAACTCGCTTACCATAGGACCCCATTGGAGTGTGAGGCTCTGCTCCAGGCCCAGTGTGGGGCCACGCAGAGTGCGCCTAAATATAGCAGAGGACACTGGCTCTGCCTGCTCCACTGCCCCAAGAAGAGAGCCCTGCAAGCAGGAGGCTCCTGGACCTGTTTTATCAGCCGAGGAGCTGTGGAATCCATTTCTAGTGTCCCAGGCTGAGACACATTGGGCCGGGCTGGCGTCCACACCAGAGCCACTCATCACAACCAGGGTGACGGCTCCCCTGGTGCCCAGGCTGTCCCCTGTGAGTCATGCTGGCTTCCGCCTTTGTGGGGAGATTGTAGCTCACATCTCTACGCCATGACATCATCTCCTGAAGGCCAGGCTGATAGCTTTCGCTGGCTTCGTCCTTGGGGCAGGACGTGGTGTTCTTGATATAGAACATCTGTCTCGGGAGGCACCGTTGGGAAAGAACGGAGGATTTTTCTGGGAGCCCGACTGGCTCACTGAGCAAAGGCCAGCAGGAGTTTGGGGAAGTGGTGGGAAGGATGCAACGCATAAACAAGACGTGAGTGTGTCCCCCAGGAGTGGCTGCTGCCTGGGGACACGAACCACAGGCCTCCCTTCTCCCGGGCACGGGCAGAGGACGAGCCCCGGAAAACCTGCCTGTTTATTAGTCTGACTCCAAGGGCAACAGACAGATGCGGGTGCAGACAGCAAAGCGCGCTGGTTTGACCACCTCGTAGGTAGATGTCGCGCCCTTCGCCAGCTGAAAGCCTGCGCCCGCCCTCATGAAGCGGCCCGCTCGTGACATTTTGCCAAGAGCACGTGTGGTTTTGTGTCTCCACGTCACATTTTGGTAATTCTCGCCATGTTTCCAATTGTTGGTTATGAGGTCTCTTAAGGTGATCCACGCTCGGCGATCGCTGATGTTGCTGTCGTCGTCGTCACTGCTTGGGGCATCGCCAGCTGTGCCAAGAGAAGGTGACAGGCTTGGGAGGAAGGGAAGGAGGGGGGACGTGGGAGGAAGTCAGATGTGTTTTGCACCTGTCCCGGCTCCCTGGGATGAATGTGATCATTATGTACCGCAAACATGGACTGATAAAAATTTGGAAGAAAAGAAAGGGCGGTAACTGATACCCTGATGCTAGAAGCCGCGGGTGCCGCCGCCGTCGGGGCCCCAGCAAGCCACCCGGAGACCTAGCTGAGAGCCAAGGCAGAGGCAGCCACGCCGAGATTCCCGCTGCGGGTGGAGCAGCCTTGGTCTGAAGAAGATGCCACTGGGAACCGAGAGAAAATCCTGCTCCCGGCCTCAGGGCCAGCCTGCCTCGGGAGGGTGTAACACAGCGGGTAACGGGGGGCTGGAGCCACCGTGGGCTGCTCCCCTTCCCCTGCCGCAATCCTCGGCGCCTCGGACCAAATCTGCTCCACTGGAGCTCTGCAAGCGGCAGGGAGGGCCGGATGACGATTTTATAACACGGGTGACACCTGCCGCTCGGAAGACAGAGACACCGCTGGGGATGTCATTACCCACCGGCGGTGTGCTTCGCCGCCCGAGGGCTCCGGTGCAGACGGACGATGAGACTGATGCTGTTTGCACGCAGCTTCCATCCCGCAGCCTAGGCGGGGAGGAGTAACTTCAACTTTTCAGTCTTACTGTCTAAGAAACACGTTTGTAAGGCGGTAGCTGATACAGAGAGCGAGTCCTCTGATAGATCGGGTGAGGGACACTTACGACCATGAAGAAGGAAACGTGAAGGGTGACTGGAGTCTGGAAGAAGCTGATTCCATCTCTCACCGATGGCTTTGAGGGCTCCAGGACTCAGGGAGGAAGTGCTAGGATACGCTGGGAGTAGCCGGAGGACTCGGGTTAGAAGAGGGGCCTGAAGAGGGCCCTGAGTGACTGCGACCTCGGGATCTGCCCGTGACAGAGGAGGACTGGCTTACAGGGATGGACAAATGTAGAGGTTCCTTGAAATGGAATCGACTCCTGCAGAAGAGAAGGTGAACACTGCTGAAAGGGCAAGGAAAGAGTTAGAGAAAAGTAGACAAACTTAGTTGAGAAAGCAGCAGTGGGGCTTGAGAGGATGGACGCCAGGTCTGAAAGAAGTTTCATCATGGGGAAATGCTACCAAAAGGCATCACATTAGAGAAATCTTTTATGAAAAAGAATGCTCAGCTGACGGGCAAACTTTGCTGTCTGTCCACGGCCCTGGCAATCACGGCTTTCCACGAGGTAGGAACCCAGAATCATTTACGTACCACGATTTAGAACAGTCAGGTGGACCCGTGTGAAGCACACAGCTCGGTGTGAAACCTGTGCCCTCCAGTCACCACCACAACCAAGGTATGGGCATTGTCTGTTGCCCCAGAGTTTCTCATTTTAACGTAAACCTCCCAACCCTGACTGCGGACAGTGATTTGAACCTGTTTTTTTTATCATTCTGGGTTTTTAACGTTTTAAGCTGGAATCAGGCAATAATCAGGTGACTTGTGTGTAGCTTCTTTCCTTAGCGTAATATTTAGCTTCATCCATAGGCCGGCATCTATCTGCAACTGCTTTCATTGTGGACTGGTGCTCCATTCCACAGACACAGCACAATTTGTTTACTCACTGACCTTTTCGTTGGACCCTGGGGTTATATCCAGTTAGGACTATTATGAATTGGCTTCCCTGAATATTCATGTATGAGTACTTGTATGAATATATTTTAATTTCTTTTGGGTAAATACTGTGGGTTAGGTTACTAAGTCACAAGATAAGTATATGGTTAACTTCATTATTTTTTTTACAGTTAGCTTCAGAAATACTCAAACTGTTGTTTTCTAAAGTAGTTATGACATTTATGTGCTAATTAGCAATTTGTAAGAATTCCAGTGCCTCCTTTTTAACACTTGAAATTGTCTGATTAGTTGGCTTTGGTTTTGAAGTACCGTGGACTGGACCCAGGTCCTCACACATACTAAACAAAAGTTCTACCACTGAGTTACACCCAACCCTTGTTTGTTTTTAATTTTAACTATTCTAGTGGCTGTGTGGTGGTTTGTTACCATGACTTTAATTTGTGTATCTCTAATGATTAACGATATTGGGTGTCACTTTGTTGCTCTTTGGGTTTTTATGTAACTTATTTTTGCAAAGTATTTGAAACTTTTGCTCCTTCTTAAAATAGGATTGTGGGTCTTCTTGAAGTTATGTTTTATATGTTCTGGATACATATGTATGCCAAACACATGCACTGACAATGTTTTTCCTTTGAATATGGCTTTGTTTTCATTTTCTGAATAGAATCTTTTGAAGAGAAAATATTTTATCTTTGAAATCAAGTGTATCATTTTATTCTTTTGATAGTTTGTGCTTTTTGTGTCCTAAGAAATCTTTGCCTAATCTAGGGTTGCTGTGTTTTCTTGTAGAAATTTTCTAATTTTAGCTTTATCTTTAGATTTATAAACCATTTTGAGGTCATTTCTGTATATTATGGGAAATGGAAAGTGTATTTTTTCTCATTATTTGATACTGAATTATTAAAATGTTCTCTCTCCTCTCTCTCTCTCTCTTAAAATTTCTAGGTGGATTTTTTTTTCAAGTCAATTGAGCATTTTTTTCATATATTTATTTGCTGTTTGTATTTCTTCATCTGAGAAGTAGCTATTCATTTTGTGGCCTGGGTGTTTAAATTTTGGGAGGTTTGATTTTTTTTTTTTTTAGTTCTTTATATCATCTAGATATTAGTCCTTTGTCTAAGAAGTGACTGGCAAAATTTTTTTCCCTCTGTGGGTTGTCTCTTCACTCTGTTGGTGATTTCTTTTGCTGAACAAAGATAACAGTTGCTGATTCTTTGTGATATTTTCCTGTGTGATCAGGGTTTTGTTCATAAAGTCTTTGCCTATACTTATGTCTTCAAGAATTCTATCTATTCTATCTTCTAGCAGATTTAGTACTTCTGTTTCAATATTTAGATCTCTGATCCATTTTGATTTTAGTTTAGTGGATGGTGAGAGATATGGGTCTATATTTAATTTTTAGAATGTGGAAAGTCAGTTTTCCCAGCACCATTTATCATAGAGGATATCTTTATTCCAGTGAGGGTGTTCAGCCCCTTTGTCAAAGATAAGCATGTGTTTGGAGTTGTTTCTGCATCTTCTATTGTGCTCTGTTGATCCTTGAGCCTGTATTTTTTGCCAGTACCATGCTGCTTTTATCATGGTAGCTTTGTAGTATAACTTCACATTAGGAATTGTGATGCCTCCTGCCTTGCCCTTGTTGCCCAGAGTTACTTTTGCTATTCTAGGTCTCTTCTGGTTCCATGTGAATTTTACTCTTGTTTTCACTAGTTCTGTGAGGTATGCTATTGGTATTTTTATCAGGATTGCATTAAATCTGTATAATAGTTTTGGAAGTATGGGCCATTTCCACTGTATTAATTCTGCCTATTCAAAAACAAAGAGTATTTTTCTATTTTCTGATATCCTCTTCAATCTCCTTTTTCAGAGCACTATAGTTTTCAATCTAAAGGTCTTTGGCTTCCTTTGTTAGATTGATTCCTAAGTATTTCTTTTTATGCTATTGTAAAAAGTGCTGTTTTCCTCATTTTTCCCTTAGTAGTTTGTTTTTAGCAGGAATGCTATTGAGCTTTGAGTGTTGAGTTTGTATCCTGCTATGTGGAGGGCCACCTAGACAGCTCTCCTGAGAGAAGAGAAGCAAAACAAATGAGTCCAGCCAAGCTGCCAATGAGTGGCCTTTGAAGCAAAGCAACAGGTCTGTGAAGCCTCACCTGTTGTTCTCTATGACTAAGCATGAGCTGGGCCGAGATACACCATACTATCAGCTGGAATTGAGCTTTAAGAGGGAAGCACTGTGGTCCCAGGGCAATAAAAGCTGGACATCAGAGCTGAAGCAGCTGACCCAAAGCCCAAGAGACTTCCTCAGACTGTTTCCATGCAGATTCCTCCAAGCTTCACACTACCTGCTACCAGAATCTGGTACACTTTCCGCATGTTGCAGAGGTGCCATTGGGCCTCCTACCTAGCCCGGTTCACAGCACTCACGTACTTCCCACCATCCTCGGTCACTTGATCCCAAGTCACTTCCCTCTTCATCAATTAATAAAACCCAGTTTGGGCCCCAGGTTTAGCCTTTGTTCCAGTTAGCCTTTGTTTTGACTGAATTTAGGGCCCCCTTGGCTCCCCACGACTGCAGGTATATCTTTGTATCTTTATTCTCACCATGGATTGTACTGGAAGTGGTAGACTGGAATTTACTTTTAAGAATTCCAATAACTTTCCCCTGGGATTAGAATTTATAAACTCCTCCAGACCACAATGAGGTCTGGACAAGCTCTTGCTACAGTACAGAATTTGGTTATTAAATCTAGTAATCTCTCAGTGGAGTTATTGGGGTCTTCTATGTAGAGTATCATGTCATCAGCAAATAATAATTTAACTTCGTCCTTTCCTATCCTTATTCCTTTTATTTCTTTCTCTTGCCTAATTGCTCTGGCTAATGTTTCCAGAACTATATTGCATAGGAGTGGTAGTAGTGAACGTCCGTTGTCTTGTTTCTGATTTTAGAGTTGAAGTCTTCATTGTCCATTTAGTATGATTTTGGCTGTTGGTTTGTTGTAAATGACTTTTATCAGGTTGAGATAAAGACCATCAATTCCAATTTTCTGTAGGGTTTTTAATGAATGAATACTGGACTTTGTCAAGTGCTTTTTTGCATATATTGGGATGATCCTCTGATTTTTGTCCTTGGCTCTGTTAATATGACATATTACATTTATTGATTTGCATGTGTTGAACCATCCCTGCATCCCTGAGATGAATCCTACTTGATCGTGGTGCATAATCTTTCTGATGATTTGCTGTGTTCTGTTTCCCAATATTGTACTGAGGATTTTTGCATCTATGTTCATTAAAGAGATTGATTGGTACTTCTCTTTTTTGATTGGTTCCTTCTCTGATTTGGGTGCCAGAGTAATGCTTGTTTCCAAGAATGAGTTTTGGAGTACAGCTTCCCTTTCAATTTTATTAAAGAGTTTGAGGAATAGTAGCATTAGATCTTCTCTAAAGTTCTTGTAAAATTCAGCAGTGAGTCCGTCCATCCCTTTCATTATTGAGAAGCTTCCTTTGTATGGATGTGACACAGTTTGTTTGGTCAATAATCCATGAGAGAGCATGATTCGTGTCCAGGTTTTGGTTATTATAAAGTTACTTAAGCATCCACACACAGATGTTTGAGAGGATGTTTGTCTGTATTTTTCTGGAGTAAATGCTCAGGAGCACAATTACTGGGTTGCATCTTTCATTTTTCCAGAGTGGCTGTACTATTTTACATTCCCACCAGCAATATGTGAATGATGCATCATCTCTGCCTTTGCCCAGCATCGAATGTTTCGCTATTTTTAAAATCTCAACTATTGTATTCAGATAAGGAGACAATGATATCTCATTGTGGTTTCAATTTCCCTTTCCCTAGTAGCTAATGAAGTTGAACATCTTTTCATGTGTGTATTTGCAATCTCCATGTCCTCTTAAGTGAAATATATCTTTATATCTCTTGTTCATTTTCTAATTAGATTGTCTGATTTATAAGTAGTTTGCTAAATACTTATATTCTATGGATATTTGTCCTTTGCCAAACGTGTGGTTTGTAAATATTTTATACAAACCCACAGCTTGTATTTTCAGCCTCTGAGCAGGGTCTTTCCAGAACAAGAGTTTAGTTTTGATGAGACCAACTTAGCGATTTTTTTCTTGTGTGAATTAGGGTTTAGTACCAAGTCTAAGAATTCTTTGCCTAGACTTGGATCTCAAGGTTTTCTTCTATGTTATTTGAGATTTATAGATTTATGTTTTGACTTAAGTCTGTGGTCTATTTTATGTTAATTTATATAAAACCTAGAACTTTGTATGGGCATTTATTTATGTCCATAGATATCATATTTCTCCACTTATTAAAAAATCTTTCCTCTAATACATTGCTTTTTCATTTTTGTCAAACATCAGCTGGGCACATTTATGGGCAGGGCTACTTTGGGGTTCTGTTTCATTCCACTGATTATGTATCTGTCCCTTCACCAATGCCAGGCTTGATTGCTATAGTTATATAATGTCCTGAAATAGAACAGACTGAATCCTCCCTATTTATTTATTGATTTATTTACTTTGGCTTTTTGAGACAGGTTCTCATTATAGAATTTTGGTTGGCCTTGAATGTCCTATGTAGCCCAGGCTGGCCACAAACTCACAATGATCCTCCTGCCTCAGCCTACAGGCATGCACCACCATACCCAACTATGATTCCTTTTAAAAATTGATTTAGCTCTTTTAATTCCTTTGCCATTCCACACAAATTTTCAAGTGCTCTTATCTATATTTATAAAAAGCTTTTAATGTTTTGAGAAGATGTTCACATCTAACTATTTTATTTTGGCAACAATCATAAATTACATTGTATATTTAATTTTACTATACAATTGCTTGTTGTATATTGATTATGTATCTTGTAACTTCACTGAGCATACTCATTAGGTTCAAGAGGCATCTTGTCAATCCCTTAGGATTTTCTACTACATTACCACATCTTTGCAAACAGGAATAATGTTGCTTATTTATTTTCATTATATATAACTTATATTTCTTCTTGATTTATGGCACTGGGTACAACTTCCAAAAATCTGTGAAATAATTATGGTGATAGTGGGTGTGCTTGCCTTTTCCAAATCCTAGGAGACAGGTACTCCATCTTTTACCACAAGTATAATGTTAACTGTAATTGTGTGTGTGTGCGTGTGTGTGTGTGTGTGTGTTCCTCATCAGGTTAAAGAAATGTGTTCCTGCGTTGAGTTTTTTGATAAATCAATGTTGAATTTTGTCAAGTGCTTTACCTATGTGGGTTGATACGATTATGCAATTTTCTTCAGCCTGTCAACATGGAATCAGTACAATCTCATCTTACTCTGATGGACACTGACTTTCTAATGCTGAATCATTCGTGCAACTCTGGCATGAGCCCCATTTAGTTACAGCTTATAATTATATGTGCATGTATATAACATTGTGTATATTACTGAATTCTATTTATTGAAGATTTTTGTATTTGTATACAAAATATATATTTAATGAGGACTGTTGGTCTAAAGTTTTCTTTTCTCCTTCTTTTTTTTGGTATAGTCTTTGGTTTTTGTTTTTGTTTTTCATTATCCAATATCTTTATGGAATGAATTGGAGAATCTTTCCTCTACATCTATTTTTTAGAGAAAAATTGTGTAGAACGGGTATTCATTTTAAATGTTTAGTGAGATTTTCCCAGTGAAATCTTCTGGATCTCATGATATCTATTAGGAGCTTATAAATTATGAATCCAAGTTTTTAGCAATTATAGATGCATTCAAATTGTGCATTTCATAATGGGTGAGAGTGGTGGTTTGTGCTTTTTAGAAAGTGTTCCATTCTGTCTAAGTTATCAAATTTGTGGGGTGGGATTGTTTGTATTATTCTTTTGCCATCTACACAGTCTATAGTAGTATTTTCCATTTCATACTTGATATTGGTAATTTTTGAGATGTGAGCTCAGGGTATCTATGTGAGATCCTTCTCCTTTCCTAATGTATGTGTCTGGTGCTGTAAGTTCATTCATCACTGCTCTAACTCTGTCCCACAAACTCCATCACACTGCATCTTCACTTCCCTTCAGTTTAGTATATGTGTATTTGTGGAGTTTTCTGACATGTCTTCTTTACCTCATGAGTTACATAAGATGTGTTGTTTAATTACCAATTATTGAAGGTTTCTCTATTACATTTCTGTTTTGATTTCCAGCTTGATTCTACCAGGGTCAGAGAATATATTCTTCCTGATTTAAGCTCTTTTATATTTGTTGAGTTTTTCTTTATGCCCCAAATATAGTTTATCTTGATGTTACTATGTAAGCACTTGAAAGATTATGTATTCTGACGCCGATTTTGATGGTTGATGGTGTTTTTTAAAATATCTCTGCTGTTATTGTTTTCTCAGTATCCTGCTCTGAAGTTCTGTACCAGTTTTGCTGTATTGCCTTGGTTGGCTTTGTTCTGTCTTGTTTTGTTGGATTTTACTATCTTTGAAATAAAAAAGAAATTAAAATATCCCTGCTAACTTTCTGTCTAGTCATTCTATTAATTGTTGAGAAAAGTACTGAAGCCTCCATCTGTAATTGTCAATTTTTCTGTTTCTTCTTTCTGTTCTGTTTTATTTCACATCTTTCATGGTTCTGCTGTTTGGTGAATACAAATGTAAGATATAGAATCTTCTTGGTGGATCGTTCCTTTTATCACTATGTAATCACCCACCCTTGATAATTTTCTTTGTTCTGAAGTCTACTTTGTCTGCTAAAATATTAACATTATTTTCCTTTGATTGCATTTTTGTGATGTATCTTATTCCATTCTTTTACTTTCAGCCTGTCTGTATCATTTTTAAGTGAGTTTCTTGTGGACAGCATAAAGGTGATCACGTGGTAAAATTTGTTACACAGCAATAAATACCTACTAATACGATTGACATCATACCATTGTCTCTACTTTCCAACCCAGCATGGAGCTACATGACTGCAGAGTAAACATACGACCATGAAGCACATTCTCGGTGCATCGACTTCACAACAGCGCAGCTATCAAACCATCTGCATTCCTCTCTTGATCACAGCTGCCTTTCCAGGGCTGTGCTGAGGGCCACTTAAAACACCTTTAGTGTAACCTATTCATCATAACACTGATGGCTGTTCCAAGCAGACACATCCCCAAACGTTAAGGAAACTCTCAGTGCTACACTTTGGAGTGAGGGGTGGAAAGGTGAACGTAGTCTCTCAGTCCAGGTCGTGATTCTTCTTGCTTTATGTACAGATGTGCAGTCTAACTGCCTTTGCCAGTGTCTGCATGTATATCACCCTTGGCTGATGAGAAGCGTTCCGCCTGGATTCCCTCCCTTTCTTCTTAATGTTCTCTGTGCCGTCTTCCTTCTAGCAGCCTCTGCAGCTCCTTTCTCTCCCGAGTCCTTGTCTGTTCTTTATCCCTGGACTCTGCACCTTCCCACAGCTTCTTCTTGCCTTGAAAATCTTTAGGCTTTCAGCTTACATTATGAGTCACAGCTATTTTGCTCCCAACCCCATTTTAGGACATAAAGACTTAACAGTCTTGAGGGTGGAAAAATATAAAAGGACATGAGTCATTTTTATTCTGGATAAAAGCATACTGTTACTTTTCTGATCTTCCTTTTCAAAGTTTCTTTTTTTCTTTCTCTTGCTTACGTGTGTGCATATGTATGCATCTATGTACAACACACACACTTCCTGTGAGCTGGCAGAAGCCAAGCTGGGCCTGGGAGAAGAAACGAGTCAATTTGCCCTTCCTGGGAGCCAACTGGCACGAAGGCTGGGAGACTAGAACACCCCTCCTGCCCCACTTCAACCTCCGTAAGCAACTGGCTGATCTGAGGACAGGCTGACTTGATAGCAACTGAGACCCAGGAAGTTAGCCTGCCTTTTCCATGAGCCAGAGGAGGCCATGGGTCAGGAAAAGAACCAAGAGGTCAGCCTGCTTTTCCCCTAAGCCAGCTGGTGTACAAGAGGGTGCCCCCCACACACACACGCACACCGTGTAGGCAACCTGCTGATGTGGAGAAAGACAGGGTGGGATGACAGCAAGAGAGGTACAAAAACAACTTAATGCTTGTATTGATGGCTTGACTTTGCAGGCCTGGGGCCAGTAGTCTGAGCATCTGTTTAGGGGATATTTAGCAACTACGGAGGGTTTCCTTCTGTCTTGTTTTTGAAATTCTATATTGTTCTCACTGTTTTGTTTCATTCCATTTTATTGTGTTTTTTATCCATTTCAAAATAAAAAAATAATGCCCACACACATAGACATTGCATGAATAGTGTTGGAAACTATTTCTTTAATATGCCTTTCTGCTGCCCGAATTTTGATTCTGCGTCTAACTCTTTTCTGCCTATTTAGCCTTGGAAGAGCCCAGTACCATCCTAACCTTGACCCTTCCCAATTCCTATTTTGTTGCTTTTGATGGATAAAGTAGGGACAATAGCAATTCACATTCACTTCACTGTGTTTGGTACTTTTTCTTATTGTGTGTTCTTTGGAAAGTTTTGTTAAACCGTGCTAGATTCGTGTTGGTATGTGACGTAAGTGCACACAGTGGTCATGTGACAATTCAATTTCCCATCTCCTATAAGAAGATTCTAATTGTCAAGAGAGAGGTGAGGAATGAGGCATAGGCCATGGTCAAACTGCTCCACTTCGAGCCACTGCAAAAGCGAGGATAATTTTAGGAGCTGTTGTGAGCTCTGAAAGAGACCTCAACTGGACACAGTGTCTTGAATATCTTCAGGCTTTCAGTTTGCATTATGAGTGTGTGAATTTGTACCCTAGAGTTTGAAGTCATAGCCCTGAAAATGTTCCATTTTGTTCATTCCACCCACAGACAGTAAGCTCCAAATTACTGGACAAATTCTTAAAATTTCAACCCTGTTGAACTGTTTCCTCAAATAAAATTATCCAGAGACCACAGAAGTAGGAGAGGCAGGGAGAGCATCTGAGAAGAGCTGGGAGAAACTCTTGCCTGAAGCAGCACCTAGCTGCTTGGCTCTTCTGCCTTAGTCTCAGTCTCCTTCTCTGAAATTTGAACCACAAGATTTTAGACCTTTTCCTTCTCTAGACCTCTGGTCGCCTATGGTTTGGATCCCCTGACATCCCCCAGATATGGGCCCTCCTTGGAGTGGACTGGACATCTCAGTTGCTGGCACCCACCCACTTCCTCTGTGAAGAGAGAGTCCTGAAGTTCTATCTGACACACCTCCTGGGGTACTGTAAGGCTAAAATGTGCTAAGGGACAACTTTAGTGGCAGAGGTAGTTAGTGGCTGCTGAAGTGGTTATTACTAGGAGGAAGTACACAGCAGCCCTCTACCTACCTTGAAAGAAAGCCATGGCCAGGGGTAGAAATTCTATTTCCTGGCTCACAATGCAGGAAGCTAAAGGTCCAGGAAACCAGCTCTAAAACCATCGCAAACCTCTGTCTATAATGCCCTAGCAGCCCTTCAAATATTTTTGCTTATTCAGCAGCAAGGCACATTTACTGGGGATTAGGAGAAGTCATAAAAAATTGCATTCTATTCAAAGTCTTCTTCAGATAAACTCTCTAAAGCTTTGAAGTATCTTCTTGCTAAGGATTTGCATTACTCTTTATCCCCTTGGCAAAGCGCTTCTGTGTGTGTGTGTGTGTGTTTGTGTGTGTGTACATACTATTTATTCTTAGGGTCTTGGAACAACTGGATATTTACCCATACCACAGAGATGCACAGGAAATATTTTTTATTTGGGGACCCATTAATACAGGATATTCAGTCATCCCATTTATAGTTTCATCATTTTTTAATTTTTATTTTAAAGAAAATAAAACAAAAGAGGGCAGAATAAAGCAGATCATTTTCATCATTTTTCAAAAGCATGATGTGGTGGGAAGGACAGAGGTCCGGAATTCAGAGACCTGACCTCTAATGGTGATTTTGTCATCAACTGGTATGTCACCACAGGCAAGCCACTCCCCTGGGAAAGGGAAGAGAGCCTCCCTTGGGTGCTGGATGGCTTGGTTTTTACCTCAGGACTTGATCAATTGCAGTACCTTTCCCAATTCGCAGTGGGGCCTGGGACCACCTTTGAAGAATGGCAGAGCATTCAGAAAGGACATCTGGCTTCTTTTTTCCAACACAATGCATGGACCCTGAGCCAGTCCTGCATGGTGGAGAGTGGTGTACATGTGTGTGTGTGCTTCCATGTAAGGGCACTTGCGTTTGATAGTTTATGAGAAAACCTTTGCCTTCTGTGAATAACAGAATCCTTTCTCAGTGAAATTTTGTACACATTATGGACACATATAAAAGACAAATAGATCCTTAGTTAAGGAAATCCAAAACTCCATCAGCTTCTCTGTCTCTCCCTTCCTGCCTCCCACCTGGTCCTCTGAGGTTCACCGCAGAGCCCTGACTCTTTGGTGCTGGGAGGGTCACTTGCAGAGGAGTGAACTGGGGCTCATAGAGGCAGGTACTTCCTTATTATCATACTCTAAGTGCAGAAAAGTAGGTTTCTCAAAGCCCATCTTGGATATGTTAATGCCAGGCCTTGCAAATGCTAGTCAAACATTTTAGCACTGTGTCACCTGCTCAGCCTTTATTCAATTACTTATTTGAAGCAAAGCCTCACTAATTTGCCCTGGCTGGTTCCGAGCTTGGAATCCTCCCGCCAGGAATCCTCTCGCCATTACCACACCTGGCTCATGTTATAGTTCTTTCTTAACACACTAGATTGAAGATGGTGTGAGTTTTTAAAATGAAAGACAGTCTTAACAACATCTGAATTAGGATTCAGGAGCTATGAGCACATCAGCCTTTGACTTGCTACATGGTTACTCACTTTATGAGAACAGATAGAGCCCCCTCACACAGTGCTCTATCAGCTGAGTTACATGTTTTAAAGTTGTGTCACATTGCTGAGACACAATACCCAGTACCCACATCTTCAAGGAGGAAACATTTATTTTGACTCATAATTACAGACATGGTCACCCTGACTCCAAGCCAGAAAATGGCATGGCAGAGGTACACAGCAGAGGAAAAGCTGCTCATGTCAAGGTGGCCAGGAAGCAGAATGAGAAAGGAGGAGCTTTGAAGGGAGATAAACGATTCCAGGTCACTCTTACGGTGACTCGCCTCTTTCAGTCAGAACTTACCTCCTAACAGCAAGTCAGCTATATCATCCCTATGACTTAATTACCTTCCAAAAGCCCCACCTAGGAGTGTATCTTCTACCTAAACTCAAACATGCTGTCCTTGGCCCCCAAAACATTCATGCACATCACTTAATGCAAAGCTCATTGAGTCCATCTCTAAGAGTCACTAAAGTTTGAATGATCCCAGCATTGCTGAAAAATCCAAGTTCAAAGTCTCCTCTAAAACTCAAGGCAAAGTCTTAGCTGTGAAGCCCTGTCTAAGTGAAAATGAAAGTTCAGCACTGCCAACATACAATGGTAAGCATCCCCATTCCCAAAGGGAGAAACGGGAATGGAAAGAAATTGGACCATAGCAAGGCTGAAATCTAGCAGAGCAAACATTAAATCCCTTAGCTCCAGGGTCAGTACTCAGTGCAAATTGTGGCCATGAGATGTGAATTTCAGAGGGCTGGGGTGGCCCTGCCCTTATAGCATTGCTGGTTGCAACTTCATGGCCTCTCACTTAGGCTGGGTTTGCTCACTGCCTGTGACTTTTCTCAGCAGAAGTTCCATGTTTCTTGCTTTTCCCACTTCCCAGAGTCTGCACTTCTGACTTCACACTCACAGCTTCAAAGCACTGCCTTCTCAGGGGCACATTGTTTGGCCTTGTCTCTCAGGTCTTCTTTTGACGCCTCCCTGACTCTACAATGCTTGTGTTCTGCTTACCTGGAGAACCAGCACTATATAGATGACACCAAGGTCTGCCACCAGTACTTGCCGGGCTCCCTTGAACCATGGCTAGAGGCCTCAGGGTGCCTGAGCACTGTGAGTGGAATCCCAGGAACCAATTCCCTAGGTGGCCCTTCTAGAGCAGCATGCTCTGAGGTTCTCTTCTCAAATGATAGCTTTACATCTTTGCACCTCTAATGGGTGGGGCCTTGTGAATCCCTGAAATGCCCTAAGACTTCTTTTCTTCTGCCCTCTTGTAAGTACTTGACTTTTTAAAGATGCTAAACTTTTTAGCAAACAGTCCTCTGCTCCAACTTTACAGGCATTTCAGACATTTCCCTTTTGACAAAACTGAAAACTTTTTAAATGGGCATTGTGCTTCTGTTCTTCAGTATATACCTTGCTAGAAGCAGTAAGTAGTAATCATGCTACAGCCTGAATGTTGGGCTTCCTTGAACTTTCCTCTTCCCAATTTATTAGTACACTGACCATAACTTTAGCCTCCCCACAGTGTCAGAACATGAACAAAATGTAGGTAAACTTTCTATCAGAGTATGACATAGGTGGTCTCAAGTCCAATTGCCCATGGAGTCCTTGTTCCTAAGTGAAACCTCCTGAGCCTGGTCTTTACTGCATGCATCTCTATTAGCATTCTGGTCTTCAGAGCTCTACCCAGGATCTTCCTTAAAATTTGACTAATAGCATTCTAGGGCTTCTACATCAGATGGTCAGGAAGTCACAGCAACTACTCCACTTCTCTGGCATTAAAATCTGTCCTACTCATGTTCTCACCACTGAGACACAATATCTGATACCCACAACTTAAAGGAGAAGAAGATCATTTTGGTTCATGTTCATTGTCGCATTGTCCCAAGGCAAAAAAATGGCAGAAAGGCAGAGCAGAGGAAAAGCTGCTCACGCTGTAGCATTCAGGAAGCAAAGAATGAAGGGAGGACCTGAGAAGGGAGATAAATCCCTCCAGGTCATGTTCCCAGTGACTGGCCTTTCCAAGCTCCTAACAGCAAATCAACCATTTCCAACTCCCCATGATTCAGTCACCTTCCACTCTCCCTTTACGAATGCATGAGGCTTTTGGGAGACATACTCCACTGGAACCACTAAAAAAAGTCAGTTAAAGTTTCATTTCATCTCCCACTTATTGGGATGGCTATTCTAAGAAAGTGAGGAAATAACACCCGTTGGTGAGAGTGTGGGGAAAAGGGAGCCATTGTACACTGCTGGTGATAGTTACATTGGTGCAGCCACTATGGAGAGCAGTGTGAAGAACCCTAGAGGAATTTAAAATGTAATTACCACATGACCAGAAACCCATCCCTTCTGGTCATACATCCAAAGGAAATGAAATCTCTGCCATGGGCGGCCATCTGTACTTCTCCATTCACTGTTGCATTCTTCATAGCAGCCAAGACGTGGAAATAACCAAAGGATCCATTCGTGGACAAATGAGTAAAGACACTGTGAAAAATGCAATGTAATCCAGCCTCTGAAAAGCAGGAGATCCTGCCATTTGCCTCCATGTGATGAACCTGGAGAACATTATGCTAACTGAAGTGATCTGGACACAAAAAGAAAAATATCGGATGGTAGCACTGATCTGTGGGACCTAAATATAAGAAAAAGTCAAGTTTTCAGAGGTAGAAAAGAGAACAGGTTATAGGGGCAGGAGCAGGCATGTGGCAGGGAAATGGGAAGATGCAGTCAGAGGGTATGAAGCAGCAGATATATACGATGGGCAAACCTGGAAGGAAACTGTGCAAATCTTAATGTACATGACAATTACACTGCACTTGAGATTTCTGCCAAATGAGAAACTTGAGCTGCTCTTGCCATAGAAACACAAAAATAAAAAGTAACTATGGAAGATGGTGGATAGGTTAACGTGCTTCATTAATGCAACTGTTTACCAGTATACATCATGTTATCTATCTTACATACACACGGTAAGATTTATCTTAAAAAGATAAATTAATGCTATTATGATCCTTTAAAACAATAAAAAGTTCATTTCATATATAATTTTTTTAAAAAAATGGTTCAGCAAGAGGCCAAATGAAATCTCTTCACTTGTACCTTTCTGCAAATGTTTAGGGACACTCCATGTCGGCAGCGGAATAAGCTCACAGGAACGTTCAGAATAAGAGGATTCCTTGTTGTGACCCTGGAATGCTGAGCGTTTCTGGAAAAACCTGTATCCGTCATCATGGTTGTATAGCTCCAGGGTCCAATACTAGATTGCACAAGATTTCCCCTTTTGGACTTCAGCTCAACCATAATTCAACAATGTGACAACTCAGTAGGAAATGAACCTTGAACAAGAGTGATAGGTATCTGGCTTGGCCAGAGCTGCCCAGGAAGCTCAGTAGTAGAGTAAGTAACTACATCCTCTGGCCTTCCTCATGCACAAAGAAACACTTACATTATACAACCCAAGCAGATTTTATACAAAACTCCGTTCCCACTTCTCCTCTAAGTGGTTTTTGGCAGTTGTTACCAGTTCCGAATAGTTCATTCTGGTTCCAAAAAACCCTCCCTTGTCCACTCTTTGGACACACCAAAGCACTGAGGGTTAGAGCTGCAACTGGCCTCAGAGATCATCAGATCCAACCCTGTCACTTCATGGCAATGGGTTTAGAGGTCGAGTGAGAGGAAGTGACTCACCCACTGTCACAGAGCAAGTTCAGAGCACAGCGTGGGCATGATAGCAAGAGCTTTCCCATGACTCTGAGCCACTTCTTTCCATTTAATTTTATTTTGGTGCTGGGGTTAAACACAGGGCTTCACGCACGCTAAACACCTGCTGTACCCCTTCTTTCAGATTAGCCACAGAGCGACGAGATGGGGTACTTTCTATATTGTTGACTGGTGTGGAATTTTGCAGTCAGGTAACAGATTTATTAAGCTCCTACAACACACAAGGGAAACCCTTCCGTGGGTTTATAGTCTGGAGGGGAAGACATGTATTAAACAA
The DNA here is from genome assembly GCA_004027455.1 of Hydrochoerus hydrochaeris. Taxonomy (NCBI): domain Eukaryota; kingdom Metazoa; phylum Chordata; class Mammalia; order Rodentia; family Hydrochaeridae; genus Hydrochoerus; species Hydrochoerus hydrochaeris. The sequence goes on from PVLA01000587.1 coordinate 488,119, forward strand.
ATAATCCTAAATGATTAGGTACACAACTGCAAGTGTGCAAACAGCTCCATGAAGAATCGGCTACCCTGGGAGTGTTATCTCTACGGCTGATACACACTGTTTGTCAGTCCTGGGACTGAGCAGTTAAAGTATGTTGATTCTCACCCTTGCTTATCTCTCAAAGATGTTTGCATAATGCATGGGTTACTTAAGCCATCTGATTCTGCTCCTCTTTTTTCTTCTGCCTAGTGATTCTACTTCCAGGGAACTGGTACCACAAAAGAACTGAAACTCCTGCAGAGATTGGTATTCTCTCTAGTTGCCCAGACGACTGGAGGATTGAAAGGGGACACTCCCGTGATCTGTGAGTCTATGCATCTGTGCTTTGCTAGGCCAGAGATTTTTGTACATTGAAACCTAATATCACAGTTGAGTTCTTAAATTCCTTACCTTTAGATGGAAACTAACAGTGACTTCAAAACTGAACACAGTTTTAAACATTAACCTCTCCTCTTCTCCAACCTTCTTGTCAAACCCTACCAACTTTCCAGGGAGCCTCTTCTGTGACTACTCCCCATGCCAGTGCAGTCTGTGTGGGGGGGAGAAATCCACCACGAGTCTTTCTGGAAAAGGAGATCATGTCCAAATCCCACTACCTAGTTTCAGAACTGTGTGAGAAGGAACAGTTAGAAGCCACTTCCACACAGGGCTTCCACTGACGAACAAACCGTGTAACATTTCCCACATCAAAATCGTTTAAATTTGGGCCTGGGGTCCCGTGGAAGGGTTCGGCACCTGACTCCTGCTCCTCTGGGCCTCTCCCAAGCTCATTTTCCATCCGCGGACTTTCCTCTCCCTCCTCCTTCTTTTCCACCTTGTCCGTGAGGTTTCCATGACTCCCTTCCTTTTCCTCTCCATTGTCCCACATTGATTCCTGTTGTTCTCTTCCTCTATGATGAGTCTCTTCTGGCGTCTCCTGGCTTTCTTTATGACCTGTATCTTCATGGGTGGCCCCGGTGCCTCTCTGTCCACTGGCCACCCTGTTCCTCCCTTCCTTTCCCGACCTGGTCCTGAAAACTCCACACAAGCTGGGACCGTGCAGCAGAAGAGAAAGAGCAGAGCTTCTTCTCCCAGCATTTCACACCCCTGGCTGGTAAGCACCTTGGGCAGAGGGCGCTGGCTGCCCTGGCAGAAATCAGTGTGTCCAAAAAAAGCTGGCCTTGAGTCGGAATTCAGTTTGGGTCAGTGTTTTTTCTCTATTGAGAAACTGGGCCAAGTTTGGCCAAAGGCCCATTCAAAGTCCGGTCTGGAATATGCATCTATTCCTCATCCCCAGAGAGCCCAGGAGGCCAGACAAGCCATTCCCACAGCAGCTCACACTGGGGTGGCTTGGCGACATTTCTCCTCTGCAGAAAAACTGTAAGAGTTGAACTTTCCTTTAACCAAATCTAATCTAGATTCAGGATTAGAGAATAACTTCTTTTTGCAGAAACTTGCTTCACAGGAGCATTTTCAACAGAACAGGCTTATGTTACATTCAAAAACACAATTAAATATACAAACGATGCTAAGTTCTTCCCAAAACTATATGTGTCCTGGAGAGAAAGGCCCGCTGTGCAAGCAAGTCCTCCTCCAGTTCGGGGTAAGAAGGTGCCAGCCCTGACTGTCTTGCTCTTGTCCTGATCTTCTATCTCACATTGTCTCCATCTCTTTCTCTCTCTGTGTGTGTGTGTGTGTGTGTTTTCTGTTATTTCTACATATCTAAGGTTTGGCTAAGAAATTTAACCAACACACCGGGATATAGCAAGATAGGTATTCAATACATATTGTTAAAATAACCTGCTTTGAATTGCACATTCAAATTAAGTATTGTCCTACAAAGTAGTCATACTTAAATTTATTGCAGTGATGCTGCTGTTACTTAAAGCTTTATTTTAGAATTTATCGCTTTGTGTTACTTTCAAATTACATCCAGATCCAGTTTATGAACCAGACAAAAAAATTACAAAAAGACCTTAAAAATCATCTGGAACATATGAAGAAACCAAGCCCACAGAGTTTGTGTACTTGAGGGTTTTTTTTTCCTTCAACATTAAGAAATTGTTACTTTATTCCTTTATAAAATAAACCATAAATTATAGCTATTTTTACTCAGCTGATTAAATGACTATTAAGCCTGTGGACCTTACAATACAGGAACTATTGTTTATTAAATATACATTTATATGCCTATGCCTAAGCAAGTCACTTATCTCAGAAGAAAACACACAGTAGCAACATCAGAATGCCCCATTCACAGAGGAAGTCAGTGAAGCTTCAGAATTAAGTGACAACACAGTTACATGGCAGCAATGGAACTCAAACCCAGAGTTCGCTGCTTGCAATACCTGTGTACTGTTCATAATTCTAGATGCACTAAACAAAGTCAAAAGTTGTTTGCTTTCAGAATGTTAGGAATCATCCGATGTTGTCATTATTGTGAAAATGAACTCTCAATTGTAAGCAGAGCACTGCCCACAAATTACCCGACACACATTTGCACACCTGGTGTCCACAAGCTTGTAGAATGGTACACTGCCTGGGAAATGAAGGAAAATCTGGTCCCCATTTTCATTGTTTTTAAAGTAAAGAGACTGAGGTCTAGCTAGAGAGGACTCAGACCTTGTCCACACCCCTTCCATAGTGAGTGGTGGGCCAAGACTAACATCTTCCATTCTGTGACTAGAGGTTTCCCTGCACTCTCACAACCACAAGCTCTTGCTCCAGGGTGATGACACCACCCAACCCAGGCACCAGGATTTATTGAGCCTTCTCAATAAATCATTCTCATGCATTGGGAGAAGCCTCTGCAAGGTAACTCGCTCACACATTGCCTAACTTCTGAAACCTGGTAACCCTCATTCTGGAAAACCCTCAAGTAAAGACTTCTAAGAAGAAAATCACATGAACAAAATCAGAAGAAGAATGCAAAGATCCTGAAACCCCACCTCTGTGATGGGGTTTGTAATGAGTTAGGGCTCAGAGCAGGGAGCAATTTATGACTGACACAAGTTGAAGCAGTTGGCTAAGGGTCCAGATGGCAACTCTGAAAGTCACCATTGCAGGCACAGTTCAGTGTTTTCTACCATACTCTCACCTCACCTCTCGTGCCTCGTATCTGAGCACAAAGGGTCTTTACCTGCCACAACTGCAATGCTTCTTGGCTGTTACAAAACATCAGATCCATTCAGTAAGAACAAGAGATCACCACTATGTCAGAGCTTCCCATGAGATACTGACTCTTTCTGGTGCCACATAGCAAGAACCTGCCTTGCGTGGCCATGAAGGTGAAAGCCACGTATGGACTATAGAGAGGGACAGACATTATTACTGTCACAACTTGCATTGCATAAGAAGAGAATTTGGCACAGAGATTGGATTTCAGCTGCTAAGGTTTGCCATGGAATTTCTCTTTGCAAACTTGCATCACTCATCTGCCAGTTTATACGCACACAGTTGGCTCTGCACAGTCTGAGCAAGCCACCTTCTCAGGGGCCTAGAAGGACTTGTTCATGTTGTACTGTCACCTCTTCCAGTGAACGGATAGTGCTTTAAGGGCTGGGCCAAGTCGGGGTTGTCCATGTGCCTGTCACACAGCACAGCGTGTGCAGATGACTTGTATTAAATATCAAGTAGATGCGTTCACCTAGGAGATAAAAAAGTCCCATAGCAACATAGAGTAATCAAGATAATACTGATAACAAGTGTCATTGAAAGACAGGCAGAAGAAGTGGGCAGCAAGGCTTCTTGGAAGTGTAGGAACTCAAGGGTACCCAGGGTATCTTGGCTGAAGATTGTCTATTTAAAAAAAAATTAAATATTTTTGGCATCAGGAATAGAACCCATGACCTTGTGCTTGCCAGGCAGGCACTGTACCACTGAGCTACATCCCTGGCCTAGTTTTTTTAGTAGTGGGAGTTAAGGTGGCTGCATTCCAAGAAGAGAAAAGTGATAGGCGTGCATGAATATATATGGAAACCAACGGTGTGGTGGGCAAATCTCAAACACCTCCATCGGGCTGTCCCAGGAAGGTTCCTTCAAGTCAACTCGTCCCAAAATGAACATCTTGCACAACCTACCAACCTACTCCCACCCCAGTTGGTAACCCTATGTTCTAAGCCAGAAACCTAGAGGTCAATTCTCTTTTCCTCCCAGATAATTTGACACTAAGTTGACCTGTAGCTGCCTTTTAAATATTTCTCAGTTCTCTTTTCTTCCTTCCGTGTGAACGTGCATGCCCCACCTCAATCCTGTCACACTGCCACCGCTTCTGACAGGTTATCTGCCGCCAAGCTGGCCCTGCTCAAACCACCCACACAGCAGTTTGCTCACTTAGGTCTTTCTTTGTTTTGAAAGTGTCATATAAAAATTACTATGCCATGTGAGAAAGAGTACTGTAGAAACACATTTACAGAAATCCTTTCCTATGTATCTGTGGATAGAGATGTGTATGTGTGAATATATGTGTATGCATGGATTGAGGACCATGGTCTGAATTTCTTCATGACCTAAATTGCTTAAATCACGTACATATATATTATATTTAATTGAGCATGTATACTATACTTAGCATTTACCAAACACACACACACACACACATTCACACATGGTTACGTACAACAGCAGTCTCCCTTAATTCACGGTGGTGCTTCCCATTTTTCAGCGGCTCATAGTCAACTTCAGTCTAAAAATACTAAATGGAAAATTTCAGAAGTAGACCGTGTGTGAGTTTCCAACAGCGCAGCATTGGCCATGGCGTGATGCAAGCTCGTGCCGCCTGCTCCGTCTGACCTGGGTGTGAGCCACCCCTCTGCCCAGCACACCCATCCTGTGTCACCACCTAGCCGCAGTCACTCAGTAGCTATCGCAGTTAGCAGACCATCCACAGTGGTGTCCCCGTGCTTGTGTTCCAGGGACCCTCATTTTACTCATTCATGCCCCAAAGCACACGGCAGTCACAGGAAGGAGGCAGAAGACCGGATGGGTTCATCACAGCAGATACAGGGTTTGGTGCTCTCGGTGGTCTCAGGCATCTAGCGGGGAGGTCTGAGAGCACACGGGAGCTACTGTACACACACAGGCACACGCATGCACACATGTACAGGTGTGTGTATATCAAAGACTCAGGGGAAAGAGGAAAATAAGGATAGAATAAGAAAAGTCCATTAAAAAATCGAAGATGAAAACAAAGTGCTGTAAAGTTATACATGGTAGCTAAAATTAACCTGTAATTTCAGTTCTAATTTTTTGGAACAGTATTCATTGAAAAGAAGAAAATAAATTTAGTTGCCTAATTTGCATTACCAATACCATTTTTAAAAATCATACTCTTTCTTAGAGGGGAGCCAACAGTCTTTTAGCAACAAGATATGAGAAGAATGCTTCTCTTGAGACCTCTTAAAGGAAGTCATGTCTGATGTAATAGATGAGACTTAATTAACATTCTTCAAGAAAACATGACAACAAATGTGGCATGAAAAATGTTCTCTCTTAATATAAGCTTAACACATAACATCAAAATACAATTGCAAAGTGGATTTAAGCCATTCAGACCAATTCTGCTAAGTCTCCACAATCCCTTTTGACCCAGGGTAGTGGGCTCTGGATTATCTGCCTGATCATATGAACATCATATACTTTAGGAAAAACTCTTAAAATGCTTTGTATATAATTGACTTCCTGCTGAAAGTTGAGTGCTAAAGGTTTGGATCTTAAGTGTTCCTACTTAAGAGGCCCAAGTGTTAAAGTCTTAGCCCTCAGCTCAATGCTATTGGAAAGTGATGGAGACTGTAAATGGTAGGACCTGGTGGGAGGTCTTGGGTCACTTGTGCCCTTGAAGGGGACTGAGAGACTCCAGTCTCTTCTTGTCTCCTTTGTGGCTCTGCCATGGAGTAAGTAGCTTTGCTCCACCACATGCTTCCCCAAAGTCATGAGGTCAACCAACCATGGTCTGAAACCTCTAAAATTGTGAGCCAAAACAAACCTTTCCTCTGTTTAAGTTGACTGTCTTGGGTGTTTGTTACAGTAAAGGAAAGCTGACTAACGCATCAGGGTTATACTAAAAGAAAATGAAAAATAACTACACTATTCCATCTAAGGCATTTTAAAACATTCGCAGAAAAAAAAAACTAGAAAAATACGTACCCAAATGTGGGACTCTGGGTGGCGTGTGTAGGCAAATTCTTTCCTTATGGTTATTCTTAGTTTCTTGTACATTTTAACAGAATTGCTTTGGTTTCTGTGTTGAGAGTGGCCTGGTGCTGGGAAGCCTGGAGGGGCAGACCAGGCAGGAAGCCTCTTACTGGCTCCATTTGCATAAAAATGAGAAAGGACTGGTATGCAATTTTTAAACTTTTATTTTAATAAAATTTTAAATCAAAGCTGTTTCAAAGTAATATGTACCTCAAAATCTCATCTATCTTAAATTACAGATGTGCAAAAGACTGAAGGAATGTGTTCCAACATGTTCTTAGTAATGACTTCTGCACAGAGCTTACGTGTAGTTTTTTTCTTATTGGCTGTGCTTTCATACACATTCCAAACTTTCTACAATACCCACATGTTAGTTTTAAATTTTAAAAAGTGAAAAAAAATTTCCTAGAAGATAGTTCGGGAGCTGTTCTCTTCAGGGGAGAGTGGTTTACCCCATACTCACTGTGTCACTCTTGAAAAATAATCCATTCAGTGACCCCTGTTGCCTATAGTTGGGTCCCTACAAATGAAACTACTTCTCCAGCTCCTCACTCTTGTTTTAAGCTCCTGGTGGCTCCTCAGTGTGTCAAGCCATGTCTGTGGGGTGCTCCCAGGCTGTCTTCCTTTCTTCTGAAAGCACCTCCTTTAGCTAATGCAGTCACTGTGCAACCTAGCACCCCCTTCCCTGGACCATCCCTCTCTGCACACCCATCTCAAGTCAGTGACCCCATCACACTGAATTTAATCTCTGCTTCCTTTCTGTATCTCCCAAGTGAGTCATGTGTGCCATTCACTCAGTTACCCTGAGCTCTGTTGAATACCACAGAAGTTGTCCAAAACTTCCCACACAGTAGATGGTAAGAGGGTCCACTGGGCTTGCACCCCTCTCTCTCTCCCAAGCTCTTTCCAAGACAGCCCTAGCTGTATCCTGAGAAGTCAGACAATATCTTAGTGATGGTGGACGTGTTTTGTGGCAAGACGTGGTAGTCAAGTAAGGGTCTCCTGATTCTGTGCTGTCCTCCTGTGCTCTTACATGCTGTATATAAACTTCCAGGTCAACTCTTGTTGGACCAATTAGGCACCTAGTACCTGGAAGATGTGTGTACTCAGGGTCCCTGGTGGTCTTGCTTATAACCTTCAACAACTGTGCATTTTCCACCACATCAATTATGTGCAACACTATAAGCAGTTAAGTTTTCATTTGTCCTGGGCTCTGAATATGACATTCATATATTAGCTCTCCTCTTACTAGCATCATTCCAAATGAATCAAATTCCAATCTTAGTTAAGGTCTTCTCTGGTGCCAAAAACCACTTTGTGTTTACCAGAACCCATTCCCCTGCTTCCCCACCTTGCAGCTGGACTACATTACCCAGACTTCCTGGCAGTTAGCTGTGGCCATGTGACTGGGGTCTGGCCAATGACATTGGAAGGAAGGAGATGAGTATGACTTCCAGGCCTGGCCCATGATAATCCCCCATGGCTCACTTGCCATTCTCTCTTCCATCACCTTCCAGGAAGAGCCTGACATCCAAGGGAAAAAGGCCTCCTTCCACCCAGGTCTCTGAATATCTGTGTGGAACAAAGCACTTTAATTCCCACAGTTCGTTTATGCCTGATAAGAAATAAACTTCATTTGTGGGAAGCCTCAGAAATTTTAGATTCATCAAGAGCATTTACAATTATCTTAGCAACTTCACCCTCCAGTGCCCTTCCAGGCCTCTTCTAAAGCAGGCATGCTGGCAGCATGTTGCATAGAGCTTCTCCTGCCTGATTTTTGCTCATCTCTCTCCCCAGGTCCAGAGAAGAAGCCCACAGAAAGAATGATCTGGAAATATTTTGGTGAGTAAATGAATACACAAATCCATGTATTCTAGAAGTGATTTTTTTTTAGTCCCTTAAAACTCGAGTGTGACAGAGGTGACTCCTTGGAGTAGAAGGATCCTGTGTACTGACATTGGAAAGTGTAAGAGTTTGGATCTTAAATGCTCCCCAAGCCATCTGTTGAGAGCTCGGTCTGTGGCCCATGCTGGGATGTTTAGGAACTGGTGCCTCGTGAGATGAGAGGTGGGTCCTCCGGGTGCACCCTGCAAGGATGTTGGGACTCTGGCCCAATTTTCTCTCCCACCCATTCCCTGCTGCTGAACAGCTTTGCTTCTGCTATGCGCTCCCCATCATAAAGTTCTCACCCCTCAAGAGAGGGCCACGTTGATGGGCCAAGCATGAGGCAGAACGAGCCTTTCTTCATTTCAGCTGATCCAGCAGAGGTGTTTTTTTGTTGTTTGTTTGTTTTTTTATTTAAAGAGAAAAAAAACATGTAAAGGGTAGAGATAATACAGAATTTCAAAAAAAGATAAACAGTAAGAAATCACTAGTTGATAAATTACATATTGTCCCCTTAGAACTAGTTGTTCAAGTTACAAAATTAAAGCATACAAAGTAAATATTCAAACAGTGAGAGTGTAAACAGCTATGCATGCATGAATCTCTACATGTATTTCTATCCTTTCTGTATTAGAGGGAAAAACAAAACCTAGAAAGACAAAACAAAACAAATTCCTATAAAAACATGAAACCAAAAAGTCATGCAAAACCACAGTACAAGGTGATCTACAATGATTACTGTGTTGTTTCTTATTATCTTCAATAGAATGTCTATATCATCAGGCATAATTGAATATAGCAGTATAATTGAATATAGCAGTACATAACAATATTAGTAAAAATAAAACATTGTAGACAGTATAAAACTTCAAAGGCAAGTAATAATCAAACCATAGTGGATATTCTAGTAAATCTTGTCATCTTCAGTGCAGTTGGCTATACTCTCAGACTTGATACTATCAATCATAACAGCTTTGAACAAAATCTATCAATAAAATCTGGATCTAACAATCCAGATTCAATTATGATCAGTCATGGTAAAACAGTGTAGGTTTTACAGAACTTTAGATTAAGTTAATAGGAAATTAAGGATGATTACCATACTATATCCTTTTATTTTTGGGATTACTGTCTGTGCCCTCAAATCTAGTACAGGTAGAATGACTGGAACAGAATATAATCCATCTAAGCAGAGTGGTGTGAGTAATGTGGGTTTTAAATCCTGGTGCACTATTAACAATATAGTGTATCAAGGCCATCTATGTTAGAGTTTCTAGCCATCCTTCTCTGCCTCATTTCTGCTATGTTATTTTTCTGCTTTTGTTTGTCTATTTTCCTCCTTCATTCTGCCTGCCCCACTCATTGAGGCCTTTCTGCCACTGTTCCTAAAATCCTGGTATTTTTTTTCTCACTCTCTCGAATGTCCTTCAGTATTCTCTGTAGGGTTGGATTGGTGGCCAGAAATTCCCTCTTTTCCTCTTTGTCATGGAAGCATCTTGTTTCTCCATTAATTTCTAGTGACAGTTTTGCATGGTACATCAATCTTGGCTAGAGGTTATTTTCTTTCAGGGCTTGGAATACTTCGCTCCAAGCTCCTCTTGATCTGATGGTCTATGTCGAGAAGTCGGCCGTGATCTTGATGGGCTTACCTTTATAGGTAATCTGTTTCTTTTCTCTGACAGCTTTTAATAGTCTGTTTTTATATTGAATTTCTGGTATCTTGATTATTATATGTCTGGGTATAGCTCTGTTTTAGTTGTAGGTGGCTGGAGTTCTGTATGCCTCATAACTGAATGTCATTTTCTTTTCCCATGCTTGGGAAGTTTTCCTTAATTATTTCCATGAATAGCCTTTGTATTCGCCTATTTGTATTCCTGCTTCTTTGTTTACGTTTCTTATTCTTAAATTGTAGGTTCTCTTGTCATCTTCTAGCCTTTGTATTGTTACTGCCTGTTTCCTTTTTATTTTTAAGAGATCTTTCCTTTCATGATCACACATTGCAAATTTGTCTTCAAGTTGTGATAGTCTATCCTTAGTTCTTTTAAGGAGTTTTGCCAGCTTTCAATGGACTTTTTAATTTCCTGGTAGTCTCTTTGAATCTGCTTCATGTATTCTATATTTTCTTTATATTCTTTATCAAATGTTTCTCTCCTTTTTTGTGTTCCCCCCTTCTTCCATCTGTCTTCCTGAGAGATGCTTAGCATTTCATTTATTACTCTACTCATATCCTGCTTTACCTGATTTAATATTTCAGTTTTGAGCTCGTCTACAAGGTCCTAAAGATATTTCTTAATGTCCATTGAAGCCATGCCTGATGTTTCATGTTTGCCATCCTCAGTCTCCCTTGTTTTTCCCTCCCCTGGATCAGTGTTCTCAGGGTTCTGGGCTGGGGGCCTCCTCTTGCCTTTCTCTCCTGTCATGGTCCCAGCTTCCTCCACACAGGTGTATAGTGCAGGTTCCAGCCCCCTTCCCTGTCAGCCACAGTTCCTCCAAAGCACGCTGGCAAGGGACCTCCACCCTCTCCTGCCTGATCTTGTCACTGAGGTATAAGCAGGGGCTGCATATGCCGGCCATTCCCCACCAGGCCAGCCAAACTTCAAGGGCCTTCACCAGGTTAGTGCGTGCTAGGTGCAGGGAATTGATTTGGGACGGCTCATTGGGTCCCGGCCAGGGGTGAGACCCAGTCCAAGAAAATCCCATGAATCTGCTCTGGGGAGGGAGCAACCAACTGAAGTCACTGTCACTCCCAGTACAGGCTCCTCCTGCCCAATTCCAACATATTGCCCATTTGGTCGCGCCCTCCCTGTGGAGCAGATCTCATTCCCAGCATTAACCGTGGATTAATGAAGGTCCCTTCACCGGCTCTGTTCTCCATTGGGCTCACCAACCCCTGACTTCAGCACTGTTGTAGTTCCTGTGAGCGGAGTAAGAATGAGTTTGGGCAGCTCTGCCAGCCAGTGCAAATTTGCAAATTTAGAATTCAGGCCGGGGCAAACTTGGTGCGTTGCAGTGAAAACACCATGTCCAGTAATTTCAACTGTTCCAATTGTAGCCCTGAGACTGCATGTTTCATGAGCTCTTTTACATTTTAATTTCTTCCTGTGTCAAGAGGATCTATCTCCCTCTGTCTGGATCTCTCCAGGATGTTTTATTCTGGCATATGAGTTGTTTCTCCCAGGAGGCTTTGTATTTTGTTACTCACTGATTGGCCATCTTTAGCTTCTCCCCCAGCATAGGTGTTTTTCACAGTCACAGAAAACTGACCAACATGGGGGAAAGAAAGGGTAGTCAGGAGAAAAAGAGACCTCAGTCTGAATCACAGCCCCGCCATCTGTTAGGCACAGGACACTGGAATACATTGGCAGGGGAACTTTCTAGGCCCCCTATTCCCTTGTCTGAGCCAAAGGGATGATTTAATCCACTCCATAGCTCAACTTCAGGCAGCTCAGTCAGTGTCTGCCGCATAACAGAAGTTCAAAAGTCAGCAGCCTTAGACACTGCCACCGCTTGATCAGGGGGCCCCAGCAGACCCTGCAGCTTTGGGTGGGGGTGGTCCTGCTCTTCACCAGGCTGGAACTAGGGCAGTGGTCTCAACCAAGTGTGATGCCATCCCCACAGGACATGTGATGATGTTGTGAGATATTTGTGATCCTCGGGACCAGAGGGGATGCTACTGTCACCTAAGGATGGAGGCTGGGATCTTGCCACCCCCTACATGTGCGTGAGTGTGCACACACACCCAAACACACATGCACACATACAACGAAGAATATTCTTCCCACCCAAAGCATCAGCAGTACACAGATGGAAACCCCCGGGGCTGAGTTCTCTCCAGTGCTCCAGACGGGAAAACCACAGGAACCTCTGACAGGGACCAGAGGAATCCCCTGGCTGCAACCCAGCCTGGGGGAGACCCTGCCTTGAACAAGTCCGATTCTGGTCAGCCATTAGGAAATCCCACCAGGGCACCATCTGTGGAAGGAGGTGTGGGCACCATGGTGTGGCCAGAGGACAGGTGCAGGTGAAGGTCACCATGAGTCATCACTTTAGCCGTGGCAGAGTGGCTAGGTTTTACTGGGGTAAATCACCTCTAGGACTGAGCTATGGAACCTGGGAGAAGAAGGGCTTTGTCGGAAGTGGTGGTCAAGTTTTACCGTCATGTACTTCTGCTTCATCTCTGAGCAATGATAAGTGAGAAAATGCCCTCTACTCTTTCCCATGTGAGAAGAGAAACATATGTTTAATAAGCTAGTACTTGTGCTAGGCATGGTGACTTTAGGGATGGTTTTCACTGGGTAAGAGTCTTAAGAGAACAGTCTTTTCTCTTCCAGCTCTACTCAGGACGAATCTTAATGCCAAAGAATTACTGCAGGATTCTAAACCTGGCTTAGGACAACTGCCCAAAGATTTCTGCTTTCTCAGTCCACGAAGGTGCAAAGAAACTTTGGGAGCTCCTGTGAGGTCTATAAAATTTTGGTAGAGATAAGCATGGAATAATTCAGTGATGTCTTACACTTATTCCCTAGAAATGAATTAACCACTTATCATTGTCAAGCAAGTTGACATGAAAACAAAGTAGAAGAATGTGTCGGCCGGTGCAAAGCGGGCTGGCGGGTGAGGGATGAGGGTGAGCTCCTTGTGCCACCAAAGCCACAGGACAGGCACCTTAAACAGACTGCAGGGCAGAGGAGGGGGCAGAGGCTCGGAGACATCACAGGGGAAATGCAGGGAGCATTTCCTGTCCTCTACTTAGTCTATTGCTTTGCCCCCCTGGACTTCTCATATTGGTTCCATCCACCAGGAAAATCTGTGCACACTTCTAACTTCTCTCAAAGGATTTTCTTATTGGAAGGGAGAAAGGAAGGAAGGAAAGAAGGCAAGGAAGGAAGGAAGGATAAGTGGAAGGAAGAGGAAGAAAAAGGGGAAGGAAAGGGAGAGAAGGAAAGAAGCCAGCCCCTTGCCTCTGTATCCTTGACCCCACCACTGCCTTGCTCCCTGGGACCCTCTTCCTAAGCGCGTGCAGCCCTTCACCTTGGGGCCTTTTCTGGTTAGAGAGGTCCACTGGGCTTGCATGCAGGGCAAGGCTGGCAGTGCCCAGGGCCGCACGTCCCTGGATCAGCCATCAGCCTTTAACCAAGGGGAGCTGGTGGATCCAGATCCCAGCTCCCTGGTTCTCAGGGAGGGGCCTGTCCCATGTCGTATCTGAGATGTTCCCTGCTGTGCGCAGAGCGGCCTGCTCCTCAGCGCGTCTGGCATTGGCTTTCCCCACTCCCTGGCTGGTGCTTCCCTGGAGCTGCTCCTGTTTCTACTTCCATGCAGATTGCAGTCTCAGGGTCTGCTTTATGAAAACCCAGACGCAGACAAAGCAACCAAGCAACATGCACTTGCCTCATTCCTCAGGTTTAACCAGTGCACGCACCTGTGGTAAGATGGTTCTCACACTGCCGTGAAAGGCAGATCTTTGTTCTTCTAGCAAACCCATGCCATCGCAAATAGGCTGAAGGGTTGGGGGTCTACCCTGAAGCACAGGGTCACTGGATACGCTCATGTGTAGGGTGATAGAGTTTCCTCAGGGGACAGGGTACTGATGAGCAGGGTCCTAGGGCACCTCTTCCTACTCATCTGATAGCTTTTTGGAGGTGGCAGGGGAGTGGTTGAAGCAGGGTCTCACTATGTCATCCTAGCTGGCCTTGAACTCACTATGTAGCCCAGGCTGGCCTCAAGCTCACAGCAATCCTCCTGCCTCAGCCTTTCAAGCGCCAAGATTACAGGCATGAGCCACCACACCCAGCTCTGTCTGCTAACTATGACCCAGAGCACTCAAAGATGCCCACGCGCTAGACATCTGGACATGTGCTTCCTAGTGAAGACTCACAGCCTGCGATTTATATATGACTAACAAGGATGGGTATGGTCAACACTTCCTTACGTCCCCACTTGTAACCCAAAAGTCACTGAAGGCTGGTTGTAGGATCTGTGATCTCTCTGTGCGTGCACTTGGGGGGAGGCATCTTGATGACTGACACTTTCATTAAGCCATTATTCAAATTAGTTAGAAATCTCAGAGCCTCCTGGAGAGCAGTGGATGGGGGAGTGGGTGATGCAAAGAGGCAGTCCACGATTAAAATGACACACGGGATAAATGCCAAAGTGGAGGTCCCACCCGGGGAGACTCACCAATTGACCGAAACCTTCTCATCTCCCCCCTCAATCACTGCTGATGGGCAGAGGGAAACCATTTTCTGCCATCTGGTTTTTGCAAAAGTCAGGCAGTAAGCTCCTGGGGACACGGATCTTATCTTGCACAGTTAAGAATGAGCACATGGCTGTGTACACTCAACAAGGCCTCTTAGTACTGAATGCAATCATAAAAATAGCCCGATCGTGGCTATTTGATAACATTGGCTCGAACCTTAGTCATCACGGCTGAAGGGCCCTGGCTTCTCCAGGCTGGTGCCTGCCGTCTTCCAAAGGAGCCACCAGCTGATAAGGTGGCAGGGCTATTGTGCAAATCACACAGTGGTTCCCAGGATCCTGGAAAAACAGCAATGAAATCACAACTCTTTTCCCCCTTGGTGTTTGACTTTGGCTCTGAGTTCTTTTCAAATGAGAACTGGGCCAGATATCTTGTACAAACCCTTCTGAGCCTGTGCATACTGGGAGAAGGGTGTGGAAGGGAAGGAGGAAAGTGCGGGAGGAACCCTGCTCTGTAGCAGGAGCCACTGGAGTGGGGTTTGAAAGCAGGGTGTGAGCCCCTGGCAGTGTCCAGCAAGGCGTCATGGCCCTTGAGGCCAGCTTGGCCCAGGCCCTTAGGCCAGGCCTTGCTGTGATTTTCAGGGTTGGCAGACAGGTCATTTTCTCCCCCAGAAAGAGCACACATCACAGATCACAGGTGAATGTCTCCTTGTTTGGGGATCTGGAACTGAATTCTCCTCCTGGACAAGCTACAAAGTTCCCAGAACCCAGCAGGTGAAAGCCCAGCGGGCTGGAAGTAGGTTTGCTCGGCACCCACGGGTGCTGCATGGTTCTGGCCCACACCTCAGCAGAATGTTGGGATGGTCAGGGGCGGGCCTAGCACCAGGATTTCCTGGGGAAGAGCTCTGCTCTGAGAGAGTCCCCTTCCCCTGCTCTGAAAAGCAGGTGGGGACACCTGTCACACCGCTTTCCAGTGATGGTAGCAAGGACCACAGGTGCTAGAACTCAGGTTCTGTGCTGGGCCAATGCAAGGCCAGCAAAGGACAGCCCCCTGGACAAGTCCTTCCCAGTTCCTAGTGACCTCAAGGGCTCCAGTGCCCAGTGCCTGTGCTGTCTGTCTCTGACTTTAGGGAAATCATCCTTCCTAACTCCCAGGGCAGAGTGTTCCTAGGAAGGAGCAGAATCCTGGGAGGAAATCACGTCATCCGCGAGGGGAAAGTCAGTTCCTTTGTACTATTTTTCAGAGCTGCCTTCAGAGCCAATAATCTGTCATTCCTTGAATAAACAAGCACCTTATCATATCACAAACATTTATTTAACCCTTTTCTCCTGCACTTCTACCAGCAGGGAGAAAGTGGTTAGCAGGGCAGCCAGAACCCTGTGGCAGAAATGCCAAATTCCCAAACATTACACCCAATCCATAAAGTGTCAGCCAGCCTTTCCCCTGCGCCTCTGAGACATGCCGGGCGAGTCACCCGGGCCGGCACCACCTTGCTGCCACCGCGGTTACTACCCCTCCTCCTTCACAGACAGGCCCTTAATTCCATCCACATACAGCCTGGACTAATGTGTTAGGTTCTTAGTGCCCGATGAGGGAAATGGAAGAGATGGGAGGAGACAGGCTAGTGTTTACATTTCTCCTTTTAATGACAATCCACTTGACAGACATAGCTGGTGAGCTCGGCATTTGTGTGCATGTGTGTGTGTGTGTGTGTGTGTGTGATGTTTTTCAAAGGCGTAGTCCATGACTGACATCACCAGAAAATGAAACGAGCGAAGTATGTAAATTCCTCCCAGCTCCCACAAGCTCCGTTTTTCTCTCCGTGGGTGAATTTTGTTTTTCTTTTCTGGTGTTGCTCCCACACAATGGGGCCAAATCTTGTTCAGGACAAAGAAACATATAAATAGAACACGCACGTGGTATGCAAGGGAACTGGTGGAGACAGAGAGAGCCGTCTGGACAGGCGTCTGGGGGCTGCTGGGAGTCCTAGGGGTCTTGGCCTGGAGGGTTCCGTATCTGCAGGTCCCCAAGGGTACAAGTTAGAAATTTCAAAACCATTGGCATTCTTGGGGACACACTACGAATCGCTGGAGCAGGGACAACTGTCAAAGGAGAATGTGAAACATCTGTGCGTGGATCGGAGGACTGTGTGTCGGAGATGGACGCCCGTGGGTTTAAGAGGCTGAGTGACCATGCCAGTTCCTTTTGAGCCACTGCGAGTGGCCCTAAGACACAATCACAGCGTCTCGCGGGCCGAAGCACCGCAAGTGCACTGCGTCCGCTGACCCTCCCCTCCGTCGCGTTTTCCTCCACGATGCGTTTGTGGCGGTTTCCACATCCATCGTCCCCCGGCCAAGCCCTCCGTTCTCACCACAGCACACTGCAGTGCCTGCCAGGAAGACTTTTTTCAGAGCGAGTTTGAACACACTAATGTGCAGACTCTCTGAGTAGTTATTTTTGTTTCCAAGTCTGGACACAGAATCACTCACTCAGTTTCCTGCTGGGTTGTATCAAGGGGTTTCAACATGTAAATCTCTGATAAGGACATGGGCTAATTTATGTCGGTCGCCCTCTGAATCGCTGTCGGATGGCTTTGCTTTTTTTCTTTTGCTTCCCTTCTTCTTTATTCTTTCTCGGTTATCGTCATCATTACCGTGACAGGTTCTACACGGACACCCTCTGTCCGTGTACTGTGGAATATGTCCTCATGCTAAAACTGTCTGCTTTGAATAAAACAAACAAAACTCCACCCTGTCCCAGGCGTTTGTGTGTCCCTCACAATCGGAAGATTGATAAATTTTTAAAAACGGAAACATTTAAAAACAAATGATTTACCACTGCATTGATAGATCTGAGGCAGCTTCACTGGATTCCGCCAGTGGGTTCGATTGGTTAAAGACTGAAATCCTGTCTGCTCTTAAGCAGTTTGCAAACCCCGCTCTGGCTGTAGCTCCCATGTAAGTCAGTCCCTCTGGATTTTCCTATTCAGTAGCTTGGATGTTTTCAGATAATTGTTAATTCTCTGCCTGATTACATAGGTGGGGAGTGGATGGACTTAACATCAACCTGAATCAAATATCTGAACATGAATCAAATATCTGGTTCCATTCTCATAGTTGCGGGCGAACCCAGCTTCGGCTGGGTCCAGGGCTGCCCACGGGCCTGTGAGCTCAGACGCTGTTTCTGGAAAGATATTTAGTGGGTCAAAGCCCAAGCTTGCCTTGCCATCGGCCAGGTGGGCCTTGGACTGCTCACTGGTTGCATTTGGGGCTCCAGCCACAAGGCCCCGGATGTGACTGACTGCCCTTCCTGCCTCACCCCAGCCCAGAGCCTCCCCAGCCCCCCACCATTCCTACAACTGCCCCTGACCTCTCAGAAGAAGAGCTATTTTTAAGACAACAAACCAATGTAAGTCTGAGTGTAAACTGGCTTTGAAAATGACCATTTTTTTAAATCCACTGTGATTCCTTAAAAATCCCTCTCCTTCCCCCACAGTGAACTTTAAATCCTTTCATCCATGGGGACCAAAGGCGAAGGGTCTGGCTTCTCCTTCCCAGTCAGCCCACTTGCCAGTCTGGCTTTTCTCCTCTTTGTTTGGATGCTCTTCTTTATGGCTCCTTGCCAACGGACAGATGTAAACGATTGCCTGATTATGAGAGGGAAAAATCCAAAACACACACAGCACACACACAGCCAGTATTAACGACTACAGAACTGTCTACAGAAGGTAAAGTTGGGGCCCCAGGCAGACCACAAGCTCTCAGCCTAAGTCGTGTTAAAAACAAATCTAGGCAGACATAGCAGCCCAGGAAAGGTGTACCCCTGGCTGCTGGGGCTGTACAGGGCAGCCCTCCTCATGGGGAGCTTTGTTCGTCTAAGTTCACCATCTTCAGGGTAGGACCCTCGAATTTCATCTCCCCCAGCAGAGTGTCAATGACCTCGTGTTTGGGCCCAGGCACCCTGAGTCATATCGACAGCTCAGTGGAATGAAAGGAGCACCCGGTAAAGAGGCAGACTGGCCTCACGCCCAGCGCTGCTTCCTGGTTGCATGACCCAGGGCAAATTTCTGTTCCCTGCTCAGTTTCCTTGCCTGCAAACTGAGAGGGCTGAGCTGGAGACATTCTTTCCATTTTTCCTTAAGCAAATATTTATGTAGCTCCTACTCTGTGTGAGACACTAAGGATGGAACTAAACCCAGCACAAACAAGGTCCTTGCCCCTGTGGAGTAGATGGAACAGCAGGACAAAGATAAAGAGAGTAAAAAAGAAAACATTCTGAGCACCCTTGTACCTCCCACAACTTCGGCACACGTGGACAGCAGCCCGATGCGCTTCGGATGCGCCAGGAAGCAAAGCCTTCAACTAAAGCTGCAAGGCTCTGATACAGGTCTCCAGGCATCGGCCTCAGGAATCAGGGACGTGGAGACCCTGGTGACCCTGGCACCTCCATCCACGGCACCTGCCACGTCTCTCTTGAGGACCAGGTGTCTGCAGGCTTCCCTTCACTTGCTGCTTTCACTGAGGAATTTGCAGAAATAGCAGCCAAGTGTGACACAACAGCAGCCTGAAGCTCCACCCTTCCACGGAACTGGTATTTTTAGGCTTCTCCTCTTGCGCCGCCTCCTGTGTGCCTCCCTCTGTGACTCACGGCTGCTGACAGCACCACGGACATGTGACTGACCTGATGCGGGCCTGGCTTGTTTTAACAACCCACTCTCCATTCCATCTCTCTCTGCCCCAGCCTGAAGACTCTCGTGTGAGAAGCGCTGTGGCCTATTCAGTGTCCCCCAGATGCACACTGCTCACCCCCGCAAAGCTGGGGCCAACAGCCCATGAGCTAGTGAGTTACTCAGCTGTGGAGTTGAGTGCCTCATTTCCCTATTGCTTTACGCCTCGTTCGAGCAGCTGACCCGACCCCATAGTTTTGGATGCAGTGAAATCTTTTCCTCAACCTGAGGCCAGGCACCGAGGCCACATCCTGAAAAATCACAGCTTGCATAACCGTTAAGATGTAGCGCTCTCCACAAGACGTGGAGCTCTCAAGAGATGCAAAATGGAACTGGAACATTCTAGAAGGCACTGAGAGTGAGTCATCTATTTCTATCATCATCTGGGGGCTTTGCTCCCCCTTTGGGCACTGAAGAAAACACTTCCAAGTCTGTCTTTAAGTCCATATGACAATAAGGACAAAAGTACTGCTGCAGGTCAATGCATGTGGCACCGGAAGCACACAGTGGGGCAGGGCATGGTTACTTCCAGATGAAGTAGAGAACTGTTCCACCCTAAATCCTAAATCCAGTGCCACCATCTCACCCCATCTTCTCTCGCCCCTTTGAACATTGGCCTGTTTTGTGATTTCCACTGTCTCCAACTTTTTTCTCATCACAGGCCATCACGACCTGCTGCTCGATCCACCGTAGATCCACCGTAAATTTCCCTCTGTCCTTCACTTGGCTAATTCCCTCACTGGAAGCTTCACGCACAACTGTCGTCTCTAGGACCTAGGAAGGCTGCTCTGGGACCTGGGAAGGCTGCTCTAGGACCTAGGAAGGCTGCTCTGGGACCTGGGAAGGCTGCTCTGGGACCT